>JAWNPC010000948.1:5637500-6133395 GCA_035045365.1 Drosophila leonis | reverse complement strand
TGGATCGGTCAAGTCTTTCCTCAACCAGCCTTTAAACTCTGAACTCTGTAGCCAGACATCTCGAATTTATAGTTTATAAATTTCTTTTGGCTTTGTTTCCTCGCAAAATATTGCTGAGTAATTAGCGATGATAGTTTATGATAGATGATTTAAGGACCTGTCTATAATCAAAATAGAGAGCACACGTCACTGGGTCTGTTCCAACAGGCATTTCTTTTTAAAATAAATAATAGTTCTGTCCACCTAATCTCTGCTACAGACAATGTAATAAAAAAAGGTTGGCAAATCAAATTGTCTTACCATTGCCATTGCCTTTTTCTTTTCACATTCCCAATGACCTGGAGAGGACCGAATTCCTTTAAAAACACGACAACCTTCATCGTGAAGCATCAAATTGCTTATTTGATCATCATTTAGAGCATTAGCTGCTGTAATGCAGCAAGGAGCAGTATGCTTACGCAGACAAATAGAAGTGTTGCTTCTAATATAAAACATTTCTAATTTCTTATAAGAATAAAATATTTTATCGGTTCTACAACCTCCACTATCAAAGCCAATTCTACCTACGTCTCGCTTGTTCTTGTTTTATTCTAAGACTCGATCGTCTTTGTGAATGTTCTATTGTGTTTTGTTGCTGTTCAACTCTGCTACCTTCAGAATTTTCTCTGCCTGTTGCCCTACGTAAAGTGTTCACTGTCTGCTCTTGTTGTCTGAGGTCTCAGTTTGTCCGTCTTCTAGCGTCCTCTACTGTGTTTTGTGGCTGTTCAACTTTCCTAACTTTAGCATTTTCTCTGCGTGTTGCCCTACGAACAGTATCAGCTGATTGTTCGAGCTGCCTTAGTTTTGTGTTAGTCCTTCTCACGTGCTCTATCGTATTTTGTCGCTGCTCTTTACGCATAATTTCAACATTTCTTCTACTATTAGCCCTGCGCAAAGTATCTTCAACTTCAACTACCTAAGTTAATTTGTCTCTCCGCGTGTTCTATAGAATTTTGATGCTGCTCTATACTTCGAATATGAGGATCTAGTCTACGAAGAATTCTATGTGATGTATCTAATGTCTGTTCCTGTTCCCCAACTTCTGACAACTTGCTCTAATACTCTAGATTCTAAATGTTCCCTACGAATTCTCTGAGATTCGGCCTTAATATTTAACTCTCTCACTAAATCCTCGTCATTGCGTTTTTGGACTGGTGCCTGTAGCTTGCGCAACCGCTTGTAAGTTGAACAGCCTTTGTAGTTTGCTGGGTGCTGTAACTCGCAGTGTACACACGTAGGTGCTTGGTCCTTTTCCCTTGTGCAGTCTTTGGAGACATGATTTCCAGCGCATCTGACACATCTGGGAGTTTTGTGGCAGTAACGCTGTGTGTGTCCGAATTCTTGACAGCGGTGACATTGCGTCAGGTCGTTAAATTTTCTAGGCAGCTCGACTGTGCAACGTTGCCTGCAGATAACACGTAGGTCCAAGATTTGTTTATTGTTTGGAGCCTGCGCCACGTCAACAAAAAATATATTGAGTGGTGTTTTATCGATACGGCTTAGCGGGTTGTGGATATTTTTGACATTGTGGCCTTTTAATTCCAGCTCATCTTTTATTTTTATTTCAGTACTGGAGTGAAGTCCTTTGAAGCAAACTCTGTATGGCTTGTCTTCCTTAAGCTGGTAGCAGTGAAACTGTAGTCCCAGCTTTGTGAAATGGCTAATGACTGCACGGTAGTCACCACTGCATTGAGTTAATACTCCAATATCGTTCCGCCTTGGCTTGATAACGTAAGAATTAGCTTTGATAGCTCTATCAACTATCTTCTGAAATAGTGCCACAGATTTGATGTTTGGACACCAAATGGGCGGCGGTCGAGGTTTTGGTTGTTCAACAGGCTGGTCAATCAAGATTGGAGCTGCTGGCGTTTGAATCTGAATTGTGATCGCAGCTGCAGCTTTGCTGGTGCTTGGTTGATTGACAAAATACTTCTTTTTAATGGCTTGAGGGGAACTCTGCTGTTTGCGCTTAATATTTTTGTTGTTGCTGATACCTTGCACAGCTGCTATCGATGGTATTTGTGTTTACAGGCGTAAGTAACGCTTGCCTATTTGCCATGACAGTGTTAAACCGAGCTTCGATATCTGCCCTTAACTTTTCAGCGTCAGCGGGGTTGTTGATCTTTGACGTCATCGCGATCGTAGCTGGAGTGTGCACTTGAGCGCAGGTGCACTCGCACCAACCAACAAAATATCGTAACTTACAATTGCAATTTCTCTTAATTTACACGAAAGCAAGCGGAGTTTTATGATTTTAGGTAAATTTTGGAAATAATAAATTTATATTTCAGGACACAGTGCTCGTAGCTCCTCCGATTGAGCAGCGTCTTGATTTGATATTTAAAAGTATTTAAAAATATCTTAACTGGTATCAATAATTGATATTCAAAATAACTATGGAATACGCACGTGAAATATTAATCGTATAATATTAATCTATTAATAAATTTGCATATCGCATGTAAGCAATTAAATTTGGTTTGCACGATATATATGTATATGTATATGTATTTGAATATATGTACGAACATACGTATGTAATTATGTAGAGTATTAAGTTTGAAAAATGTATGGACATGAATATTTGAATACATACACCTATATGCATATGTACATATGTGCATTGCATGTCATTGATATTTATATATATGTACATATGTCGGAGACGAGTTTATTTCTTGTGGCTGATCTGCCATGATAATTCACCAATCTGAGCGCGAAGCGAATTCCAACTTACGCATGCCGCTGTCTGAACTCAACTGCTCGACCTTCTCAATCACGCATCGATCTATGCTTCTGTTTCTTTGCAAACGCAAGTTGGACTACACTCAGAGACGGCGCGGCGCCGCCGTCGCCTCGCTCATACGGTACTATGTCGCCAGTGATGTTCTGTGTCGTCATTCTTAGAATTTCCAAACTCTGTGTTTGAAGTAATAATTTCACAATATGTCAAACCTATTGCATAGCAACGACTTGCAAGCATACGCACAGTGGTCAAGCTACATACCTACAGTTTGTCCATTAATTGTTTGCAAAGTAAAAAAAGTCATGCAAGTTCAACTTTAACATCATATTTTATTAGGAAAGGAACTTTTTTTCATATTTTTTTATACAGTATTTTTTTTTTTTGTATTCTTAAACATAACAAACAAAACATAACATAACATAACAAAAATTATGAGAATAGCGAAAAAAACATATAAAACAAGTAAGAAAACTCTAGTCGAGAGTACTCGACTAGAAACTACCCAAACAATAAAAAAACCACATTTAATAACTTTAAATAATAATCAAATTTGAAAATATTTCAAAATATTAATAAAAAATCTAACTTTATTTACAAACATTTTTAAATATTTATACTAAAGTTCCCTATCTTGAATACTTCATCATATTCATATTCATATTCATGTTGATGTTCATATTCATAACATATTCACTAGATAGATTTGAAAACGCCCAATCAATGTGCGAATCAGAATTGGTTGTAGGCGTTTTCAAATCTGATAAGCTTCTAAAGCTTCTGCTAACTAGCTCGTTATATAAAGTCCTAGCCGATTCAAATTTGCTCAAACACAAATTAAAATCTCCTAAAATAAGGCAATTTTCTATCAAAAACGGGTATTGCAGAAATAGCTCCTAAAATTCTGAATTCAACAATCGGACTGGATAAGACGGACTTTTGTAAACAATTATGAAGCTTAACAATTTATATTTAAAAGCGACATGTTCAAAAACTGACAATCCGTTTATTTCCCTAACGCTCAAGCAGCTTGTAATATTATTTAAAATTGTGTCCCTAACATAAATGATGATTCCCCTCTTAGCTCGTGTTGCATTAGGTATTACCTCGCAATCCATACGGACAACAATACTAAATCCTGGAATATTTACATTTTCGTTTGCGTATGTAGACACTTCAACGAAACGTAGAACGGACGACTGGAGCATTAATCTATCAGATCGAATGACTTCAATATGACAATTAATGCTCTGAGTATTATGAAAAAAAAATATCTAAGGCGGAACTGTCAACTAAGTGATCATAATGTAATCGAAGTAGTTTTTCAGTGCGCAATCGGACTATCTGGGTTTCGACCTTATCATCATTTTTGGGAGGCTTAGAAGGAACAAAATCTCCTATAATAAACAACCCCGAAGCAGTTGTTGCCCTATAACAAGCTACGTGTGGACCACCACTTTGCTATACGTAGCTCCCTGGCTTTTGTGAATAGTTATACCTTCTGCAGGTACAACTGGAAACTGCCTACGGTCACTGGAAACTTGCTCATTTTTCCTATATTGGAAATTTCAAATAATTTTTTGTATGGGGGTCCATGAAAATTCTGTACGATGCGTACACTTTGAGCGAGCAAGTACTCCAACACTATCCTCAGGAAATGGCATCCATAAAACATTTCGAGCGTTGGATGCATAAAAATCAATTTGCATCAAAATTCTGGTTGCCCCATTAACTAGCCCATCCCATCCTCTGTATCTACATTGACCGTAATCATATATTTGGCAGTTGTTTTTAAAAGGAGGGACTTAGAAAGTCCCTGTGTTTCGGACGACCTAAAGCTACTCACGGCTTCTAAAATTCTGTCCCTATTTGCTGAACTTAAATGGGAAGCTTTAATAAAATCTTCAGCAACGGAAGTAAATGGATCTGTTGCAATAGCGCTAAGCTTCATATTGTTATAATTATCTGTTGCCTCATTTGTGAAGCAGACAAATTGCATCATCGGGAACATCCGATGGCTGACAAATGCGAACGAAACATAGAACGGAAGCTGTGAATTGGGAATTTTTTTTTTTATTTTTTTATTTTTATTTAATTCATTGTTGCAGCTTATTGTCTAAGACTCTATAGCGCAATTATCTCTAAACCTCAACTAATGAGTGGGCCAGTATGCCAGTATAAACTAATTATAATAATTAATATAATTAATAATAATATTATGCGCAGAGATCAGATCACCCGACGATCCAAAGGGTGAAGGCTTTTTAGTCTTCGCCTGTTATTGTTGTTGGCTAGATTAGCTGCTAGTTGATTTGGATGCGCAGCACGTCTTTCCGCGTATCTAGAACTGTGTCTCCCAATCAATTCAGCGATTGCACTGTGGGTAAAATTTTTTTGGCATTAATTGTAAATAAAGAGAACTAGGAACTTGAAATTTTAGATATATATTAGTAATATTAAAAAGAAAATTCGGATTTTTTTTTTTACAATTGGGCGTGGCATTTACATTTCCCGCCCCTTTTACATATAATATTAAATTAAAAATCAATACATGTGGGTTCAAATTATTTTTCGTAACTTTTTTGTACACTTTTAACAACTTTAAATTATATTTTTAATTTTTATTCAACTGCACAAAAAAATATTAATATTTGAAGAAATTTAGTGATATTTAAAGTATATAGGATATAATTTTAAACTGAATGGTCTTCATATTCTTCATCTAATTCAAAATTTAAGTTTAAATTTTTATCATCTATGTTGTGGTCTTCATTTTCATCCTTATTTTCGTCTCCATTTTCAACTTCTTCTTCAACTAAGGTTGGCTCCATTAGGTCAAATGTTGCCGGTAATTGAAAATTGGGATCTTCCAAAAGTTCAATCACTTCTATTGGGTATTTTTTTTCTTGTTTTTCTTTTCACGTTCTTTTAAACTGAGTGAAGAGAGAAGTGGATCAGATGAGTCTAAAGCCCTATTAAATATATCAGTTAAATTATCTAATCGGCTACATTTCCTGGCGTGAGATTTCCTATCATTTCTATACAACTTGTTCCGGGCTTCAGACGCGTTTTCTCCTAATATGCCAACAGGAATTATGCAAGTGCCCATAATTTGATATCCATGCACCAAAATTTTGTGAACAGTTGGGGACATCGGATACCAAGAATAAGTTGACATATACAAACTAAATGTTTCAGAGCAAAACTTTTTAAATTTTGTTGAGTCAACTTTATATTCGCATGATATGCTTATAAGTATTATATAAAATTTTTTAAAAATATCAGCGTTGAAATTTTAAATCGATGAAAATAGATCAACATTTCCGAAAGCTCGTCTTGCTGTATTCCCATCATTGCTATTTCCACTTCCATTAGCTCTGCGCGACAAAAGTCGTTTTGAACTGCAAAAACGTAATTTTTTCCAAAAAGGAGCAAACGAGGTTAATAGATTCCGAACCTGGATATAATACACAATAACTGTTATATCAAACCTCTGTGAAGTGGTGTGCTGCACAAAAGTAATACTCCACGGAACACACGCACATTTGTTAGTTTTTAGCTGAAAATACACATAAACAACACACTGGACAACTGGACAATAACACAAATACAATCAAAAAGTAATAGCAATAACTTATTTTACATACCATTAGGTACGTTTTCCATTATACACTTTCTTTGTTTATGTTTACACAAAAGCTCCACTTTAATTGCAAGTTGCACAAAATTTCCCGCGCTTTTTATATATCAAATGCAACTCTGCAACAGCTGACTTTGAGTGTGTGTAAACTATTAATGGTAGTCCCTAAATTTTTATAAAAATACTATTTAATCTAGTTGAAGTATATATATTTAATAAATCAAAGAAAATTTTAAATTGTAAACAACATTTTTTTGAATAAATGCCAAAAAAGTCGGTTTTTTACCCACAGTGCATCTATTATAATTATCTTTATTTCGAATTATTTTTCAACATTAAACTATCTTCCTACAGTGTTAGTTGTGCGGCCCTGCCGCAGCGCTACTCACGTTTCTTCCTCTTTCTTGATTTTGGCGCGTGCCAAATTTCTTTTCTCTTTTTCTAACCTTGCGCGTCGCTTGCCGAAAACGAATTAACTCCGCCTCCGCGCTCAACTCGCTCGCGAAGTTCGGCGATACAACTCCCCACAGCGCCGCTCTTCACCATGCTGTGCAGACTTGCATCGCCGATCGTCGGCGCTCATCTGAGCCGTTGTCTTTAAATTTAAATTTCTATCTTACTAATTTTAAAATTATACATCTTTCCCTTAATAACTATAAAATTAACCTATTTTCTTACTGACTACAAAATTTATATATTTCTCTTAACGACTATAAAACTAACCTATTACAAAAATCCTAACAACTACTAACCTTCAATATATCTTTTAATTGTGAGGTGGCTTGCGGTGTAAGCCGCCTTACACCCCCCCTTACTTTAGCAACGAGACAACCACTCTTCCGGTGGCCGTCACCGTTACGTTGTAGTCCGCGCCTCTCGCGGCTACACGACATCGCGTGCGCCTGTGTCGTCGGTGCCGTGTCTCGATCTCCTTCCGCAGAAAATCCACCACCGACTGGTCTAAGATGGTGCCCCTGGGGTATACCTGCCAGTCTGTGGGGATCAGCGTACATATTTCTGTGTCTGGATCGAATGTTTCTGGGAACCAGTTGGTCAGGTCCGGCTCCCATCCATCGAGGATGTCGACCATCTCTTCCAACAATCGGTCCTCCGTTTCCGTCAACGCCGGCTCCTCTTGGCGAGCTTCGGTCGTTCCCTCGTCGCGCCCGGCACCTTCGACACCTTCCACGCGCCTTAGGGAACCTTGGTCACCTCATACACCTCATACAATTCAATCAATTCCAATTTCATCCATTTCAAAACATGTTTAAATTGATTTAACTTTCTTGACATGATTTAACTTTTATAGATCATAACATTTGTGTGATTCCTTTACACATAATTAACTACTATCAACTGGATATTTGTGTAGTTCCTTTTACACATACGACCCCCGCCATAACACTTATCTTCTGTTATGGTGCGGTCTTCAATAAATTATTATTATAAATTGGGAAAATAAAGAAAGCACACGAAAGTTTTGGTCAGAAGTACTAACATACAAGGATGCTGTCCATAACAAATCTTTCGAGCAGCTGGTGTTATATTATCTCACTGCCGTAGTCAAATGCGGCAGTTGAGAGAGTATTCAGTCAAATGAATATTGTGAAAACTAAATTGCGCAATCAAATGTGTGTGAAAAGCTTAAGCGCAATATTAAGCAGAAGGTTTGTTTTGTTAAGTTGATGAAATTATTTCATCACATTATTTTTTCATATATCTAGTTTATGGTGACTCAAAATCTGGCAACAGTGATTCTGCTATGCAGTGACAATTTGCTATCGCTTCTTAGCATCCAGTCTGACTGTCTGAGTTATGTGCGGGTCGTACGCAGTGTACCTAGATATCCCAATAAAAAAATCCAAAAAAAGTTAAGTCGTGATAAAAAAGTTAAAAAACAAGCTATTATTATTTTTACAAACTTAATAAAATCATTCATCACATCTAAGAAAGCAAAAAGTAAGAACGTAAAATAATACGTAAAGTAAAAATAAAACAAAAAATATAAGAATCCCATTATGTTGTCAAAGCCTTCCTCCTCGTGATAGTATTATTTTTCATTCAAAGTTTTCAAAATGTTGTTCGGCAACATATAATTAAAACAACACTTGATGTGTCGACGCAATCCATATCCATATCCATATTTAGTTCTTCAATTTTGACTTTAAAAAATTACCTGATTCTTAAAATGGAGTTCAACGTATCCACGTTCATTCTGTTTCTGATTTTGGTTTTTGTCAAGTGCATTTGACTTAACACCCTTTCTACTTCGACGTTCGACCAAGGCAGCGAAACTCTTGGAATCTTTTGTTCCCAGCAGAATCAGAAGTTGATTACCTCTAAAACTTATTAGTGTTTTCAATATTTTCCCATGTTATTAAGGAAACTTCATTGTACTGTCTTTCTATTGTTGCAATATACTTTTTTTCTGCTGAAATCCCTACATTGCGCCCATATGTTTTTTTGTGCAAGCATGTGCACGCAAATCGCTTAGTTTTGCAGTAATGTTAGTTTTACAATAACTGCAAAATGATGGATCGGTCAAGTCCTTCCTCAACCAGCCTTTAAACTTTGTACTCTGCAGCCAGACATCTCGAATTTTTTGTTTGTAAATTTCTTTTAGCAAAAATTTGCATAAGCTAGAGTTGGGATACTATGTGATAATAGTGGAAACTTATAATTTATCGACAAAAATTCAATGCCAACGCTAAAATTTCATACAAATAACATACAAAGTGAAGAAAAAATTGAAAAAATAAAAAAGCAAAAAAAAGCCTTTTCCATTTTCTGAAAAGCTAGAATTCCCGCTGTTTTCAAATTTTCCCGCAATTAGATTTTTATAAAAGCCAAAATGGCATTAGGTGTCGTACGTTAGTCTCTTGCACTGTTGCCAGATTTTGAGAGTCACCATAAGCTAGATAAGCTAAAAGTTAAAAAAAGCTTCAAAATAAGCTGACCATAAAAACACAAGAAAATAATGGAAAATTGAATTTGTTTACACTTCAAAATTTTTTTTTTATTAGAGTGATGCAATAATTTCATCAACCTCGTTATTTGTTTCCGAATATTTTTCGGATGATTGAATTAATAATAAATATTTTTCCGGGATTTTGTAATTATTACAACATTTGCCATGACGTCGCAGTCCATATCTACAATATAAAATTCAAAGGAATATACTTAGTATGTATGCATTAAATAATTCGACATTTCATACACAAACCTTATGCTTAATATAGCGCTTAAACTTTTCATACACATTTAATTGCGCAATTTAGTTTTGACAATATTCATTTGACTGAATACTCTCTCAAATGCCGCATTTGACCACGGCAGTGAGAGAATATGCAGAGCAAATAACGCCAGCTGCTCGAAAGTTTTGTTTTGGCCAGCATACTTGTTTGTTAGTACTTCTGACCAAAACTCGACAGTGCTTTCTTTATTTTCCCAATGTATCAAATGAATTTTCCCAAATTGGGAAACGATCTCTTCAATATTTTGAATTTTAAAATGTTCTAATAAACAAATTAAGTTTTCATGAGACTTATTTGCATGTTTATTTGCATATTGTCCACTGCACAAATATCAACTTTTTTAAGAATTTCAATATAATCAGGTATTCAAAGATTAAGAAGCAGATTCATATACATATGCTAACTATTTAATGATCTAATGATGAATGATTTAATGATGAACTATTCTCTGATCTCAAATTTTTCATCCAAATATTTGGGTTCCCATTTATACTCAAAATTGCATGATATTTCAAAGTACGCTCAATAAAAATGATTTTCGATCGATTTCTAGATAAAATTGAATAAAATCTACAATACAATCAAAAAACAAAAATTGTTTTCGACTTAATTTTTGTAAGCCGAAATAAGCAAAATGCAATTTGAAAAAAGCTGGATCTCAAGCTATAAGCTTTCCACTAATTTTTCAAGCTTTTTGATTTTAAAATATGCTAAATTTAGCTTCAAATAAGCCAAAATGGCAACAGTGGTCCGAAGTCTAAAACTATTGAAGCAGCAATTTCATCTAGGGTGGATGATATCTCTTAGGTACAGCATTCGTGTATGTTCATTATTAGTAAATTTTTAGGGTTGTCGGATATTTTTAAAATATCGTATCGATGATATTTTTGCTTTTGAAAAATATCGATATTTTAGCGATATTAATATATATCGCTAAAATATCGATATTTTAGATATTTTTACAAAAGTGTCATAGTGCTTGTTTTTAATGTGCGACGACATATTTGTTGAATTTCCACTTGTTTTAATAATTTTTTGACATAGTTTACATTTGGCTGTTCCATTTTTAAGATCCAAGTAATTCGATTTCATCATTTTTACATCCGCGCTCGCTGCACTCATTCTTGAAGTGACCAACGCAAAAATATCAAAAAATATCACAAAAAAATATCGATATTCGATATTTGGGGGAAAAAAAATATCTCGATATAAATATATTTTTTTTTGAAAAAAATATCCGATATATCGATATTTAGATATATTTTTGACAACCCTATAAATTTTCCATTATATTATAATATCCATTAAAATATTTATTTCATAGATATGCAAATTTACCACATGTTGCAGTCATTTAACAGCAAACAGTCAACTATGTTCTACATATTATATTGATTTTCAATTGGCCCTGCAATCGAAGTCGCTAGGCACTATAAAAAATTCATTTTAGACTCATTAGAGTGCTCCTCTCCACGGAAATCTTTAGTAAAAGGCGAAAGATTTATTCGACAACTGAAGAGAAGCCAGAGTAATGAAACCTACGCAAACATGCTGACTCTACCTTTTCTCGACGTTAACTAGTTGGGAATTGCAGAAAGAATTTCCTACTTGTGCAACCCCTAAAGTAGGCAACACACAACACCTTCAGGTAGGCATGAAGTAAATTTTTTATTTTTTTTTTTTTTTTGTATTTTTTAATTTAATTTATTGTTGCAGCTTATTGTCTAAGACTCTATAGCGCAATTATCTCTAAACCTTAACTAATGAGTGGGCCAGTATGCCAGTATGAACTAATTATAATAATTAATATAATTAATAATAATATTATGCGCAGAGATCAGATCACCCGACGATCCAAAGGGTGAAGGCTTTTTAGTCTTCGCCTGTTATTGTTGTTGGCTAGATTAGCTGCTAGTTGATTTGGATGCGCAGCAAGTCTTTCCGCGTATCTAGAACTGTGTCTCTCAATCAATTCTGCGATTGTAGGAATTTCAAGATCCCTGTGTAGTACTGAGTTTCTCACAAACCAATTTGCTCCGTTCCATCTTCGTAGTGCTTTATTCTGTAAAATTTGGATTTTGTTTATAGATGTCTGTGCTGCAGATCCCCATAAAGGCATTCCATATAGAAAGGTAGGCACTACTATAGCTTTGTAGATGATGGCTTTGCTGTTATACGATAGTTTGCTGGAGGCTCTCAGCAATGTTTCTGAGCAACTTTTAGACTCGTGAGTTGCTTATAATTCTCAACAGGCTTATGCTGCTGCCACATAGAGTACTGGATATTTACCCTCTATGAGTTATCGCTTCTCGGCCTTATGGCTAAGATCAAAGTGTAGTATCTGTTCTTATCAGCTTAACATCTGATAGTTTCTCCATTGGAGAACAACAAATGTTAAACTGATTTTTGGAATCAGACGGAGTGCTAGGGGCTTGCTCCACCTCTGTCACGGGTTGGCCCGGTATTGCAGTACCGCCGGGACTTCGGCCCAACTGAGTAATACATCAAATACTTGTTGGTAATCTCCTGTAGAGAAGTATCAAATCAGCCCTCGCTTTGGCTCGCTGTTGGCATTCAAATCGTTTGGCGATTTCCTTTCTTCCGCATTTTGGGCGTGAAAGGCAATTCTAAGTCGCAGAGAACGACGTAATGCAAATGCGAGGAGAGCGGAGAGCAGTCTGTGGCGAAGGATGCGAAGCGGCAACTGACAGGGACAAGGCAGCTGCTGACACTGCAACTGTGTCCTGTGCCGGGTCCTTCTAAGTTCCACTGGCAAATTGTTTTGTCGTCGACGTTTTCGCCAAGTCGTTTGGAAAATTGAAATGATTAATTGTTTGGGCAAACTCTCCGAGTTCATGACTCCTTGAAGGTAGGAATCAAGTCGTCTACTTCAAGGAGCAATCAAGTCGTCCTGGATTGATGGCCCGCAGCTCAAAGTTTGAGAATCAAAACACTTTTTATTGACAGCTTTGCGTGTGTGTATATGTGTGTGTGTTGGCCAATTTGACAAGCACGCGACAGTTATTTGTCAGCTGCTGGCGGAGTGAAGCGGGGATCAAAGAGAGCGATGGGCGCCAGCTGGGCAAAAGGAAAAATATTTTAGTAGTGCTCGAAATGTCTAAGGCGGCAAATAAATCTGATTTGTATTTATTTATTATTCTTTTATTTTGTTTCAGATTTTGTTTAATATTTAATCTTTGTTTATTATAAATAATTATTTCTATTTAATATTATTGCGTATTCTTAGCGCCATCTATGAAATAAACATGCCACTTGTGTGGCTTATGTCCTGACTAAAAAGGTCTAAAAAGTTCCTTGCTGAATATAGGATATTTTTCTTGTGTCTTGACTAATATAGTATTTGCCTACGCTGTGTGTTTGCTAAAATTGTCCAGGAAATTTAGATGTCAACTGCATCTGTTGTGTGTCCTTGCTCAATTAGTGGGGAAAAGAATAGTTTGATGCGTGTCTTGACTGAAGTAGTGTCAGACTGGGTGTGGATATTTAATACCTTGCACTGATTACAATGGGAAATCAACTCCGAACGTAAAATGGGTAAATTTGTGGTTAATATCTAAGACACAGCTAAAATGGTCGA
This sequence comes from Drosophila leonis, assembly GCA_035045365.1. NCBI lineage: Eukaryota > Metazoa > Arthropoda > Insecta > Diptera > Drosophilidae > Drosophila > Drosophila leonis. Next base: position 6,120,121 of record JAWNPC010000948.1, on the reverse strand, counting down.
ACGCAGAAAAAAACCAGTTTAAGTGCCTGTAAAAACTGGTTGTTGGGAATTCAAAAGGATTTAAGAAGTGACGCTTATGCCAAAATATTAATGGGAAAAAGTTTGCACTAGGAAATATAATTGTGTTCTAAAAAACTGTTAAGTTGGGTAAAGTTGGCTATTTTCTATTTTATGCCTGATTATGAGATTTTCTGTAATAAAATAATTGTATGCTCTAAGAGTGGAGTTAAGTCTCTTTAAGTCTCTTTTTGTCTATTGATTTGTATATAATATATTACTGTGATTGTTACTTGATTTACCCACTTGTCTATGTATGAGGAGCTATTTCGGACAAAACACTTAATAATATTAAATTATATAAATTATATAAAATTATATATATTACATAAATAAATATATAAATTATATAAAATATATTAAAATATATTAAGAATAAATTACCTCAATACATTGTTTTGAACCACTTGGAAAAGTCAATCAGTTCATTCAATATAAATATAAATATCAAACAAAATAAATATATTATACTTTAGCTGAACTAATTACCCCTAATAATAATATATAATTTAAAAAATTAAAAAAACAAATAATAATTATTATTAAATGTTGAATCCATGCCATTCAAATCTACAATAGTATCTTAACAACACAATTGATGTAGGTACAAAATACGAAAGATCTTGCTATGTTCAAGAGGACTTAAAATAGAAATATTAAAAGCAAATTTAATTTTCTTCTAATATTTCTAATGAAATATTACAGCCCATTTACATTTCACTTAATATTTTTAAGCTTTTATACAAATCAGTTTCTTTTTCTTTTATCTGTTTGAAGACATCGTTTATTTTGGTAGACTTTCCGCAGTTCGCAATTTTGTACTTTTCCCATTTGTTTTCTTGAAACTCAGCAACGTTTTAAGTTTCAAGTTTTGTTTTAATTGCGAAAAGCGTGTTGGGAAAAAGGTAACTCAAAGAATTTATAAACAATATTATCTGTGGAAAAGTGTCCCAACTGTCTGTTTAGTTATTTTTCCCTCTCACTCTCTTCCTTTATCCTGGCCCTGGTTTGCCTATCTGTCCTTCCATCCATGTGTCTTTTGTATTGTTTTTCTAAATTTTCCTCTTTTTTTTTTTTGGCTCTTTTCTATCTTTGTTTTGCATAAATTTTCACTTTGTTTTTATCAAGCGCAGTGGAGGCCTTTTAACCGAGCTACAGAGAGAGAGAGAGAGAGAGAGAGAGAGAGAGTGTGTGTGTGTGTGTAGGTGGATATGTATGTAGATGTGTGTGTGCTGTGCCTTAATTTCAGTTTTTCAGTTCAGGTTTTTGTTCTTGCCCTGGCCTGAGATTGTTCCATTGAGATAGTATTTTTGTTGCCACGTTTTTTAATCCTTTTTCCAATGGCTGCGACAACCCTTGCCGAACGACCCCGCACCCCCACTCCGGCTCGCGCTCCCTGGTCGACTGCATACACGCGACATTTTATAGTTATTGCCGAAATTCCCTCGATGGCTTTAACCATTTTCTATGCCATTTACATTTTATTTTGTTGCATGTGTCGCAGCGCATGGAAATTGCGGCTCTATTGTTTTATAGTCGCGGCGGGGCAGCTCCGTCCCGTTCGTCCGTCCGTCCGTCCGTCCATCCTGCCCTCCGTGCGGGTTTATCAATACGGCAAACATGATGCATGGCCAAAACGAGTTTTCTTTCATAAAGAGCTTTCAAACAAAAGTGAAGTGATGGCCTTTCGGGTTTTTTCATTTTCAACTTTATTGAGTCGCTTCTGCCATCTTAAGCTCACTCATTGCGTCTATTCAAAGAGCTTACAGAAGCCAAAATTGAATTCTTTTCACCTTGATTTGACCTTAAAGGCATTTCGTTACCAATTTTATGTATTTAATGATATCTGATCTATTTTGAGAAAGCTTCAGTGACACGTAAATTAGAATTCAGGGTAGAATGGTAAAGTATATATATAGTATTATTGATCAGGACAAAGAGCCGAGTTGATTTAGCTATGTCTGTCTGTCCGTCCGTCCGGATGAACACAGAGATATACTAAACCACAAAAGCTAAAGACTTGAAATTTTCAATGTGTACTCATCTATACCATACGCAGTACGAGCTTATCATGCTTTTCCGATAACTCATCCCATTTCCTTACAATCAAAGTCGATTAATTTAATTTCGCTTTTAAGTGTAATTTGAATAGTTTGAGATTTCAGAGTTACAGTGCAGAAATGTAGAAACACTCTAAAATGTGTTCGTGTTCGTGCGCGTGAGACTTATGTCGTTTATAGCTTTTTCTAGCAATTTGAATTTGTTACTGAAATGTTGATATTCAGCACCATCGAACAACCGGCAGCTACTGAGTGTTGTGTTCACTTTGTTATGCTTGTCTTCAAGAGGTCATATTATGTCTACATAGGAGAATCTGCTCCTCACAGTGGCATTTGAGATGACTTGCGATCTGACTGGGTGATTTTTATTTTTGCTTCTGGTGGGCAATTAATTTTCTGGTAGTCTCGCTGTTACCTTAAGCTTCTTGCTCAGCTCAATTCTGACTGAACAAGTCTTATAGCTAGGTAAGTGATCATCAAAAAAAATTTCAGACGAGCTGCAACATTCCTATCAGAAAGAGCTGGTTTCTTTTCTTTCGTTGACGGTGATAAGCCAATCCTAGGAAGTGCTCGCCGTGCTATCCATTCACTTACGGTACCTATGTGGCTTTTGCTATTGAGTACTTTGATTAACAGCTTCCAGTTGGCGTTGCGATCAAGTTACTCTTATAATTAGACGCTGCAGAAGTCTTTAGCCAAGCTGGCACGCAGTTCTGGAGGTGCACCAGCTATTTGGTTCGTCTTATCAATTATCAATCACACACAGCTTATCACTAAGCTGGGATTGATCAGGTGAATCTCTCCATTTTCGGGCACTTCAAGAAATTTGTATATTACAAATTTCCGATTGCCCAGCTGATAAGAGTTTTTGATGCGGCTGAGCGCATTGCGAGGGTAAAAGCTTGTCCGCTGGACAAAAGCTTACTTCGCTTACGGTTCTGTGTTTATCAATAATGTTTATCTAAAAATATATTTGCGTGCAAGATAAGGTCACAGAATGCAATTTGGGATTACTTAGAACTGCTAGGGCTACAAAGCGATGGTCGCTCAATGCCGTTGCAGTCAAAGAAATTGATGTAACATTAGGTGGTACCTTGAGCCTGTCAGTGTTCTGCAGCCTACCTTTGCGGATAGCCTGAGATGCATTTACTGCTCCTTTTCGTTTCCTGCTTGTAGATTGACCAGAATTTTAAAACGAACACTTTTCAGATGAGTTAATGTTTCGTTCAGCGAATTCTTGCCAACCATCATAGTTGAGCCACAGTGTAGGTGGAAGTAGGTACAGTAAGTACAGCTTCCTTGAGATGTAGTGATACTGCTAGGGTGTTGTTACCGATGGTATGTATGTATATATGTATGTCTTGGATTTGAGAGCGTATTTGGGAACGAATAGTTGCAGGGTCTGCTTAGGGTCACTAAGAAGTTAGTAACTCGCTAGATTTTTATCCATCATTACAATTTAATAGTTTTAATAGGCAATTGTAACCAACTCCCAATCAGTTGTATCCACCTCTTGCTTGCGCGATGCAGCGGGCGACGAGCACTCGATTCACCGCTTAAAAGTGTCTTATCTATGATGAATACCGTAAGAGGTCAAAGTTTGATATCGTATTCTTATATTTTGTAAGAAATTTTTTTTTTTTTTTTTATGTTATTTATTTTTTTATTTATACAACTTTTTCTCCCATCCCTTAAAAACACAAAAAAACAAAATTACACAAAACACACACAAAACAATAAAAAAATATACAAAAACAAAAAAAAAAATTTTTATAAAAAAACATTTATATTTTATTATAAATATTTTTTTTAACCCCCTCCCGGTCTCCTGCTCTTTCTTTTTTTTTCTTCTTTTTTCCCCCCCCCCCGGCCTCCCCCTCCCCCCCCCCCCCCTTCCCCCCCTCTTTTTTTTTTTTTTTATTTTTTCCCCCCTCCCCTTTTTCTCCATTCCCCCACCCCTTTCTTTTTTTCCCCTACCTCCTCCCCCCCCCATTTTTTTTCCCCCCCTTAACCATCTCCCCCTCCCCCCTCAACTCCCTCTCTCAATACTCTTAGCTTTATTGAAGAAATTTTAAATTTTGGGTCTTTTATATATTTTATATTAATTTTTCTCCTGGAACCTCAGTTAGTGGCGGCATTTTATTTCTTACGAGAAGTTGAAGGAAACCAAAAAATTCCTTCACTTTATTTTGGGCATTTTCCTAACATGGGGTAGTAAAAACTTCCTTTAGCTCCTCTCTGATAATGACGTCACACGCCAACCTGTTAGAACCTGTAGAGCTCAGTGGTAGTTGTTGCTACTGGAAACTACCCCAGTGGAAAATGTCCCCTGTTCTGGGACATTTGGTGAGGACAACCCTCCGCTGGCTGGTGCATTGAACCAAGCCGGCAAAACGAAGGCTAAGGTCAATTGCAGTTGTTGGCCTTCCAGTGAGCGGCGAAATGTCCTTTCTATCGCAAGAGGGAAATTTCAGAAATGCCGCTGTTGAATGCTACGCGGCGGCCGTGTCCTTTTTCAGTGCTCGTTGGGCAACCAAGGCGCGCGGTTCTTCGTCCTCGGCAGCGTCTGTACAACATTCGTAGCACGCTTACAAATTCTAGTGCGCGTAAATAATTTTTTGTTGACATCCTGGCAAATGGGACATTCTTTAGCAACTGTGGATTAACATAAAGAATGCTTCCCTGTTGCCGTGGCAAAAAGTGTTAACAACAAAATGAAATGGTGAAATTTCTAGTTATTTAAGCAGCTAATTTGCAATGCATATGCAACTCGAAAAAAAGAAAACATTTGTGCATAAGAAATCGCCGGGCTGCAGAGCCAAAACAATGTTAAAATGTGGAAAAAAGTGAAAATGTGAAAAATGAAATGCAAAACACAAATAATAAATGCCACAGGACATACTTCGCACAAACACACACAGAAGTCAGCGAGCCGAAATAATCATAACCAGCGTAGACATTGCAAATGTCTGTCTACATGTGTGTGTGTGTGTGTGTGTGTGTGTGTGTGTGTGTGTGTGTGTGGAGCCGACTTCCGTTTCCTGTTTTAATGTTTACGTTTTGCGGCTGGCGACTTCCGTTTGGCTGCCAGCGTGTCCTGTGGCTGCTGCCATCCTGTTTTGTGTGTGCGGATTTTTGAGCTAATGTAGCGGCATTTTAGGCGCAGCAGAAATAATAGATAATAAAATGTAATGTCGTCCTCTTTGGCTAAGCCGAAACGCACATACTCTTATAGCTTAAGGCGGTCTTAAGGACTCGCTCTCTCTACTGCTTAACTTCCTTCACTTTGGCCTTTGGTGCGTGCCGAATGCCGATTATTGCGCTTTTCGCTCGTTGACGGTAATAAAAATCAGTCGCAAATCTTGCAGGCGCCTAAATATAGGCAAGAACAAGCTAGCTTCTGCTCCTCCCCAAAATTAGATTAGATGATGTGCCATAATGAAGCTGTGCCGAAGCGGAACATATAAAAAGAGAAGAGTGTGGCGGAAGCTGAAGAAATTTGGTGATATGGGAGAAACGTGTGTGTGTGTGTGGGTGTATCTATTAAAGGAAACATTATTGCGAGAGCAGAGAATTAGGTACTGATTTTTATAGTTCCATTTAGTAGTAGATAAAGCATGGATGCGAGCATAAAGATTAATGAATTTGAAATAATTATGAATGCGAATGGAAATACTGAACATTTATTTATTTATTTATTTTTATTATAACATTTTATTTCGAGAAGTGTTACATTATGTAGAACCTAAAACACTGATGTGATTACTGTGACGGTGAACAATGATAACGAATTTGAAATTAAAATCATAATTGAAAGAGATTTGTTTGAGGTGTAATTTGGCTATTCACATAAATAAAAATTAACAAAACTCTCTTTTCATTGGCTTAGCAAAAATATTAAAATTTCGCAAATAGTTAAACTTAAAAAGACAATAAATTTCTGAAAATATAATTATAAAATTTTACTTTTTCAAGTTTTTTTTTCTATTTTCAATGAGTATTATTATCTTTTTTTTTATTATTTACAATCCGTATTTTAAGTTCGATTCTATAGCGCATTTAGCTCTTAGCAATATCTAACTATTTAAATATATGTAATTTTCTTTGGCCAAGCATAATTGAGACCCAGAATTAAATTTTGTATTTATTTTTGGGGTGGGTTTCATGGATATAAATATAAAACCGAATGCAAACTGAATTCATAAAAACTAAATACAAAAGGAGAAAGGGGGAAGATGATTAATAATTATTAGATTTTGTATTTTATAAAGAAAGAAGTATGAATTAATTATACAATTCAATATATGCCTTACTTATTAAATTTAGCATATTGCTGGCAGATTTGTTTTTTTTTTTTAGTGTAGAGTTAGGTCTTATGTCTGTGCGGCGGCGCTGCGATATAATTATAACATATATTTTGCATATAGTATTATATATATTTAGTGGGGGGGGGGGGATAGGGGAAAAACAACTTTTTCCGTCAATAATAAAATAATATAAAAAGAGAAGCAAGGCACGCAGGTCTATATTATATATAGAGAGAGGGGCGGGCGCGCCCCTACCCCGTTTTTTTAGTTATTTATTTTTTTTTAGTTATTATGTTCTTATCGGGGGGGTGAGCGGCGAGCTGGGGGAGTTCCCCCATGCGCGAAGGCGGCGGTGTGCCCCATCTCCCCCCCCCCCCCATTCGTGGAGGAGAAATGGATTTTTTGTTTGTTTATTTATTTTTGGGGGGGGGGTGAGAGTATAGGGGTGGGGGAGGGGAGAGAAAACACATAGTTTTTTTTATTTTGTGTATTGGGTTGCTTATATACCCCCCATAACACAGTTTTTTCTGTATAAATTCATCCATATATATTAAAGACTTCCCCCCCGCGAGTTTTTATGCCTGTTTCGCGCGCAATACAGGGGGGAGGGAGACCGTGCTTTTTTTTTTTGGGAGAAAGAAAAGTTTTGGTTTTGGGGGGGTGGGCTTTATTTCCCCACCAAAAAAAAAAATATAAAAAGGAGTGAGAGGGGTGCGGACCATTGTGGAGATCCGCGAAGAGTGCGCCCCAGGGGAAAATTATAGTGTCACCCCCCCAGAGTTAAGCGTTTGGGCTCAAAGAGCCCGGGGGAACCCAGAGGGGAAAATTTTGTAGAAAAGGGGCCCGGACACAGCCCTTGGGGGGCTCCCCCCCGGATGGATTTTTGGCCAACCAAGGTTCGGTTAAATTACCCCCGAAAAGGCTTTCCGGCCGGAAACTTTTAATTATATGGGTCAGGTAAGCTGGAGTGTAACAAGCTCTCAGTTTGTGAGATAATTGGTAAAATTCTTAAACATTTTTTTTTAGATTTATTTTCTGGTACATATATTAAGAATTAAGCTGAATCTTGTTTCAAAGTGGATTTCTTAGAAACAAATTTAGTAAGGTGCAATATGATAATAAATTAATAGATTTTGTATTATAAAAGCAGTAAAGAAGTATTTGGAACGAAGTTTTATCAACCTCATCAATATTTAAACTTATATTTATTTTAAAAATCATTTTCGAATCGTCAATTTTATTTTTTATTATAAAAAGGGATTTTAAATAAAACATAAATAAATAAAGAATATGTATAAATATAGTTAAAAAATATAAAAAAAATAAAAAAATAAATATAGTTTAACAAAATATATAATTTTTTATTTATTGAAATCAATAAAAATAAAATATAAATTGTATATTTTTTTAAAGTATATCTATATTTAATTTATGTTTTATTTGCTTACTTTTTTTATATAACTATCTATACAATTTACATTTAATTCTACATATAAAATAAAAGTCAATAAACTCGATAAGTATTAAAACAATTTCTTTAAAAGGCGTTTAGCCACCTAACTAGTTTAGGTATATTTAAAAATGCGCTAAAGAGTTAACGACAATCAGCTGCAATAAAATAATAGTTTCAATAAAAAAACTAAAAAAAAAGAATAAAAATAATGTGCTTATAAATCTAAAATCCAAATTAAATGCACTTCAAATTTGAAAATGAGGTTGATTCGCATTTCTAAAAACTAATTTATAGTATTGACTTGTTCAGGTGGTCTGAAAGTAAAGTATAAATCAGTGAAAAGCTTCAATTTGAATTTCAGTGTCGTATGAATAAAACTTTCAGCATTTTCAGTCAGTTTATTTAAAAATGATTGTGTGAATGAACGTGAGTGGAATGTTTGTTAAAAACAGTTTCACTGATAACTAAGGTCTTTTCCATCTAAGCATGCTCACCGCAAAATTTGTTGTTTAAAAAAATGAAATTTACTAGGAAAAGGATTCACAACTCAAATGCATTTACCTCTGAGGGGCTCATCTCGCTTTAACATGTTTACAACTTGAGTTTATACCTTGAAATGCATATTCAGTTCTGTGAAAGATATCTGGTCCTACGCTCATAATCGAAACTCCCACATGGCTTGTGTAAGATACATATGTATAATATTAATTACCGTGCACGCCCACAATACAGCGTGTATAAAGTATGCGCACTTCTTGACTTGCGCCCACATTCGAAATTCATATTGTGTAGGTGTGGAGCGCCTTCCCTGTTGAATACTTATTATGCGGCAAGTGTTGCCACGCTGTGAGATGGAGAGCTCAGGCACAGAACGTGCTGCCTAATTTTAGGCGAATAGGAAACTTTGTGTGCAACGTGTCAAAAATGTTAAGGAAAATAGAAGAAGCGAACTTAAAGTCTTGGCAATATGTTTGGCAATTTCCTTCAAGTGTAAATCAATTGTTCGCGACTTTTGTGAAATATTTCTCTGGCAATTCAATTTGCCACTCACAACAATTAAAGCCTCGGCTTTTCGCATGCTGCATGCGTGTGTCTTTTGCTGTGTCTTCACATCCGGCGCGACCGGAAGTACTCGAGCAAAAGAACCCAAAAAAAAGGAAAAATGCTGTAAGCGAAAAAAGACAAACAAATCCAAAATAAACAAACGGCTGCTCCCCAAGTAAAGGGAGACGATGTGCTAAAAAAAAAAAAAAGAGGAAGAGAGTGAAGAAATGCTTACGAAGCGGAAATTAAGACCCACTACAGCAGAGTCCCAAACAAAGCTGCCAAGTTCGTAAACAAACACATGTCTAACCCCCACACATGTCCTCCATCTCTCTCGCCGCCTCTCTGTGTGCCCTGTTCGTGTAAACAAGCCCAAACATATCACATTTTAATCCGATGTAGTGGAAAATTGCGCAAGAAAATGTTTCGTGGAAAATTGTATTGTTTTCCCCCGACTGGGGATTGATTATGCGCCATTTCTTTCGCCTGGATTAGTGGGTGTTTAATAAGTTTAAATAGCGATTGTTTAATTAAAAAAGTTGCCGACGCCTTAGTATGGAACAGCTGTGCTAGCTTTTTCCCACGTGCACCTGGCAAATCCTTACAAATGTCCTTTCGCGTTGTATTTAATAGTCCATAAGATTGCGCTGAATTATGAGCTCAACACGTGACCATATGGCCGCTGTCTCCCTACCTTTTGTCTACACCCTACACCCTACTTCGGGAATTATGTAGCGAATCGCCTGACGATGAGTAGAAAATTGCCTTTTGCCTGGGCTTAGGCACGCTGCTCAGCAGAGCAGGGGAACTGTCTTTTAAATTAGTGTAAATTTTATGCGCGGCGCCTATAAATATGCAAAGGTTTTTTTGTTGAGTTTCTGGACTTTTTAACAAAAGCCATTTCATTAATGAAGAAACAAGTGTTTCGCGTGTTGAGCTGCTTTAATTGTTGTTGCTGTTATTATTATTATTATTATTATTATTATTATTATTGAGATAAGGCATATTAGATTGTGAAGGCAGTTGGGGATAATTGAGTGCCATTAGGAAAAGAAGAGATTGCATTGATTCTAATATAAATCAAGTATGGATTGTTGGCAGTACCCCACTGGATGAAACCCTCAATTTCTTGACGAGCTAATAATTTAGTTGTTACTCTTATTTCTATATTTCAATTCGATAGATATTCAAATATCTTTAATGAATATTTAATGGTAACTAGCAAAAATAATTTCTCTTTTCAATTTCGTTTCTTTCTTCTTTAAATTTATTTAAAACTCAGTGTTTATTTACTCTACATAGATATATTTATTATACTTTTTGTTGCCCAATAAGGCGACTCTCAGATTTTGATTATATTCTAACTCTAGTTATATCCACTCACTGATTTTGCTACCTTATGGCGACGCGCATCCTTGGCAAACTAATTTCCATATTTCCTTTGCCTATGTTTTTTTTTTCGAGAACGCCTCCTTCTCCGCCCATAAATTGTCTATAGCTGTCATACTTTTGGGCATTTAATAAATTTTATGACTCTGTGTGCTTCTTCTTGTTTCTTGCCTCTTCGCTTTTTTTTCATTGCTTTTTCGTTTTGCTTTCTTTTTTAATAATATTCGCTTTCTGCGTCTTGTCCGCTTGGGGCTATTTCTTCATTTCCATCCCCTCCTCCACTTTGCTATGCGAATGTGGCTGGCTGCAAGCTTGTCCTGTCCCATAGCTCCCTCCCTCCCAGCCTCCCTTCCTGCTCTCCATCTCTCGTCGCATGCAACAATCTTTTATATGAGTTTATTATGTATGCTTTTCCTTTTGCTTAAAACATACAATTTCCTCAAGCGATTTCCGTTTGCACTGATGAGTCTTATTAAATGCGAGCACCAGCCATTCCCGGCCCTTGCGCATTCTCCCTAAGGGGTGGCTACATCTACATCTACATCTACATCTACATCTACCCACACGCCCACAAAAAATTGTCTGCCCGGATTTGGTCGTTAACTAACAAAAATACGACGCCTGCTTGCAAATTGAGCTTTAATTGAATTGTGCATAGATTTTGTTTTAGGATCGCTCGCTTTTCCGCCAACAGACAAATTTTTACATCCCTTTCCCAAATTTCTAAGTAATAAAAAAAATGAAAAGTAAACTCCATAAAGTTTTGCTGCATGCCACATTTTGACGCCTCTCGCGGCATAACTCAAAAGTCTTTAGAAGTGTTTCAAACTGTCATACGCACGTAGTTTTTTCCCAGCTCGCACTCAATGTGTCTACCTATCTCACTTGCACACTCTACTATCTCTCTCTCTCTCTGCTCCACTCGCTCTTGTAACATTTTGGCGCGTACAACAGACTTTGCCACTTTATTTACACTATAGCTAAAGGAATGCTTGGCTCTTCTATGAGCTTTGTTCCGTTTTTGGGCGTAAAGCTAACATAGAGATTTGCCTGAGCTCAAAATTGTTTCTTTGAGAAATATTTTTAATAAGTTCCGAGATATTAATATTACGAGTATTATTATTAAGATATAGTAAATAAATTGTATTTATCCCCCAGTGATTCACTCAACATAAAGTTAAGCTTATTGAATCATAGGTTCAGGATAATGAAATGTTAACCAACATAAAATAAATATAACAGAAATAAAAATATTGAAAATGTAAATATTTAATTTTTTAAGAGAAACAGTCAGCTTGAAGAGTGAACCTCTGTCTAATAATTATGATGCATTGTTTTGTATCTATTGTTAATTTGTGTAAGTGTTTGTTAAATAAGTCTGCAGGGCGGAGTAGGATATGAATCGTCTCTTGAATAATAAATAAAATATATCTAAAATTATCTAAACAAACGTCAAGCATTAGCATCTGCATTCTGTGATTTGGTCATTTAGGGTATTTAAATGATTTTCATAGCTCTTGTAGTTCTCGTTTCTCGGCGACCATTTCGCAGCGGCATTTGAGTGCTGAAAAGAAAGCTAACAGAAAATAGAAAAAAAGAAATAATAGAAATGCGAGTGGGAAGGAGAGAGAGAGTAGAGAACTAACGCCGAATCAAAAGCATTTCTAACCAACTTTGTGGCAAAGTTTGCGCAGGCGGCGCAACGACTGAGATTGAGTGCAAATAAAATGATGTCATGAAGTGGCAGCAATAATGGGAGGGGCAGGGGAGGCAGTGGGGGACTGGAGGAGTTGCTAGCTAAAGTCCTTATTATTGTTGCACGGTGTGAGAGGGAATGAGTGGAGAGCACTGCAAATGCACGCTCCACTTTATTTCAGCTATCAACTCGTAAAGTTTGCGGTTTGATGGCCAGCTGCAGAGGGGGCGTGGCAGGAGTTACTTAGAGAACGAGAGCATAAGCGAGGGAGGGGCATGGTCGTGGTCTGTGATTTTTCTGCAAGAACTCACAAAAACCGCAGTCGAGTTGCGGCTTTCAAAACTTGAAGCACAGCAATTACAACAACAACAACAACGGCAACTGGACAGATCTTCACAAGTATTTTGTCAACTTTACCAGCAGCTGCTTAAGTGCTGCAGGTGGCAGCAAAGCAAGGGAATAGAGTATGTAAAGTGTCGGTCATTGGTCGTGAATGTAAGTTCGCAGCCCACAGCTGGAGCAGCAGCTGCTACTCGCAAATGGGCGCCAACTTCTAATTAGCTTAATAAACAAATTCTTGGCCCACTTACAGGTAGCTGCAGTCAATCTCACCCACCTCCCTTTCCTTGGCCTTGCCTCAATTTGCCGCTTTGCAATTCAATTAAAAATTTACATTTAAATTGCAAACTACTTTTATACTTTATGGCACAGTTTTGATGCATTAAAAACTAGTTTTTGCGAGGGCTGCCTCGTGAAATCGTGAGAGGCGATAGGTAAATAGAAAGTGTACTGTGGGTTACCTGTCTGCCTACTTGTTAGACACTAAGAGCTACCAATAAAGTAAGAATACCCTATCTTATTATATCCTGGAGTCAAAGGGATAGTTGCTAAACAGATAACAGATTTAGACTCCATGAATTATGCGTATTTTTGAACTTCAGCTGTGTTATATTTTATTTCTTGTTCTTCAAGAATCAAATTTCTTCTAACAAAGTAAAAATCCCCTTGAAATAAAGTAATTTTCACTTTGACCACTTCACTGACCTCGTAAATTTCGTGCCCATTTTCCCCTGAACTCAGACGTTTTGCAGGCCATTTAATTTGATCAGGCGCCAGCCATTATGCAACTTGTTGGCTCACAGCCTCTCCAGCTGAGGCAGGCTTCAATTCGTTGTTGTTGTTGTTGATGGCAATGAAAGTTTTTCCATTTGCCTGGCATAAAAATGCAGTTTGTTGCATACATTTTGTGTATAGGCACACAGGAGAAAATGGAGAGGCAGATATAGTACGTTGCATGCCACAAGGTGTTGCGGCTTCCTCTGTGTGTATGAAAATACTTTGCCGGAAATGTAGTTGTAGAATTGGTAATTAAGATCTCTCAAAATATTTGAAATTCCCAAAAGTCTAAAGCTGAGCTCACAATTTTTAAAGGGAATTGTAGCTTAGAGTCCGGGCAACTGACCTTACATTAGCTGCCTTGTCAATTTTCTATAGTTCATTGAGTCTTCACCATTTCATGTTTTATTTTCATCTCTGTTTTGCATTAAATATGCAGATGTTCACACGCCTTTAAATTGTTCCTTTTTGGCATTTGCATTTGCATTTGCATTTGATTCTCTTCAATTTCTGCATTTCAAATTATTTTTGCTTTTCTTGCAACAGATTTTAAGTAAGTTTTTTGGCTTTGTGGTTTTCCTTGGGGTTTGAATTTTCATTTTAATTTATGCAAATTTGTTTTTCTTTCTATAAAAAAATTTATACTATTTGTAGACCAAATTAGTTAAAGTTTAAGATTTATTTATTCTGAAAAACATTAAAAAACTCGTCTACGACTTTTGCTGTGGAATTAGAACATGTTCTTTATTTATTACTTTTTATTTATCTGTAATATTTTTTGTTTTAATGTCTTAGAATTATTGAGTGTGTTGGGTATTTAATAATAATCAAAATATTATTTATTTATGTAAATTTATATTTAAATTCTTTTTATAAAATTTATTTAATTGATTAATTTTATTTATTTAATAGTAATTAAATATATATTTATCTGTCTTAATTTATTTATATTTATAATAATATCTGTATTTCTAATATTTTGTTTCCTGTTTGTTTTTTATGAATTCATTTCTACGATATATGTCTGGTATTCTTAGGTCAAAATGTGTTTTATTTCTTATTTTTATGTCATAAAAATGTATTTATTTTATTTATGAATTTAATTTGGATTATTTTTTTTATATTCATATTTCTATTTCTATTTCTATTTCTATTTAAAGCTAATAAAAATACCTAAACAATTGTGGTGTATCCTAGACCTATATGTATGTATTATTTGTATAAATTTATCTGTTTTATTTGTACAAATTTGTTTTTACCACTTTTTTTCTTTTATAAATTTATATAAAAGAATTTATATTTTTATTGTGTTGATTTGTTTGAGTTTATATTTGAAGTCTTAGTTACTCCAAACTAAAGATATATATATATATATATATATATATATATATATATTTATATATATATATATCTCTTAAGAAATAATTAAGAAAGAATGAAAAACGAAACTAAACAAATATCTTTAAAACTGTTTCAAAAGTTTCATACTGAGTCAATTAGGCAACTAGTTAGCTAGTCAGCCAGAAAAAGTTTTGTATTTATTTATAGAGAAGTTCTTAATTATAAACAAATGTGTATCTGGTCTTATCATTAAGGTATTTGTTATCACTGTCATTAGCTTCGAAACTTTAAACAGGTTAAATGCGCAACATGATCAGCTTCATACAAAGATAGAGTGATATCCGTTTTTGTGGATGTCCTGCTTTTGTGTTTCCTCTGCTCGCTTCCTTGGGCACTTCCTTTCGCTGTTAATTGCTTTTGTAGACAAATTATAAAGCGCTCGAGTGGCTGCGGCAGCCGTTTTTATGCATCACTCAAAAACAGACAAAACCACGCCCCCCGCCTTCCGTTCATGACCATGACTTTGCCTCAGGGCTGCCCAGCAAACAACAGCTACAACAGCAACAACAATACCAACAACCGACGGAACTGGGCAAAAAACAAATAGAAAACTCTTGTTTGGCTGGCAGAGCAGTCCAGTCGTCAGTTTTAATTTAACTTTGACATGCATCAGCTCAAAAATCCAATTACAAAACAAATGTACAAAGCGTGCGCCCTTTTTTTGTTGCTTGTTGTCCGCTCTTAACTGAGCCCAAGCCAAAAAAATCAACTCCCAGCTAAATCCCATTAACGCCTGTGTAGATATTTTTTGACCGAGTCGAGCCGAGCTGAAGATTTATGAAACCATTAATTCTATGAAAAGTGAAAAAAGTCAAATGAAAAGAGTGAAAAAATAAAAACAAAACAAAAAGGAATAGCGAAAAAGTGAATAATGTGTGCGAGTCTCCGCCCATTATGAGTGGAAGCAAACATGTCGAGACGTTCCGATCGCAATGCCAACGAGGAGGAGGAGCAGCAGCAGCAGCAGCAGTTGCAACAGCTGCAACTGGGCGCCCGACCCAAAGCACAGAAAACGCTGCACTCGAAGACTGCCAACTACATGGAGCTGGAATTCAGCCAAGCGGCGCACAGCTGCAGCGAGCTGCCCGTTAGCTACGCTACCAGTACGGTGGTGCCAGCGGTGGTGCAGGGCACCTATCGCCAACCCGCTGCACCGCCCACGCCGCCACCGCTCTCGCAAATACCATCGCGCGAATCGCGGCTGTTGCACTCGGCGCCAAATACGCCGAGTCGGGGCAAAGTGGTGCTTAGCAAAAAGGAGCGCAAGGAGCTGAGCAAACAGCTCGGTCTCGAAGAGCTTGCCGTAAGCAGCTCTGCGCAGTCAAGCCCCTACAAAGGGCGTGTCACGGAGCTGAAGAACTGTATAGCGCGAGGTCTGTTTGCCACATTGCATCGCGGCTCGCAAAAGTCGTTACAGACAGCGCCTGCCAGCCAGGACATGCAGCTGAGTCAAGAGCTATCCCCACCGCCGCCAGCCCCAGAGCAGGCCAACAACAACGAAGATGATGCCGCTGACTATACGGAGAAGCTGAAAAACTTGCCAGTGCGACAGCGCAAGGCAGCGACCTCGCACATGGACAACTATTGCCTATTCGATCCGGTGGACTTTATCAATGAGAAGGCGTTGCGTTATCCTGGCAATGCAAGGCATGGACTGCGCGATCCTCTATTCAGCTCGCGGCAGCACTTGGTATGCGAGGACGAGGAGCTGGTGCCGGAGGTCATCTATGATGGCGATGAGCTCGAGGAGACGATTATAATCGAAACCTCTTGTGAGGCAGAGGCCGAAACGGAAGGCAGCGCCTGTGCCTTGCCCAGCTTTGAGCATCATAATTACTTCGTCATTGATCCAGAAGACTTTGAAATGGAGCCAGCCATGGACATTGGCATACCCAATCCATATAGCAATGAGCAGCTCGTGCATGCCAAACTGGAGCAGCAGCAGCAGCTGAATGAGTGCGAATCAGCGCACAGCATGTCTAACAGTCAGGAGTCGAAGGACACTGAAACCACCTCAACTGCACTTGTTGAGTCCTCCACATCCACCAACTCGGCTAGCTCCAGCAGCAGCTCCAGTGCACCACAGCAGCATCAGCAGCATCAGCAGCAACAGCAGCAACATCAGTCAATGAAAAAGAAGCTTACCTTTCTGAATCTATCGCCTTTTCGGCCTGCAGCCAAAAAGAACAATCAGAAGTCCGCTATGGATCAACGCGCCATCTCGGAGCTGGTTACCACCGATCACATGTTGCATCTGCAGCAGCTGTTGCAGCAACAGCGCAAGGATCAACGCGCCCACACGGTGCCCATCGAGTCGAACTATGTGCTGTTCAATCCGGGACCCGTGCCCAGTCGCCATGTCCAGTACAAGATACGTAAGCCCCGCCCGCTCTCCACGCACAGCGATGCCGACAGCGGATTCCTATCGCCCTGCTCACCAGACGAGCTGAAGGCCAATCCGAGCATTCTAGTGCTCCAGCAGTGCGACAGCGTTCAGGGATATATTGAGGTGAGATATTTATATGTAAAGCTAGTTCGAAAAATTTTTGACCGGACTAATATTTATATTTATTTATAATTTAAGTGCAATAAATTAGATTTTTATTTTGAAAAAAATACTTCTTTTAAAATCCAAAAGTATTTTGACAACTCTCGCTGACATCTTTATAGTAGTTATAAATTTGATTTGCAACTGGATTACGGATTACTGGAAAAATCAAATTCTTATTATCTTTTCAAAAACTTGAATAGCTTAATTATTAGCTGAGTTCAAGTGGGTCAAGTTTTCGTGCTCGTATTGGTTTCAGTACAAGAGTCCTGCTCTTTTTCGATATAGAAAATATATTTTACTATAAATGATTGCTATAAACCTGAATTTGATCGCAAAGAAGGACTTTTTTTATCTACTTCTTATACATAGTTAAGAATCTTTTTATGACAATAAATATTTCCTAAATTTCTTACAATCACATTTACTACACCTACGGTAATAGTCACATTTATTTCGATTAGGTATTCAAAGTACAGCATATCTGAAACTTCTACGAGAATACACAATGTGTGAGACCTGCCCTGAGGGTTTATCCCTCAGCAATCACATTTGCACACCCCATATTCGCATATCTTGAGCTGGTAATCATTGTGGCATGTTTCGGGTTCGCACTTGTCGCCATTTGCCGGCTCACTTATCTTAACGAGCGGGCAACTTAACAAGTCTTATTATGCAGCTGCTCCCTTCGGGGGAGTTCGTCCTGTGAAATCCTATAGAGTGGAAATTATCAAACATCCATGAAAGTGCAGTTGAGGCTGAGCAGTGCAGCCAGCAGGGAGGTTGTTCGTTTAGAATTTATCAGAGGGTTGAGTTTGGCTTTTGGCCCTGGTGATTGCATCAATTTTACTGTTTTCTTTGCGTCAAGTAGCAGCCACTGCCATCGGCGCCTCCGGGGAGCAATCAATCCTCGCGTTGGCACTGCTCGCTTCATTAGTTTTCCGCTAGAGAATGTGAGAGACAGCGAGAATAACAAGAGAAATACTTTTCGCACAGCTGTGCGCAGCATCTTTTGCGACTTTTAATGGAATTGAATTAAAAATTGCTGCCATGACAACGCATTGCGCGCCCGCCCTCAAATGCTTGCCACAGGCATTTTGAGTCATTTGTAAATTGAAATGCACTCTGCAACAAACAACAACGCCAACAAGAACAGAAATTGCCCAACAACTGAGCCGGAACTGAGGTCTGGCCAGGCCCTTGGTACATTGTGTGCCTCGCGGCATTCACTGAAGTCTACTTATGGTCGCTCAATAAACCTGGGCAACCGGAGAGAAGTGTCAACTGCAGTGCTTTTCATATTTATAATGCAGGCAGTCAAACATGGTCAAGCGATGTTGTCACGAGGGTAGCTAAAGGCTCAACGTAGATATAAATAAAATTTAAATGGAGTAAAGAGGAGAAAAACCAACTGAGAAAAGTACAAATATTTAAGTAAAAGGTGAAAATTCGTACTGATTATGTGAAGACAATTCAGTTCTGCTCAAAAGAGTTTATAATGCTAAATAGCTTAAGCAACTGGGGGCGAAATCGAAGATGAATGCAAGCTTAAAGATAAGAAGACTGGGACCAGATCAGCCACAAGACAGATGATTTGTGTGCCCAGAAACTGTAAAAACTACACAGGAGAAAGAGAATTGATTCGGATGAAGTAATTATAGTTGAACTTTGATGAAAACTGTAAATAATGAGAATATTAACATTTGAGGAATTTTAATTGTTATAGGAAATCATTTAAAATGACTACGAAATAGTTCAAAAGCAAAGAAGATATTTGGCAAAACGATTTAAAATTCTCAAGCAGTCAAATCACTTCATTGCTCTAGAGGTTAAACAGCAACTCGATGAGATTGTCTCATTTTACTAGAACTATTTCTATTAAAACGTAAATTAAATATATTTTTGTCTTTATCAACTACTTAACAAATTTTACTTTAAATCCTAATGCAATAAGATTAATAAAATGGCCTGATAAGAAGAAAATCATATAAAGAGTTGCGTTTATGTGCTTAGGCAATAATCTCCGCACCCTTTCTCTTTCTCTCTCTCTCTGTTTATCTCTTGCACTCTGCTTCGTTTATATGTCTGGCTTTCCGGCACTTCCTTTATAGTCACTCTATTTGGCCCGCCTGCCTATAGCCCGCCCACACTCATTAATTCTAACCAAACAGAAGTCGAGCAATTTATGCAAAGCGACACATGACTCGCTTCCACTTGGCCATAAATTTGACTGGCGCAGCCCCACTCTACAGCCCGCTATCATCCTTCTGCTTTTTGTGGGCCTAGCCTGTGTCCTGTGGCCTAGCACCCAACACTCTCTATTTGGTAATCCCCGCTCTGGAAAGTGTGGAGCATAGAGCTCTATGTGCGTTCGCCGGCCAGCCAAAGAACTCAATTGCAAATTGCAACTGCCACTGAGGCATGCAATTTTCTAGTGCAACGGTGGCCGAGCAACTCGTCTACTTGCCCATTCCAGAAAACTCTTTGCGAGGCGCTAAGCTGTCAAATGTCGGACGTAGTCGTGGTCCGGGTTGCCACCACAGCGGCTGCTGTTCAGCTGCTGCTGCCTCTGCTACTGTTTCTCTTTCCCTCTCTCATATTTGGGGGTTGTCATGTAGCCCAGCATTGTTTATGCGCTCGGAAATGTTTCCTATGTGGCACAAGTCGCGTGTCGCGTGTCGCGGGCTACTTTATGTGCAACCCCCCATATCAGATTGTATCACCCCTGACACACACACACACACATATACATTCAGACGAATATATACTGATACTGATTAGTCCAATAAGTTGTAAAAAGTGTCGCCCCCGACTCGCGAGGCGATTATCTCTACTCTGGCTTTCATTTCGATAACTTTTTGATTTATGACGGGCAATAAATGTTGCAAGTGCACTTTATAATTATGTGCCGCCGGATGTTGCACGAATGGATATAAAATGGCCATTGCCAATGCCATATGTGCGCAAAATCGTTCATAATTATAGTGAATAAATCCCAGAAAAAGAAAAATGTGCAAAAAGTGTTTAAGTGTGTGTGTGCGTAGGGTATTATGCCAGAATGAGATACGCTACAATAAACGAATTGAAGGTTTGTCTTGAAAAGTTGAAGTATATCAACCCAAACACATCGATACTGTCGATGGTTTTAACAGCTCTACTATATACAATATACATCAATCCAATGATTTATTGTGTTTTAAGTTATTTTGAAACACGGAACATTTGTTTCGAATTTGTTTTCTCTTATAGCTTGATATATATATACTTATATAAGAATACAACTTCTAAAAACTCTTTTTATAAACAATATTTTAGTTTTAAATAAAATACATACTATCTGAGATATGCTCTGAAATTTATATAGATTGTTTAAAAACTATTTAATATTAATTTTTTTTGTGTTACAAAATCTTTAACATAGCTAACATAGTTCCAACAGTGTAAAAAGTTGATTACAAATTTTAATTTCACAGTGCAACAGTTAATTCTTTTTTTGTGACTATTTTAAATGAATTGTCAAATGAATAAAAAAAACAAAAGAGAAATTTTTTGCATCGACATAATAGATGTGAGCTGATAAACAACTGCGACTGCAGCTGTCAATATATGTATATACATATATATATATATATATATATATATATATATATGTATATATGTATATAATATCCCGCGAGGCATTAAAGTGGAATCTGAATTAAGCAACAATATATTTACAAAAGCATTTGCAATGGGGTTTTCGCTCATTTTCCCAGTGCTTTCTTCTCTCACACATTTGCCAGTTGGTTGGTTTTAATAATAATTTCATTGCAACAAAATAATGTGTGTGTGTGTGAGTGTGTGTATTAATATTGTGCGTTAATTTTATGGCCAGCTGGGCCGCATTACCAACGTCTGTTGCCGGGAACCTTCCGGGGTAGGGACCTAAGGGGCACAGGAACTGAGCCGTTTAATGGATGCTAGCGTTATTAATGCACATGCGACAAGGATGAGGAGAGTGACGAGGAGGCTCATGAGGAGGCGAATGACGTTCTGAACAATGTGCTTCAGCATTTTTGCTGCACTTTAAGTTTTTTTTTTTCAATTTCAGCGCACTATCTGAAATGCGTCCGCTACAGGCCTGGTTTGGTCCACTGCGCAGCCTGAGTCCAGGGCCTTAAGGGCAGTCAGCCAAGACCAATAGCCGAGTTGAGCGAAGACCCAAGAGGAACGCCAATGTCGACGCACAGCACTGACAGCTAAATGCGTTGCACTTATGCTTAAAACATGTCAGCCGCTGTAGACAGCACTCAAACCAGCTAACAGGCAGTCGGACAGGCAGACAAACAGGCAGACATACATACATTCAGACAGTAGAACGAATTCCGCACTGAAATAGAGCCCTGCAGCGGCATGCGAATGCAGTTGAAAAGCGTTGCATACTTTTTGGTGCATTCTCCACATCTCTTTCACGCTCGCATGCTCGGTGTTTAATGCCGCTGGCAAATGATGCCTCTGCCACGTCAAAGATTAGAAGCTTTCATTGGTAGTAGATTGTGGCTCTCAATAGGGAATAAGTAATTACGTTCCTTGAAGATGGTTTGGGTTCTGTGTTTGAATTTGGTATTGAGGTGAATTTCCACTACATCAATTGCTTCTTTTTTGTGTCTTAAACTGATTTCGGTTTGCTAAGACTTAAATATTTGTTCCATACAGGCTGGCTTTCATATATAGCAAACTATTGCATAGACAATAAAGTAGCTTTGTGAATTCCTTTCGCTGAAATCTAAAACAAAAAAAAAAAAAAAAAAAAAAAAAAAAAAAAAATATTTAAACCCACACCAAAAAACACACAAATAAAAAATACCCCCCATAAAAAAAAAAACTTTTCAAAAAAAAAAAAAAAAAAAAAAAAAAAACACAAAATAATTACAAAACAACCCCCCAAAAAACAAAAAAAAACCACCAACAAAAAAAAAAAACAAAAAAAAAAAAAAAAAAAAAAATCCCCCCCCCCCCCAAAAAATAAAAAAAAAAAAAAAAAAAAAATTTTTCACAAAAAAAACAAAAAAAACAAAAAACAACAACCCCCCCCCAATTAACCAAAATAAAAAAAAAAGGCCTTTTTTTTTTAAAAAAAAAAAACAAAAAACCCCTCCACCTCTATTATAATTTCTAAAAAATTTCCACAAAAATAATTTTTCCCAACCCCCCCACCAAAAACGAACACTTTATAAGACGAGAGTATGAACGAGTATAAATTCCATATTTTCATACTAACCTCTAGTTTCAAAATTGTATGGACAGACAATGAACAGTAAGGCAGAGAACCAATATACTTTTTTCACTTGGTGGACAGGTATAAAAGTATAATTATAAAAACCACTCTCCACTTCATCATATTATCATCTTAAATGCAACAAATGACACTATTCAGTCGTTATTTATGAATGCGATGAACGAGAAACAATATATTTATTGGGATATTTTCCATCACTTTATGATTTTTGATGCAAAGTATGAATACTTTGTGTTATATATATTACAATATATATATTTTTCTATTTATTACTATCTTATACTTATGTATTAGATATTTGTACTATATCTTGCGTATGACTTTGAATCAGTAGCTCTAACTTTTATTTTTCACCTTGTAGCTTACCTAGATAAACTAACCATAACATATTTCATGCATTACTCTCTATGATCTGGACAGATTTACAGTATGTCAGCGGTTGAAGAGAAAAAGTTTGTGCTTAAAATATAATCGGAGCGCTTAGTTGGTTCTTAGCTGTTGCAATCTCCATTTCTCTCACTGACTCTCGTTCTCTCTCCCGCTATCTATCTATCTTTCTGTTGCATTCTTTACTTATTCTCTATGCAAGCCATGCTGTTGCTCTGTGTGATAAATTATAGCCATAATTTTTGGCCACTAACAAGGCAGCGATGCTTGAAAACTCTGGCTACTCTGGCACTTTGATGTTGCCAGCTTGTTGCTGCTGCTCTTGCTCTTGCTCCTGCTGTTGCTGTTGTGGTTGTTACTGTTGTTGCATAGTTTTTGGCGCTTAATGCATATTTTAAACTGCTCTTGGCAAGTCGTCTGCCGCCTGGCTAAAGCGCATTTTTGGCTTATTGGCAAATTTATTTATTAAATTTCTCCGCTGGCCAAAAGCTGCCGCCTGGCTGCACTCAATTTTGTTGTTTCTTGTTGTTTGTGTAACTAACTAATTAAAAAGTTATTTTTTAGCTTGGCACGACGTATTTATGAGCTGCCGTTAGCCTCAAAATATGCAATTAATTTCGCAACTCAAGCCGAAGCTGAATACAGCATTGCATTGTTGCATTTCAGATTCCTTAAAAGAGATTTTTTAAGCCTCTTCCCTCTATTTGCATTTCTTTTGGCCATAACGATTTGCGCAATGCTTTGTGCAGCTGAAAGGTAAGAAAACATGGCGAATAAATCAGCGCTGAACAGTAGAAGTTGAAGGCATTCCACAGAGAGACAAAGATGCCATCGAGCATTTGCCTTGCGAGACATCCGAGGAGAAACAGAGATAAACTTGGCCCCGGGCAGAAATAGCTGCGCACAGCTTATAAATGTGAACGAGCAAAAAGACATCTCGAGCGAAGGAAAAAGCGAAATGCGTGTTGAGTAAAGGATAGGACGTTGCCTAGATACCCTTCGCCGACTGACTGACTACCTCGAGAGGATTAAAGATAGTTGATGTCAGCATCAAATCTAATGAAATCTGTTCTCATTTAACACAAGCAATTTCAATGTATGAAGTGCTTAGTGATATTGAAAGCATTTGCAAATTAGGCTTTTATAATTAACTGTATTGTTGTAATTCCAATAATATTTAAGCTCGGCTTGTATTCCCCTTACAGGAAAATATTAATCGTTTGCCAAGGTAAAATGTTTATAATAGCAAAATATTTTATTTATTATAAAATCAATCTTTAGTCATACTAAACGTCATAGACTTCTTATTAAGCATTAATTTGATCAGAATGGGATATAGTTTAATAATAATATATCTATTTATATATATATATTTATAATATATTTTATATTTATTTATATTACATGTTTCTTTTTAGGGTTACATAAATTCAAATCATAATGATACAAAGAAATATATTTTTAATATACATGAAACGGGCTTTATTGAATTGAAAATTGTTTGACATTAATGTCTAAATATGATTTTGGCCATACTGTTTAGATTAAGTTGCCTAAAAGGTGGCATAACGTTAAGCAGTTAATATTTATTTAAATTGAGACTTTACATGCACGTATCACAGGATATGCATAATCAGTAAGAGTAAACGTGGTCCGAAAACGATCCATTGTTATCCATAATAAAATATTGAACTAAGCTTAAATAAGTGAGTATGTCACAGACTAAACAGCATTTCATTTATAACAATTCTGTTGAACCTCTGTTAACCCATTAAAATTTCTTAAAACGTCTGATTTTTGTTCCATGTCTGACAAACCTAATAAGCACTTCTGAATACCTTTTCGGTTAGTGCAGAAAATATTGTTTGCATAACTTTGAGCTTAGCTTACAGCACACAAAAACTATTAAAAAATAAATCAAAATGAAAACAAACAGAAAGCTTTCTGGAGCAGGCCAAAGGAAAGTTTTGAATTTTGCACTGACTGCACTTTCGATTTACTTTTCAAGGCGTGCAAATGGCATTAAATATTTTGTGAGCTGTCACAAAAGACTGCCAGAACAAACGAAAGGATTTTTTTTGTTGCTAATTAGAAGAGCCAACAACTAACATAAATAATTGCCTAGATAAATAGGCTTTGGGCTTCAGTTTGTCAAGTGCGGCGTTACCTGGTGATAAAAGTTATAACAACAAAACAAACATGAGAATTTATGATGTGACGACCCGCTACACACCAGGAGTTGGGGGCGCCTATCAATAACCCCTAGATGGGGGAGCATAAAAACCATAAAACTAATGCCACAGCCTGGGGAGCCAAATGTCATGGGCATAGAGCTAAGAGTCCTGTGAAATTAATAACCTACTTTTTGCTTCTTTTCTTTTTGTGTCCTTTTTTTTTGCTCAGTGTGTATCCCTTTTTCTGTGTGTGTGTGTGTGTGTGTGTAGACTTTGAACCCTGAACTGTTGTTGTGCACATGCTGGGGATTTATTTGCCGGAAATAAATATTAGCCGCAGTCAAACACACTTAAGCCTACGTCGGCCATTTATAGTTTTACAGAGGAGGGAAACTCTACACAAGGTTTTACACAGGCTTAGAACTTGCTTTACACGCACGCACACAATGATATATGTATATACAGTTCCATTCATGTTGTTGTTGTTGTTGTTGTTGCTGTTGCAAGGCGCGTCGTTTCCCATAATTGATTTTGTATTGGTTTCGCCCTTGCGCTCTGCTGACAGAGGCTGGACAGAATCGAGCTCGATGTGAGGAGAAATGCATATAAAACGCATATTGAATTTCAAAGAGTTTTTGTGCAAAACACATCAATCTAGGTTGTATACATATATATATATATATATATATATATATATATGTATATATGTGTTTGTGTTGAATGAATTTGTAGCTAAGATTACAAAAAGGCAACTGTCAAATGCAACATGTCAGCTACGCAGCATGAAACTTTACTCATAATCGAATCTAGTTTAAATCAAATTTCAAATTTCATTGACGAAAAAAAGAGAAAATGAAATTCATACAACAAGCGTAATAAACTCTTACCCCTGGCTGACTGCTGTTGTACCTGTGATGGTGGACCTGCTGAAGATGCTGCAGAAAACCAAACATTCTGTCTAAGCCAAGCACAAAAAATGATAAAAGGGTTGCACAAGGCTGGTGATAAGAGAGTTGTTCGAATTGTACATGAATTGGTTAGGTTTGAGATGTGTTCCAAC
This sequence comes from Drosophila leonis, assembly GCA_035045365.1. NCBI lineage: Eukaryota > Metazoa > Arthropoda > Insecta > Diptera > Drosophilidae > Drosophila > Drosophila leonis. The sequence goes on along the minus strand of JAWNPC010000948.1, from coordinate 6,094,151 downwards.
TTAAGTAGTAGATAACAGTCCAACGGTAATTGCTATATATGAATATAATGAAATACATAAAGACTTAGAAAGTATGTAGATCGATAGACAAATTCATAAATAAATAGATATTTACAGGCGATACTGAAGATGGATTGATATATTTATTGAAGTAAAGAGAATCAACTGGATTGATCCAAAGATGGATAGATATAGATTCATAAATGAATAGTTAAATATATGAAGTGAACAAGGAGCTATATGATAAATGAATAAGTCCCCCCCCTATTTTTTTTTAAAAAACAAAAAAAAACACCACACCCACACCCCCCCCCCCCCCCCCCCCCCCCCCCCCCCCCCCCCCCCCCCCCCCCCCCCCCCCCTTTTTTTTTCCCACCAATCACACCCCCCTATAAAAATTTTTAAATAAGGGGCCAAAAAAAAAAAAAATAATACCCCCCCCACACAAACACAAACAAACACCAAAACCAATCAAAAAACAAAAAAAAAATAAAAATTTAAAAAAAAAAAAAAAAAAAAAAAAAAAAAAAAAAAAAAAAAAACACAAACCCCAAAAAATACACACAAATACATAAAAATTAAAAACCTAATTTTTTGCTTTCGGCCCCCCCCCCCCCCCCACCCACCCACCGACGCGCGCGCGCGCGCGCACCACCACTCCCCCTTTTCCCTCCAAAAAATAAATATATTTTGGGTTTCCCCCTTTCCCCTTCTCCCCTTTCCCCACATTTTCACAAAAACATTATACCCTGATTTCCCATTTTCAATGGGTTCAGGGTATAAAAATATAAATGAATAAAAAAATATAATAGAAAGAAAGATTCGTTTATAGATAGATGAATAGAAAATTAATTGACAAATATGGATATAAATATATAGATAATAAGAATAGCGACAGAGAATAAGAGATAAACTAAATAAGTGAAAGTTTGTACCGACACCTAAATAGAATGACAAGTATATTTATCTATATAGTTAAAAATTTGTGGCTTATACCATAAAACAGTTGTAAGCAATGAACGAAAAGTTTGAACAAAAGTGTCATTAGATTTAGCTTACATCGCCTAAATGGTTGTGTGAACGAGTTTGCCTAATCTGCTAATCAATCAAATGCAACTGCAGACGTGACATTCATAAGTACATTGAAAGGCTTGATCGATATTAGCTTGAAGATTTCGCTTGCTTTTCAGTCATAATCCATCAAGGTGATGCTGACTTTAAAGGCAACCCTCGCTGCTGCTGCTGCTGTTGCTTGCAACCACCAAACAAAAGGCTAAACAACAAAGAGCAAATCGAGTTGTTGTTGTTGCTGCTGTTGGGTGCAGAGGCAACAAAACTGAAAACAGAAAACAGAAGCCTTTGCCTGCCAGCATCTGGGGGTAAATGTTGCACAGGTTGCCATGGCCTACGAAAAATCTCACTGTCCGTTGCAGCTACCCACTTTTCTCTGCTGCTCTGGAGTGTGTAATAATTTGTTTTTATGCCCCAACTCTCCTGGAAGCCCGCCTCCTGTAATGTAAACTATGCTGCAGGGCTGTGGCCACTGTCAAGGCCTGCGGGGGTTGCAGGCGAGCAGCTTCATCAGCATTCAAGCTACCGGCTGATCTGTGCGAAAGTATAACAAATATTTATGCTTTGAGCTGTGTTATTAGATTTTAATTTCTTGCACCCATGGAAATGATGGGCTCACCCTTAAGCCACGACCAATTCCAACTCCCCTCCTGCCAGAATACCTTTTCTTGTCTGGCTAAGCGTGCGAATGCTTCTGGCTTGTATTTTGCATTTGAGAGGGTGGTAAATGAAGGATGGAGGTAAGTCCCTCTTGGCATTGTTGCAAGGTGTCATGGCCAGTAATTGAGTATGGTTTACGCTTGTGCCTCATCATTTTGGCATTTGCTGCATTTGCAACTTGCAAATATTTGAGTAACTGCCTTCGTTAGAGCATTTCTTTTTATCATTCTCTAAGTTTGAATACCCTGTAAACATTTAGACTGCTAGAAGAAGGGTGTTTAAGTCTGTGTTATAGATTTTGTGAAAAATTCAATTAAACGGTTTTTGGATAACCAATTTGAAGACTCTACGATATGTGAACACATTCGTATGACAGTGTTTAGCCCTAAAAGTTAGATCAAAAATGAACTTAAGCCTCAAGTCTAAATTTATAGTCTCAATATATACTATTATGTTATATTTAATACATACTTGTATTTATATTTAGCAGAATATTTAAAAGGATATTTTCTTAGTCTCTCATTCTTACAAATGTTCTTTTTTTAAGTGGTGCCACAATGCAAATTTCTGTTTGGCACGTGATGAAAGTTGCAGGAGATATGTTCAGAGACAGAGGGAAAGTGTTTTGGGAGTGTGGGAGTTAGGAGTGGCAGGGGTAAAGGGAAAATGCAGACAGCAGCTGCTTCAACCACCGAACACTCTGCTCCCTTTTTTTTTGGGAGATGCCTGAGCTGACTGCTACAAAATGACGTTTACAAAATTACATTATTAGAAATTGATGGTTAAGTAGAGGAGTTCCAAAGTGAGTGGGTGAGCGAGTATAAGAGGGGGTGCAGGCGCGTGTTAGAGTTGTCAGCAGTTTGCGCTTTTTGCAAAGTAAAATATTTGAATTTGTTAGCTAAGTGAGGAAAGGGAGTGTAGCAACTGTTGGCAACTGGCATTCCATTAAAATAAAAAGCAAAAAAATATGTCAGCAACGCTCTAATGAGCGTCAGTTGCACAAACAGTGGCTAACAGTTGAGTGCAGAGGAGGGGTTGCAGCAACACCTACTTGCCCAACATTAGCTGAGGGAATTTTTAATAATACAAACCACATTTCAACCAGATTCGGTTCGTTGCCCACTTCTAAGCTCTGGCCACATTTCAGTTCTGCGACACAGAAACCGACTCTAACCTCAATGCAACACGCACTCACTAGCTCTGCCCCCTACTGGTTTAGTCTAGAATCCATTTCCATTTCTATTTGCAAAATGTTGCATAGTTTAAATATGCGTTTGCCTCATCGCAACTCGCTTCGCTCTTTGTGGCATTTGCGTCCGTTTTTAAATATTGAAAAAATAAACGTTGACGGTGTAAATGATGCCCCTAAAAAGCTTTTAAGCTGCTTGGGCTAAAGAGCTGCATCCATGCGAGGGACTTTTAAAAGGTTTTGTGACGTAAAAGTATATAATTCTACACTGTAAAATGTTCAAAAATGTATCAAATAAAGAACAGGAATTCGAAACAATATTAATAAGGTTTAATATACGAATAAATATTCTGTATTAGGATTGCAATAGAAAATAAATTGAGACACAATTGATCAATACGTTTCAGACCTTAATATGGCCATATATATTGGGCAAAATTAGAGCAGAGTATAAGGAAAATTAGAAAAGATTGACAGTCTATAATCTGAATCTAGGAATAAAATAATTTGTAAGCAATTTTTGTGGAAATCCTAACGTGATATTTATTAATATCCCAAATAGGTCTTGGAATTACAGGGTATATTATAGTAGATAAAACTAAAAAGGAGTAGAAGAAACTAGGTTTAACATATAGATGATAAGACTTTCTGAAGAAAATAAACACTTAAGTTCAGTCCTAAATGATTTCTCAGAATAGACGATAGATCAAAGTTCCAAATATACTTACGACTTCAGTAACCTTCACCTTCAAATTTGATCTTTTATATATATAATTATTTTTATTTTAAGAAACTTGGAAGCTACATAAATGATGAAACAGACCTCGCAATGTAGACATGACCTGAAGTTTCCTTTTGTTTTTATTATTTTTGATAGCAGACGAGAACTGAAATTGCAAGCATTGGAAAAGTGGGGTAGAGGGACACTGAAGAGTTTGCTGAAAAAAACTAGTCAAAAGGTATTACAATTCTGTGTGTGTGTGTGTGCATTTGCATTGCATAAATGTTGCTGCATTCGGCATAGATTTGCATGGCAATAAGAAACGAGGGAGAGAGAGAGATGTGTGGCAGGGGCAGCTGCTATCGACTGGCAACATATTGCAGTTGCAAGGCGCGGCGCCCGAAACTTCCGTTTTTGGTCAGTGGCAATAAAAATGAACGACGGCGTCGTTCAATGACAGACAGGAAGTGGACTATTTGCATGAGCTAGAACGAGAAACTAGAGGGTCTGCGCGTCTATTGATAAAGCAGCTGAAAGAACAGAGCAATGGAAGGGAATTTTGTATGGTATTAAGCTGCAGGTGAGGCTTTTGTACACTTAATTGTTTGTTTTTGTTTTGTTTTTTCGCTTGACTGTGAAGAGTGACACGAAGATCTCAGAGAACTATTAATCAACCAGCTAGAGAGGGAGAGAGAGAAGTAGTGGAGGGAGAGGCTGTGGGAGTGTGTGCGCTGTAGCCCGTTGGGAAACAGAAAGGACTTGCTGTCTTGTTTATAATTAATGTGGAACACGCTGCGGGTGCGTCGCTTCTCGATGCAAATCCCATACAGGCGCGACCCTGAAGTCTCTCCTCTATCTGGCTGGCTGCTTGTCTGCTAATGAAACGTCGTCAAGTTTGTGACAGCGCACCCAAAAATTGCAGACTCGTTGAAAGGCAATCTAAGTTGCAGCTAAACTCAATAAACCAAGCCCGACACCCGAACTAAATTGCAAGTGCAACGGCTCTGGTGAAAACTTTTCATTAATCTTTGCCCCGGCCAAAAACTTCAACTTTGAGCTTATCAAAATGTCTGCGACTGAACGTCATTTACACGCTGGCCACAATTAAATTGAATTAAGTTGGCAGCGCTGAAATACAAAAGTCAAAGAAGAAGAGGAAGAAGATGATGAAGCAGTCGCAAAGAAAATCCTGGCGAATTACGCAGCACCTGAACTAAAACTTCGTTTGCCGCTTGTCAAATTGATATTTGATTCATGACCAGCGCATTTGTCAAGTCATTCATCTTTTTCAAACCCAAAGGGCCAAAAACGGCTACGGGTGGCGCCTTCGCTTTCTGTCTAAAGGGAAGGAGAATCGCGCGGGCAAAGGGGCATCCCACATGGGGCACCAGTTTCGTTCCGTGATGAATGGCCCATTGGTGTGCATGGCAGCCCTTTTGTTGTGATTTCTTGCTACGCCGCATTATTTTAGATTACGATTAAGAGTACGTTTAGTTAAGGGTCCATAAGCTATGCCACTGAACATGAGAGCAACATATATATAAAATATGAGTTCACTGTATATTCTAAAATGTTTTGTATAAGTAAGTTTTCGTTTTGAGTACTTACCTCTCCTATAACAAATCTGTTCTTGAGTTCGTTCATATTTCTTATTTCCCCTTAATAACATAAATGTTAGAGATCTATCTTTGAAATTTCAGTCAACCCCCAAAGGAACTTTTCTTTAAAATTCTTTGCTCTATCTTGATACAGATTTTTAAGAGCTCTACTAAGCCCATTTCTGCAGGGGTTGGTTTCGCTTTTAACTTCATAGGCTGTCAAATTAGATTTGCTTTCATATGGAGCTTAATTTAAAGACACGTGTATAGGTCAACCCCTGAGTTTCCAAGAGTGCAATGATATAACATTATAAGGAAATAATTTAACAGAACTAATTTCTCAATAATAATATTATTATGATAAAGTTGAAATGCAAAGAAATTTGTTAAATTAAATATATTTAATCAGAATTTATACTATAATTTAAATGATATCCTTTCTAGAAAAACCTTTAAGAAAAAATTGAGAACTATATTCGCTTTGTAGCTTTTGCTCATATGAATTTTACATAATGCAAAATCTTGTTTTATTTTTTCTGATAATTATATTTTCGATTTAAAAAAAAATATATATTTTTAGATTGAAGAATAGCTCTATGAAACAAGTTAAAAATTAATGCAGTTAAATATCGAGAACACAGGTTTTTATTTCGATAGTATAGATTGGGTTGTGCTATAAGTTGGTTATTCCTTAAATAATAAAATAATAATAATAATAATACTCATAGCATTAAAGTTTTTAATAAGTTGCTGCAATAATGAATAATTGTGCTAAAACTGATTTTATGAGCTACAGCAGTCTATGCTGAACTCGAATGTCTGAGTTACAAAACTTTATGCTGAACTGCTTCCTTTCTCTGACTATCTCACCACTGGTGAGAAGACTTAGAGCGGTTCGAAGAGCCAGGTGGATGAGTGAGAACAGCGATCTTTACTGCACTCAGATGAGTGAGCTATGGCGATCTATGGTGAACTGATCATCGCTCCGAAGAGCGACGCCTTTTATTATACATTTTAAGTATATAATAATATATAATAATATTTATATATAATATATATATACATATAAATGCATCTATATATATTAGACTTAAACACTTGCAGTTCATTTGGCAGTCGGCTAGGATCTGCTTGTTGTGTCCTGTTTTGTGTACAGCTGAATTTACGTTGATTTCACTTAAGTGCAAGCGCAAACCCTAACCATATTAGGTGTGTGCAACTCCCCGCGGGTGCCGACTGGTCGTCGGCTTGTGCTGCATCATCATGAACCAATTCCTGCGCTCATTCCTTTTCCCATTCGAGCTAGGGGCTCAGCACAACTCAGCTTTGTTGCTAACACGCGCACGTAATTCCTGCTACACACAAAAACAAGCAAAAAGAGAAAACTTTTCTTATAGGCTTACATTTCATTTTAACACGATTTGTCAAGTCGGCAGGAAATCGTGCAATGCCCATCAGCGTGGCATCAAATTGAAAAATTACCTCGCGTGCCAACTACTACAATAACAACAACAACAACAACAACAACAAATGTGAAAACTTATGAAAAAGTCACAGAAAAATGCGACTTAAGTCGACTCTTTATGTGACTCGCCTTGATTTGTGGCCAAGAGAAACGCCAACTCGCGTAGCTTTCTTTGTTTTTGTTCAACTTGGTGGCTCAGACTAGTCGGCCTGCCAAATTGTTGTGCAAATATTTCTGTGTTGCTTTTCCACTTAAAAACTCAGCTTGGCTTGGCTTGGTTAATTAACGGCAAATAGTCAACAATTTTCGGTATTTCAGTCGTTTGCCACACTTTCCGAATGGCAGGCAATGCTTATTCAAATAAACATTTACGTTCCGCCATGGCATGTTTAAGTTTTGGCTATATAGATAAGGCGACTGTAGCTAATGGCACTTCCAGTTAACAGCAACAGTTGTCGGAAGAAGAAAAAGAGAGAGAAACAGGATGGTATAGCAAAGAGAAGGTGAGAGAGAGAGAGAGAGGGAGCAAATTGCTTAATCTCAAATTTTTTTGGCTGATCGATGAACATTTCCTTTGGAAACGACATGAAATTAAAGAGCTTCAATTTCTTAATATTTAACATAAAGTATTTAAATAAATACTAAAATATACAACAATTTTGATTTGTTTTATTTAAAGTATTAAATTATTGTAGTAAAATTATTATTATTCACAATCAGCAAATTAAAAAGTTTTAATGCACAAAATGTGAGCAGGTTGTCCGTGTAGCTCTTTCAAGAGCCTCTCAGTTATATTATCAGCAGATTTTAATTATTTAGAATTGTTTGGGTGCACACTTAGCAAAGGCAGTAAAAGCGAATGAAACGACTCTAAGTTATCTATAAATATATAAGAAAATGAAAATATTAAAAGAGTAGGTTTATATTACTCAACCTATGTGTAATGTCCATAATCCACAACTCTTAACAACTATAAGAGCTGAAGCTTAAAAGTTTCACTAATAAAAATAAAAAATTATGTCTTAAAAAATAGTCCCCCAAGACTGTGTAAGTAATAATTATGCGCAAAGAAAACAGTTTTTAAGTGATTCTTAAATAGAAGTTCTGCCACAGTTCTCTTTAAAAATTTGTCGCCATTTCACAAGCTGCGCGTACATAAAAAAAAACACAAATATAAAGCATCAGCTCAACTCCCACAGAGCCGCCTTCAATTTGCCTATTTGTCGCATTGTTTTTGGTGCGTGTTGAAAAATAATTTCCCCAGATAATTTGGTGGCCTTCTGCGCGCTACTCCCTGCGCCTACTGCTAATAGCAGCCAAAAGTTTGAGTTGGAAAAGTTCGGGCGAAGTTTTCTTTTTTCTGCTCTGCGTGAGTCCCAAAAACTTTTGTTGTGATTTTTTTTTTGATCTCGGTTTTGTTGATTTTGTTATTTGTTCATTGTTTATTTATTTTAATGCAAACGGTCGTGTGTTGATTTAATTGAGCCAAATGTGTTATTGGGCCATCAGCATAATTGGCCGCAGGCCTAAGTTTTTCCCGGTGCCGAAGTTAATTATTTGCCCAGCTCGTGTGTCACATAAAGCGGCTTATAAACTGCGTTCGGGCTCGCCCTCAAAGTATGCAGCAAAATATATTTTCGTGTAGCCCGCCAATTGACTACGTGAGCAAACAGTCGACGTGGGCTGAGACAGAGGCTTTGATATTAATTTTACATTTTGCGGCGCAGGCATAAAAATAATAATACATAAAAGTATCGCTTAAATTGTTGATACAACCTGACAATGCTCGCCGAGTATGATATGAGGAGAATATGTATATTGGGCTCTTTCCCTCCTCTCTCTGCCTGTCTGTCTCACTCTCTCTCTCTCTGTTTGCTTCTTCGTTAGGCTTAAGCCCCGGAACGTGACCCGAACGGGCGGCACATTGTTTGTTTAACTGTTGTTATTATTCCCTTTCAATATTTGTGTGGGCGTGTGGGCAAATTGAAGCTGCCCGTCCGTCCGGACTCTCATTGTCCCGCCTGCTGACCCATTACCGTAGCATATCCTGTGCTATCGCAGTGCTGTTTCCTCGATATCTCTGCCCATGAGTTGCGTGTTTTCGCTTTGCTCTTTGCTGCTCTGGCCAAAACGAAAAAAAAGAAAAACTGCAAATTTCGTAAAGCTCAATACGGCTGCAGGTTGAAGAGTGTGTATTTTGGGTACATCCTCTCTGCCAGCGCCTATTTGTGTAAACAAGTGAAAGTGATTTATGCAACAAAAACACCCAACCTAACCAAAGGACCTGTCACAGAGACACACAGAGAGAGAGAGAGAGAGAGAGAGAGAGAGGTAGAGAATGTGAGAGATATACTTTGGACTACAGTTCCATGTAGCTGTTGACTCAGGCGTATGATTGTTTTGGAGTGCCTGGATTTATGGCTCTTAGTGGGGGCGTATTGAAATAGATTTTCATATGAAGTGCTCTCCGATTTATTTCCACTGCTGATTTGAATAAACAAATGGGAAATTGAAATATTCGAAACTCTCATAAATAGCAATATTGCAGTCTTATAGCAAAAGGAAAATGAATTTATACATTTCTCTTTACTTACATTTTTTTGGACATGCGAAAAGTATTTGCATATATCTTGAGAGGATATTCAATTACATCAGAAAGGGTAACTGGGTTTTGTAGCGAAAAATTTCCTTTCAGAAATATATCAGTTTACTCAATAGTAAATGGGAAGTTCATATACAAATTATTATATAAATTGGCAAACTCGATTGTTGGAAGCTGCAGAGCTTTTTCGGCAACCTTGCTTTTGCTTATTTAGTTTCATTAGATTATTATTTATTGATTTATTATTGATACCGTGACGGTGGTGTTAGAAAAAATTTAATTTGCTGCGAGAAAGGTTACAAAGTTGCTGTGCGACTGAAGAACATTTTTGAGCAGATAGACAAAGGCAAAGAATTGAAGTTGTAAGTAGGGAGCACTGCACAATATTATACTCATATATGTATGCTAGGCTTGCTGATGTGTATCTGTGCACTAAGAGTAAATGAGCGTGAGTCCTCTAAAAATACGATAAGAGCGCTTATTATAGGAGTGCAGCGCTGAACACCATCTTTTCGTAACTAGTCAACAACATTCGAATCTAATTAAACATTCTACAGTTAATCAGTCCATACGAAAAGGCTTTTATGCAATCCGGTTTCTCATCATTCATAAATATATATTACAATAGCCCAAGATCAAACAGTTCGACATATGAGAATATATTTTTAATTAGCTGCTTTACATCTGCAATTGATGTTTTCCTCTACCAACAATTCTTAAACATAATCAAACACTCAATCCAAAGGTCTTCAGCAGCAAATCCAGTTCCATTTATTATTAAGCCCTTTGATTAGCTGACCAAATTAATCCCGGGCCATCAAGTATGTAAAGCGTTTCGTTTATACATCCGAAATCATATGAAGCGGGAATGAGTTCTCGTCCACGTAATAGCCGTAACCATTCAATGTAATCAAGTATCCACTCCTGTGCCGAGCGCTGGTCAAACAAAATATTCGCTGTTTCCGTACCGAAATTAATTTAACGCTTAAGTGGGGTTACGGAAGGACTAACCAAAATCCACTCCAGCTCCACTCATATGAGGGACTTGTGGGCGGCTCCCGTTGCCAGCGAACATTATAATAAAATTAATCTCCATTTGTTGAAGGGTCGTCGTCGCCGTCGTCGTCGTCGTCGCCGTCGCTTTATTAGCGTCCAAAAAGCAACTGGAGCCAAAAAGTGGCAATTATTCATTTTATGAGCTTCGCTGAGGGGACTGCAGCTCCAGCATGTGAGCCATAAAAATTAAAAATTAGCCCCGGCAGCTGTAAGGGGATTATATAACACGCATTTGATGTGCGGCCAACCCCTTACGTTAAAGTCAAGAAAATGAATATTTATGCGACATTTACTCCACGGACTCTAGCTTGGGTGAGCCCCCGAGCTGGGCATTGTTATATAACAAGCACATGTCAAAATTTTCATAACATGCGACCCATCCACAAGTTCGGGTTGCCGCCAGTCAGATCAAAAGGAGATTCGCCAGACACGAGCTTAGTTGGAGCTTGTCCCTTTTCGTTGGGGCTAGGTGTGACTATCACGCTCACGCTCTAATGGCCACATGAGAGCGAATGCAATTTCAAATGGGTTGGCAGGACCCCAAACAGGGTGCTTGCAGGACCTTCTCAGCTGCTTCTGGCTGCTCAAAAATTAAATCCAATTATCAGTTTAAGGCCACTCGCAGCTCCGCTGGGGGCAAACTTGCGAGCAACCAGACATGTGTGGTGTGTGTGTATGTGTCTGGCGACCATACAAACAACAATTACAACAAGAGAGGTCTAGAGAAGAGAGCTGGACTAGGAGGTACCCTTTCAGATGTGATCAGCTGTAATCTTCCATCTCTTGCCTTATCTTTGCCATTTATTTAATTAATTTATAGATGGTATTGAAATGTATGGACCAGAAATCAGATACATACAAGGTGCAATTCAAAAGTTCCAGGACTTTAAAAAAAAAAAAAAAAAAATAGATTTTCTTTGGCACAAATTTTATTGGTCGCCTTCGAAATAGTCCCCTTCGGACTGAATACAACGATTTGCACGATCAAGAAGATTATCAAATGACTTTTTTAGGTCATCCTTCGGTATGGCGTTGAGTATGGCGGTCGAAGCCTTTTGAATAGCATCAATGTCAGCATACCGTTTTCCTTTCATTGCCAAATGAAGTTTTCCGAACAAGTAGAAGTCGCGAAAACGTTTAAACCACTCGTGAATGCGGCTACGGGATAGACAATCGTCGCCATAAACTTTTTTCATCATTTGATGAGTTTCGGTAAATGTTTTACCAAGTTTAAAACAAAACTTGATGTTCGCTCTTTGTTCGACGGACACAACAAAAGTACTGTCACTTTTAGCGCGATATCTCGGCTTCTATACGTCCGAATGTCATGAAAATTTGACACAACATGACAGAGAAATAGATAATCAAACGATAAAATTTTCAGACAGATGGCGCCACTAGAAAGCGCGAAATTTAAAAAGTCCTGGAACTTTTGCACCTTGTATTTATCTCTTAATAAGAATTTTGTAATTATAATAAAATATATTGCTATCTATTGTCAAATAAAAGCTTATCTTCTCCACTTAGAAAGGCTTTAAATACGAGTGGAAATCTTTTCCATTTGACTGTAGTGTAAAGACCCACCTCTTATATACCTCTTTAGTATAAGCATACAGGGTATAGCTACAGCAGCCAAGCAAGTTTTGTGTAATGCAACAAAGTTTCATTTTAATGAGAAACTTTTGTTTATGCAACCTCCCATTGGCTTTCGTCCAGCCACATGCAAAACTTGCCAAAAAAGAATTAGTCGAAAATAATGTACATTTCGTTAAGCCAGCTTTTTGAGCCAAGTAGACTTAAAGATGAATGCATTTGTGGGCTCTCACAAGTTGCTGTTAGTATTTTCTGTTAGCTAAACTTAATGCAACTCTGGCTCTAATCGCTGTGCTTACTCAAGCATTTAGGGCTTAGTCTGATGCTTGCTCTCGACCAGTATTGCAAAGTAGCTGAGAATCACTAACACATGCCTGATGTGTGTTGGACAAGGCATATGCAGACACAAATACATAAATCTAAATTTATTTTAACTAAGACTTTTAAGAGTTTGTTGGCAGACGTCTTAAAGAGACTGCGACTCGAATCCACAAAGACTTGGCAATCAGTTTTCTGTCTGCATTTAACAACAGATAAAACTGAAAAGTAGGCAAGGCCTGAGGGCTTAAGCCAGGTAGGCATTTCAGCAATTTGTTGCCAGTTTTAAGCAATTTGTTGGCCTATTGCTAGGATTTTAGCAAATTTCTCTTTTTTTTCTTGGGTCCCATGCAAACAAATATCTGTTTTTTTCCTGCTGACCTTAGGGGCACACATATGGCTCCAACAAAATATTAGCATAAGTGGCCGGAGCCGAGTTCTTGGGTCACGTTGAAAATGCTAAAAATGTAAATAAAATCAACAGCGGATGGCAACGAAGAAAAGGACAAGGCAGGCCCCAGGCAGGACACACACAGGACACAAAGCAGAAGGTGCGGAGCGTACAACAAAAGCAACAACAGCAACACAAACAACAATGGCAGCCGGAAAAATATCATTCTAAAACGCTTGACAGCCACTTACACATGTCAAATGCAAAAGGATAACGAGCAAAACGGATATTAGAGTATTAGACAGGAAGCTGTGTGACATGGCGTAGTCTCATTCCAGCATTCCACGCATCTGACCTTTTTCTTAAGATATACTCTGTAGCTAGAGAAGATGAGACTGTGATGGGTATACATATCTGAATATGAGAACTTACATCTATTGCTCAATTTTATCTGAACAGTCTAAATGATATAAAACATAGATATTTATTTAATCAAAGGTTTTTTTAATGTTTACAAATTTAACAGTAAAAGTAAAAGAGAACAAATTCTTATAAAATTATCTACATATTATGTATATCCATATAACTAAAAGTGTCTACGGGGTATCTGTAGCAGAAGCTCAAGTGAAACACTGCAATTTCTTTCTGCTTCGCTCCCATACAAAGTGTATTTTCGAGCATGCTGGACGTCTAAGTTATCTAAGCAGATTTATCATATAAAATGCAAAGAATTTTCCTTAATATAGTTCTGGCTTCTCGAAATAAACTTTGGCTAAGTCAATTAGGCGGCCAGCATCATCAACTTTTGGCTAATTGCTGTTTATATTTGCCTAAAGCGTTCTTAACTTGTTGGGCTGTTAACTTAAAGGCTCATGGTTCGAATTTCTCGCTCACTCGCCGAGCTAATTAGCTTATTTTTATATTCAGCTGAGGTTTAATTGGCTTTTGTATTTACTTGGACAGCGTTTGCATAAATATAATATTAATGTGCTTTATCTCATGCCTCATTTCTCTTTCTCTCTCTCCCTCTTTGATTGCAGGTAAGCCGATTTCGAGACGATTTACTTGTCTATTGAACTATCGAGTGCTGTCCTTGTGATAAAGATAAGGGCGTAAGTAGCTTAGCGCCCAGGCAGAGACAACTTCAAATTGAATGCGCTGTCCAGTAATTGCTGCGAATGGAATAATAATAAGCCTAATATGCTTATTGCAAATTAAAATATTTACATAGAAAGTTGTGAATTGAGAATTGTGAATAGTAGTTGTTTTGTATAAAAGACATTTAATGTTCGAATATTCTCTGAACTTTTTTGTTCTCTAACTTCTTGTTGTCCTTAGTAAAAATGAATTGTATTAAATATGATCTGTGTAGTTGTTTAGCCTTAAAGTCTTTGATTTCTGTTATGTCTGTGAAGTTTTTTGATTTCAATTTAAGTAAAGTATTTAGAATACTTTGAGAGACTAGCTTCTTACCCAAACAGAGTTGCTAGGCGTCTAGGTATTGCAGCCCAAAGATTTGGTAACCACCTCACTAGAACTAGGTGAAGACCCACTGGGTCTTGGCTTAAATTCTTCATGTATCCCCTTCAATTTTAGTTGTGAGATTTACATCCTATTTCTTTCACAAACGTACGTATTCTGCATTCGTTGTCTTCTATAGAGCAAAAATATTTATTAATTAATTTCTGTTTTGAGTAATTGCCCAAAAAGTAGCAGGACGCAAATCTGTAAAAGAAAAATTAATAAAATAAAATGTATTTTCTCTCTCAATTTTGTTTGCTTAGTACCTATATCTAAGCAAATGTAGGGTAATATTACTCAACGTCTATGGCAGCCTGTATTATATTCAATTATACAAATTGAATTATTGAGTCTATAAAGATCTTTTAACCTTTCCCTATCATTTGACTGTCGTACAGTCAGAGTTATTACTACTCCTATTATCGGAAGAAAATAACAATTTCCAAGCTTTTTAAACGCCTTAATCTATGCTAGGTGTTTCTTCAAATTCGCTGAACGACTTTTGCACCTGATTCATCTCTATAAATATGAGCGTCCCCATTAAGCTCGACTGTGACGCTCATTAAATTTATACATATTTAATTGACTTTATGAGCAGCGCGCAGACACTGACTGTGTTGTGGCAGTGGCCGAGCAGCAGGCGCCAAGCAGCCACATTCTACCCTACTTAGCGGATCATAAAATGCAACAGTAACAGCAACAAGAAATATGCATGCAACATGCTCACGCATAAAGGCTTTAATAATGCTGCAGACGAAGCTACATGATGAGGCTCATAATTATGTGACATGCAGCGTGGTTCGTGTTAAAAATGAACATAAAAAACATACATCCATATACGTATGTATATATCTTAAAATATGCACAGCAAAAAGCACAAGCAGCTGAAGTTGGGTTACCGGAGGGCGGCATGAGCTGTTGGGGACTTACTGTCAACACGCATCTTCTCATCAATGGCAACAATGTAGCTAACGACATGATAAAAACTTCCACTATGTCTGCAACTTTGAATCCTTGTCGAGAGCGTGAGTTTTATTGAGGTTCCCGGAACGATTTAATAAGCATTCGATTTGTGTGGCAAGACAAGATAGAAAACTCTGATCGTAGTTTCTGAGAATAACATAACAAGAAATTAACACTTTCATACTTGCTGTGAATGCTTCAAATGAAAAACGTTTCAGAATTTATATAGCACAGCTATAAGCTAATGGAGTTTCATGCAACATGTAACTGTAAATTTTTTAAAAAACATTAAAAAGGGAATTTAAAATAATTTTATTTTATTTTTCAAAATGGTTTTGTTGTTTTCAGTAACTAATCAAATCGAAATAAATATCTCTATATATTGGATCCATTTAGTTATAGATTTATGTTTTAGCTACATTTTCCATACTCCTTTTTTCAGCGGTCTCTCTCCTTCTCTTTCGTGATTTCACATTCTATCCAACTATAGTTCTTATATATTATTTATATTATTTTATATATTTTAAGATTCTTTAAAGCTCTGAAAAAAATCATAGAGAACTCCTAACGAGCGACTGTTTATTACGTGTGGACCTTCCCTTTCATAGCTGACTGATGTCATGACATTTTTCCTGTTTCCTTCCGCATGTGATCAGCCACGAGTTTTCCTTTATTTGCCGCTTTTCTCCTACTTCTCCCTCGCCCACACTTCGTTGCAATTAATTATGAGGCACGTTGACATTTTCGTGCCGCACAACTTGTCGCTATGTATTTTTTTTAAAGTTAATTTTTAAAATTTATTTTTAGTGGCACGGCGAGTTGCATGTTCCCTATTTTGTCTTCGACATTTGGCGGCGTTGAACTTGACGCAATTTATTTTGTGAAAAGATGCGGAGGCAGCAACAGCCGCAGACACGCCTAGTTGAGTGTCATCGCACATGTGCCTTACAACATTTTTGTTTATAAATATATACTTATAAATATAGAGGTATAGGCATACACTTGAACAGTCATCTCCTTAATATGCCGCCAGGGAATACCCAAAACTCTGGCATTTTACTAGCTAAAGTTCAAGGTTTTCATTGCCCTGCAAAACAAAAATAAGTTTAGCTGACTGAGAATTTACACTCAATTATAATACATAAGAGAGATTATCTGAGAAAATTAAGAAATGGTAAGACAGCTAAGCGAAATAATGAGTGATTATACCAGAATGATGTCATTAAATTAATATTAATATTTATATTTTTCTCATTCCTTCTTTCTGATCTCACTCTTTACTCCTTTTGCATCTGTCACCAAATTGTTAATTCTCAGGCAATTCAAATTCCCTTTTATAGTTTATTAGCTTAGCTTTTCAATATGCTGCTACGTTTCGTTTAGTCTGAAGTTTGTTGACTTCTAATGCAGACGCTGAATGTTTATTTAAAATTTCATTTCAAATTTTTCAAGTGCCTCTTCGGGTGTCCTCTATAAATAGTGTTTGCCCCCTTTCGATTCTTTTTTGGAGCCGCATTTGCTGTGTGAAATAATATTGTTTGTCTTTTGTTGTTGCTGTTAATTAACATGAGTAGTTTACTTAATTAAGCGTGAACTGTGCCAGGCCGACTTTTCTTTATGCCTGCGGGGTAGTTTTTGGGGGCTGGGCAATCATTTGGTGTAATATGCAAATATCTTCTATATAGCATAATGTAGCTTTTGTGCAATAGATGGCGCCGTTTATACGCCACATTAACTGCAATTAGTCTTCATCAGGTCAACGTGACAACATCAGCAGCAGCAGCTGCAAGTGCAACAGCAAATTGCCATTTGCCTGTGCATTGACTAAAAAATAACATATATTTAAAAAAACACGACTAGCACATACTCTGTAGTCAACGTGAAGCTGCCCTGACTCTCTTATTAAATAATAATAATATTTATAAAATTCATATACAAGATAAATATTGATACACTTCAGAATTGAGGCATTACTAATATGACCTCCCTAAAGGCATCCCCATAAATACAGGGTATAAAAATGAGTTGAAAAAAAGAAAGCAAATATGGCAAAAAACAACATCAGCTAACAAGCCCTGGCGCAGACCATGCCCAACCATCGTCCTCCTCCACCAGAACCACTTCAAAATGAACTTCAGCCACATCCACATCCACATTGACATTCAGGCCACTTAGTTGCCATGTCGTCCGTTCAGTGCAGCAACTCCTCCTGTGGTTCAATGTCGTCCCAGCAGCAGTCAGGGTAAAAAGGGAGGGTTAGCTGCTTGACGCCGTCGCCTGTCAACTGGCAAAATTGTTTGTAAAAATAGCGTGTGGCAATAGCATAAAACAACAGCAACCTAGTTGTAGTTGTGAAACACGCTGCATATATTTAGATATAGTAGATGCGTCTGGTCTAGTCACAGACAGAGGCAGAGCCCGAAAAGGGGACGAGAGCGCTGCCACTCAATACATTTGGATGGACATTTCTTGTCAATGTGGATTAGTTGTCAGACAAATCGGGTTGGTCTTGAGGCCAGCTCAAGCATGCTTCACAATGCACGTGTAGACAGGTGTTCAAATACCCTTAGAAATACACCACAGAAAGAATAACAAGGACCAGCCAAAAGTTAAAGCGGAGAGGAGAAGAATAAAGCTTATCTTGTGACAGCTATAGACTATATATATAAAATATATTCCGCCATCTTATTGTCTTAAGTAAGCTATAAGTTTTAATTTACTTTTTGTATAATTATTTTATAACTGAATTTAACCCCTTTGCTTCCATGCCTCTGTTAAATTCATGACTGCTATTCGAAGGAAAAACACCATGCCCAATATTTGTGCCAGCACTGTGTCCTATGACTTTGCATGTTGCCAGCAAATTGTTGCACGTGGTTGTTGCTTGGTTTAGCTTAGAGTTTGTTTCCATATATTTACTTCTAATGGTTACAACGCTAATTTTACACTGGCTTGACAGTTGACTGCACCCGGTAAGGTGGTGGAAGGGTGCGGGTGGGACATAGTGGGCTGTGTAGGGTGTCCTAGGGTCAAGTTGGTCGCTTTAAAAGTGTTTAAAAGTTGATTTGACAATGGATGCAGTGGAAGCAAGTAGAAGCTGGAAAGTTTAACTTTGAACTAGCTTTTGTCACTTGAGCCAATGTCTTAATTTAAACTTCGATTCGAGTGGTGAGCTGCGATAGGCTTTGAAGCTCTTATCTTCGTACAATAAAGAAGCATCAATTTTCATTGAAAATGAGAAGCAATTTAACACGTTGCTCGAAAACACTCGAGTTTTCTGGTGTAAACTAAAGTCTGTTATGTCCGGCTTATGCAGCTAACTACTTAGATCTGAATCAATCAAAAACAGCTTCAATGCTTGGTTTGGTTTAACTTTTTCGTATAGGTTTCTTTGCAATTTCCATTCATTTCAGCGTGCCATTGCAACTTTTCATTCAAAATAAAAAGTAATATATATGCATGATATATACATATATACATATATATATATATAAATATATCACAAACGACCCTTCTACAATTTTCACATTTCCATTAACTTCTTGCCATTTGTCTCCCAGTCCATAGTTGTTTGTATTTTATTTTTTTGTTTAATGTAAATTAAATTTGGAAGACGTATTTGCATTGCGTCTGAAACTGAAAACTTTTCACGTCGACTGGCTCTGATATTGTATTTCACATTTAGCTGTTGCTGTTGGCCATTGTATGCTGCCCCCTTTTTTAGTAAACGCAACCACCCAACCACCCAGCAGGCAGTCAACTCACCATATGAAGAACATTTTCTTTGCTACAACTATGCATTGTGCTGCTGCTGCTGCTGCTACTTCTTCTTCTTGTTCTGGTGGCTGTTGTAAATGTTAATGCTTTCCTCATGACTTTCCTTTTATTGTTTCGGGTTTGTTTTCTATTATTTTGTTTTTTGGGGGCTTCTTTTTTTGCTGCCGCTGCCACTGGCATCTGGCAGACGTTGAGCTCCCCTTTCAAAATCTAATTGTTGATTTTGTAATTTAAATATTTTTTGTGTACAGATTTTATAGAGTCCATACAGGGTTGGGTAATTGAAAATCTAGCATTGCTCTATGCACGAGCAGGATTTCGAGTTAAATTTATTTAAATACATTTGCAGAAAGCCAACTTAATACGATTTGGGAACTGTCCACTCGGCAAATGTTGCCCGCCAGTTCGAAAATGTTGCCAAGCATTTTTAACCAAAAATAGATCAAGCGAAGGAGCACACGCAGAGAGAGAGAGAGAGAAAGAGTGGGCGAAAGAGACAGTGGGAGAGGGCGATCTACGCCAGCAGCTGCAAGAAAAGTTGTGTGTTTATTTTCTGCGCTCAGTCTGTGGCTGATCGCGCGCACGTCGAGACATTTTCAAGTGAAAACGAGGAAACACAAACTTCGTATAGAAAATGGGAAAATAGAAAAGCGTGCTACGTACTTGCCGCTTGCCCCGCTGCTCCGTTTGTGGCAGCATCGCGTGTACGCGCGTTCGGTTCATTGAAATGCGCGTGGTCGTCGTTTCCATTGCTTTTTAATGAATTAATTGCATCGCTTTTTGTTGTTGTACCCGTGCTTTTAGTTATCTAAAAGGCAAAAATTATAGTGCAGCCAGCAATGGTTTAATCAAGTGGAATTTATGTGCTTCAAAAGTGCAGTTAATTAAGTGTAAATACCAAGCACAAAAATTGAAAATGTTTTCGTGTTGGTTGCAATTCCCCTCCTTCTCCTCTTCCCTCTCTCTTGCGCTCCCCGACCCCCTGACCCTTGTCAACAGCTGAAATGAGTAAAAAAAGTGAAAGAAAAAAATATGAATCGAAATTTATGCTGAGATAAATCGCATTTGCGGTCATTAATAAATCACTGTAAACGAATAGAGTGTTTATTAAATTCAATTTCAAATGTGCGCCAGGCGAGTGGAAGGGCTAATAGACTAGGCCAAAAGTGTGTGCGGCTATAATGATAACCTATTGTGCATAATATTAATTACTTTAAACAGTCTGCCATTGATTGCAAATACTTAATTTTAACAATATAAACAATTAAGAATTGGTTGCAATTTTAGCATGAAATAAAATTAAATTAAGAGAGAAAAAGAAATCAAGATATTTCAGTAAAGTATTTGGACAAATTAAAAGTATATAGCAAATGGAAATTGTATTTGATAATCTTTATGAATACTTCAAATTTATAAACTAAAAAAACTACGAAAGTATGAGTATGATTTATGCAAGAGTATGAGTATATGAGGTAGACAGACTCAAAGCTTGTCTTATGTTAAATATCCACCAGACTCGATAGACATTGTGAATTTAGAAGTGAATTTATTTGAATTTTGAAATTCATAAATATATTTATATATTCCTAAATTCTTGGAGCTTTGAAAACTGTTTTGGTAGTAGTAGTCATAAAATAACACTACAAGTATTATTATATCATAATATTATATATATATAATATGTATTCTGGCATAGTTATTAGTTACTATATATATATATATATATATATATATTTATATTGAAAATATACTAAAATTTGATGTAACCTATGTATATACTTCTGGATTCTCCGTTTCAAGTAACCAATAACTATGCCAGAATATATCAGATTTCACCTTTAATTTAATAAATCTCATATTGACACAAAGTTATTTGCATTTTTCTGACACTAGAAAATACATTAAATCATTTATTTTATTTCTTTTTTTATTACTTTGTATCTTTCTCAATCCTTTTTATTTCTCTCTCCATTTTTTCTGCCTCACTTTTACTTTCAGCTTCAAGGTCAGAGTTGAGTTTTCGCTTTTTCCCATTGCACTGAACAACAAATCTCACTTAGGCCCCGGGCTCTAATTATTTATGATTTTTCTTATATAAGCCGCATAATGTGGCAATTTAGGAGCAACACGAGCAGGCGCCAAAAACCCTTTTTTCACACCCTCGCCCCCTCAGCTCCTTCTCACTTAGCACTACAAATGAAGCCATTAGCCGAGGGTGGTGCACACATTTCTTTGCCAGCTCCGCCTTTTAAAGCTTTTATCACATTGTGTCTTGTATTTGATTTTTTGCTATAAATTTGCAGGTGAAGCCTTAGAAAAAAAATATATACATAAAAAAAGCAAGAAACAAGCTGCTTAAAAGGGGCGCCAACTTCGCAGTTCCGCCCCATTGTCCCGCCTCCTAAACAGCCTGTGGCAAACTTTGATTGCTTCCAACCGTTTCGAGCAGTTTGCTTTAGCTTTCAGCTCACATTGCGTATGCGTAATGCCTACATCAAAAGGGTTGCATTTGGCAATTGTTTCATTTCTCGCCCTCCCTTTCCCCTATCTTTAACTCCCTCTCTCTCTATCTTGCTTTCGGTTTTTCGATGGCTTTCTTACATCACGTCAATTGCAGGTGACTCACTAGGCAGTTAACTTGGCCGAAACACGCAAACAGCGTTAACAGCTGTTAACGGGCTGCCATTCGTGCGGCATAATAATAAGTCGAAATCAGGCCAAGCCGGGATAGAGGGCCGGTTCGTCCTCTGATTTCTTGGCGGTAATTAAATAAACGCGCGAGCGGCCCGTTAAAAAACTTTTTGACTGAAAATGTGTTGCCGCATAATTAATTGAAAACATAATTAAAAATACAATGCAGGCTGAACCAAAAAGAAAAGTCGAAAGACTTAGCCAAAAAGCGTTTGAAGCTCAGCTTTCGGTTGCTCTTCAGCTTCAGCTTTCAGTCCCTTTTTTTGTAGCACTGTTGATTGAAAATTTAATGCCTGACTGACCCACCGTACACATTTTAGTGTCAATTTTCTCATTTTCACACAAATTGAATTTGACCGGTTTTGGGCTATTTTTGGCCGTCTTATCGATTTGGCACGAGCTGCGGTCAAATGCTGACTTTCATGCCTGGTAATTGTTCAATATTATACTAGTCATAGGCTGTTCCGAAAGGGACACCCCCCACACCCACTCACATTGACTTACACGTACCGATGGCAGCAGCTGTGCTCAATTGCCCGTGTGGCCATTGACTTGGCCGCATACACACACATATCCTGACCAACTGTCCTCTCTGTCCTGTGGTCAGTCTCGATGGGCTTTTGGTCAATTGGTCAACCGGCTTCTCTTTTTTTTTCTGTGCAGATTTTATGCAAAATTAGTCAGGCAACTGATGCGTTGGGTAATTAGTCCCATGCAGCAACAGGCGAAATGGCTGAAAGGATGAAAGAATAACTCGGTCAAAGGACTTCATTCAAACGGCTAACGTTTGATAAAGAAATAGGCTTAAGAGAGTCGTTTGAGTCGTTGGCAATGACAGCTACTAATTGCTGGTCCAACTATTCAAATGAGAAATATGAGAGGTCGTATAAATTGGCTTATGTTAAGAATATTATACTCCTTACCATGCTTCATCCTCACAATGATAAAAAATTAAAGATGCAGAAAGCAGATGCAAAAAAAAAAATCTTAAAGCAAATATGAATTAGATATAAAATAAAATTAAATTAAAAATATTGCAAAATAGTTAAAATAATAAAGTAATACAAATAATCATAATATTAATAATTCAAAAATAATAATAATAATTAAAAGTTTAACGTCAATAATATATACATTATATATAATTTATAATTTATAAAAGTTGTAATATTCCAAGAAATTATTTCTAGTTGTTAGAGCTCTTGAAGGTGATATTCTATATACGTATACATGAAATACAGTAAATAGTTTATTTTTCTGGATTTTTCGCTTGCTAGATTCAATTATTCAGAGTCCTGTCCCTTGGCTCCACCACTAATTTGAGCACTTAGCCTCAGCTGGGGCTGAACGTTTTAACAGCCCACTGAGGACTATCCAAATGCCATAAAATGCCAGCGGCGCCGGCTCGAATGAAAAAGTTTGCTCAACTTTCGTCTCGTTTGGCCTCGGATCAGTTTTTTGGGTTCGTTTTGCTACATTTTTGTTTTATTTTACCATCTCCTCCACAACAAGTTTTCCTTCCGTTTGCCTTTTTTCTGGTTTTGGCATCTTTGATGAGGCGAGCAAGTAGGTCATATACATTTTTGATGAGTTGTCATTATTAAATGCGACAAACGGCCCGCGCTCTACTTGGCTGTCATGGCAATTGTGGGGCGGGGCCAGCAGGAAATACAGTCTAGAGTCAGGCAAACTTTTTGCCTACTAAAAAAATATATTTATATAATTTATTTATGTGACAGTACGAGAGGCCACGTTGCTTTTTGTTTCGCTTCTCTTAGCCTTATCAGCCACAATTATTTATATACATTCATATATCAATTTTTTTTCCTATTCCCCTCAACATTCATTATTTATTTAGATTTGCTTCTTTTGCTGCCACGACTTGTGTCTGGTCTTTATGGCACAGTCAGCGAAATGAGGCGTAACGAGTGGCTGCCATTAATTGTGACAAAAATTGTTATCAATTAATGAAATTGACAATAAATAGAATGGACAACGCATGAGTTCGTTTCTTCGCTTTGTTTTCGTTCCTTCCCTACGACTTTCAACACTTGCCGTTGTGGGCGTCTGAATTGCCACCAATAAATTTGTCTATTTTGTCCACTTGACACACCTACGTAAGGCCAGTGGAGCAGACAGTGGTTAGCCTTTGAAATAGGGGTTTATAGTTGGGCTCTAGTTTATGGAATCTTTTATATATAGAATGTGAGAGGCATAAGCGTATTTTATAAAATAAGGGAGAGAGAGAGAGAGAGAGAGAGAGAGAGAGAGAAAGAGACAGAGAGAGAGAGAGAAATGCCTAAGAATTAAAAGTAGCGCGAAAACTAAAAATACAGCGGTTAAACTATAGAAAAGTTTACCTAAAGGTATAACAATTGAAATATAATAGAGAAGAAGCCATGTCTAATTATATATATATATATATATATATATATATACTTTTATATATATATTCTTGGTAAGGATGAATAGTCAAGTTGATTTATTCTGTCCATCCGTATAGAACTACTAAGAACTAGAGTTGGCTAGACTGTCCTATCATGCGCAGATTAAGTTTGTTTAAAATCATCGAGATACCATTGTGAAACTATACAAGGGTGGTAAGGATTTGGTATATAGATTCATCTAATTTCTGAATAATAAAAACTCCACCATTTTATCCAAAAACGATCAAAGATATTTGAAAGCGCAGCTCGCGTGAGTATCAGGGTATCTCCTAGTCGGACACTTATGAGTCATTGATTCATTCCATAAATCGCGTTTTATATCATTGTTTTTAAAAGCTTTGCAGCTACTGTATTAATATATTTAAAAACTTGATATACATATATCGTAAAAACAGAAATGAATCTCTATACAAAACTTGTGTTTTGGGATTATCTAGAAAACATCTTAATAAGATTTTGAGTAGTTTTTATAGTCTATTGAGTGTGTGGGCGAATGTTTACTTACAATCCATTCAGTTTTATAGCTTTTTTATAGCAAAGATATAGCTGGAATTATGTCACATGCCCCTGAAACTGTTGTATTGTTGTTGTGGACACAGACAGTTGACAGTTGACAGTCGCCACCCCAGAGTGGACGAACACATGGCAAGCGGGCTGATTGCGCACGTCAACACGTTGCCAATCAGCCGGGGCCCAGCATCAAAGCAAACCCTCCTATCTCCTCCCATTCCACACTCTCAGCTCCATAATGAAATCAAAGACATGGAGCAAAAAGGTGACAGAGATTGTTTTGACATTACTTTCAAATGTCAATTGACTGAGATTTTGCTGCTCGACTCTCTGCTTGACTTGACTTGAGGCAAATCGAATTGAGACGTTTGGTCAAATGCGATAAAAGTCTTTAATGCAATCAAATTTAATGAGCTTGGCTGGTGAATGGCGCCCTGCTATGTAGGAGGGTGAATTTACACTTTGTGTAAACTTATCAAAGCAAATTTTTAGGCTTAGACCCAACAGGTTGTCAATGGTTTTCGCTAAGCTTATCGATTACACACGACTGCAAAGCTTTTTGAACAAAAAATAAGAGATATATTAGAAGAGCTTGAATATACTTATTTGTAGTAAATATATTATTTTGAGAAATATTTCGATAAAACATACTATTGATTTATTTAGTGAATAATTTTAGTACTTAATGTCCTTTATTTATTCATTAAATATAATCAATTATAATTTTGCTATAATGCCATAAAATGCAGTATAAATTATCAAACACTCATTGTAATAAAAAGTTAGCTATCGATAACATATTATTGACTGTTCCTACATCTATTACACATTGCCAAGTATGATTTAAAAATTGCTACATAAATTATCAAAGCCTCATTAAATTTAAAAAAAAAAGAATTCAGAAAGGCACTTTAATATTTATGAGTACATATAGATATATATACATATACATATATATACATATATTATATCTAAAATGTGTACATCCTCATTAGCATATTGATATATAATTATTCATAGTATACTCTCTAATATTCTCTGTGTATTTTTTGTCCATTACATAAGGATAAGCTACAGTTAAGAGTATAAATACCATTTGTACTCTTCGGCAATAATTTATAACTTTTCATTTTTATCTGCTGTACAATTTATTGCTGCCGATTGATAGCTTCCCAAAGTTTGTTGCCCTGTGTTACATTAAACACACCTGAATGGGCTTTAAGGCACAAAGTATCTAAAGCTGCAAAGCTGTAAAGCTGCTTTAAGTAACTGGAAACCAAGAGATAAAATACGTACACATTCACATACGCATCCACATACATATACACATCGACATTTCTTTTTTATTTTAACTGCTGGCTGTCGTTCGATTTAACATAAATTTTGTTGTGTTAAGAACTCGCGTTACTTTGCCACCTTTCGATGCGTGCATATACATATAGAGCTGTCTCATGCAAATTCCAATAAACTAAAGTACCCAAGTCGCGACATTTGATAAGCAACACAGATGAGAAACAAATGCCCCTTCAGGCATTTCTTCCTTCCTTTCTTTTTTCTCTTTTCGTTAGCATTTCTGACAAGCTATAAAATTTTTATCAGCATTACTTTTATTTTGACATTTTACTGACACTTCGGGCAGGCGAATGCCTTCAGACAGACCACACCCCCAGCCAGCGTTCGAGCGAGATAAGAGCAAAACGTTGGGCGGAGGGCGTGGCATTTGGTTGAGTTTTGTTTGGCAAGCGTTTTTTCATTTACCAAATGGCATTTGACCTTTTTGCCTACTAGAGACAACCAAATTGATTTCCAGCACGATTTGTCAACCCCTTTTGAGCGCGTGCAGAAGGTAGGCTAACAAACTAAAACTTATCAGGCCAACAAATTTTGTTTATGTCCCCAAAAATCTGCACCGGACTGTTTGCTGACAAGGGTGTCGACGCCAATTATCCATAAGAAAAGAGTGGGAGAGTGAGTGCGCAGTCTCGCAACCTGTTGTATTTGACTCTTTAAGCCACTTTCATTTTCAATTAGTTGTTGCCCCCAAAAAGTGGGCGTGTGAATGTTCAACGCCTCCGAAACACACAACACGAAATGGGCCGGCTTCGTTCCGGCCAGAAATGTGCTTGGCGTTGAAAAGGGTAAAAAGTAACGCCGCCTGCCGCTTAATGTTTATTATTATTATTGCATACTTCTTGGGGGGCTTTTGCCTGGCCCCACTGATAAGCCGTAATGTGCTGCGGTGTTTCAATAAAACTTTATCATAATTGACATTTTAATGGTGTTGCCAAAAAAATATACAAAAAATGAACGAAGAAATGTTGCATATTTGCCAGCGCTTTAAGTTGTAATTTTATATTTATGAAGCTGTATATGTGGGCTTAAAAAGTGCCCAGGGCCTCATAAATATGACAGCAACAAAGGTGTATAATATGTGATAACTGTGTGTGTGGAAGATTGTGGCTAGAGAAAGGGCAGTATTTGTTGTTCAATGGGCTGCTTAGAAAATGGCAAAAGCAGTAGGTAGTATGAGTATTAAAATAAAATGAAATGGGCTTAAAGTCAGCGATATCTTTTCTTTCTTTTGCAGACAGACTGGGGGAGAGTGATCAAAATTACTTTCTATGAAAAAACATATAGTAAAAGAAAGCGTACATTTTAAACTTGTTTAGTTTTAATTTGAAGTATGAAGTAATCATCTAGAACCATCATTGCCTAACGTTTAAGTAAAATATTAAAGGAATATCTTGATTCAAAATTATATAAATGTCGAACATATATAATCATATATATAATTAAAAAGGAAAACTTTTAAGCATGATATAAATGTAATTAAAAAAAAAAAAATAAATATAATAATAGAATGAAAAATATATATATATATTGATTATATACCATAATAAGTTTTGTGTGTATGAAAAAATATGGGAAAATAATATATTGTATATAGAGTATATATAAAAATATAAAAAATGAATAAGCAAAATTATTTGATAAACTAATTGAAATCCACACAGTTAATAACAAATAACAAATTTTCTACAAACAAATATTTATAAATAATTTGTTTGATACAAATTTATATTAGAAAAACTTTAATTAAAAATGTCAACCAATTAAAAAGCAACAAAAAAAAAAACTTTTAAATTTGTTCATAAAATTTTTCGCTAATTGCATTTAATTGACGTCCTGGAAAAAGGATGTTGGGTCGCTGTGTTAGTTACCAGGGCTCCTGCGATAACATCAATGGCATATTGACGAGCGACTATGCAAAGGTTTGTATGACAAAGACATGGAAAATGTAGAAGTACAAGATGACGAGAGCAAATTAATAGCTGTAAAATTGATTAGTCAATGGAAATTGTTTAACACTATTACACTGCATGCACTTTACGCTTTGCAGCACTAACTGAATTTTAGTTACATTTTGTCTTTGATATTGGCTGTCATAAAGTGTGTTGCAAGAGGGAAATGCAAACAGAAATAGAGACAGACGGAGAGCTTGGTGTATATTGGCCACATACACATGCACACATACACACATGTCTGGACAGCTGCTAGCTGGTCTATAAAGACAAGACAACTGCACAGTTTATTGTTGTTTGGCTACTGTCGATGCAGAAGGCAAAACAAAGCTGGACCAGAACGAGACCGAGGAACGAGGAACACACAACCAGTCGATTGCTTTGCTGTATTTGTTGTGGGTGAACCTTCATTCATTCGGTTAGACCCCAGGCAGCATATTTGCGGCATTGGCTTAGCCGGCTTTTTGCCAGTTGTTAAAACCAGAAACAGGAACAGAAACAGAAACAGAAATAGAAACAGCAACAGAACCGGAGCCAATGCCACTGACAGCGACAGTTACAGCTAGCATTGTCCTTGCCATTGCCATTGCCATTGCCATTACGAGTGCGATTGCATTTGCTCAGTTATTTCGCAGTGGCAAGTTTTCACTTTATTTTGTCCAAAGTCAAAGCCAAATCCAAAGCCAAAGTCCAAGCCTGAGCCTAAAACCTTTGCAATAGACAGAACGCAACTGCACACACAGAGAAAAAAATGCATAAGCTCAAAGTCTAGGCCAGGCCATTGTTAAGTATATGCTTCTCCCTTTTATAACAACTGTAAAGCTCACTCGTAACTTGGGCGCAAAATAGAGAGCTAGACGAGCGGACGTACGAGGAGAAGGCAAAAATAGACAAACAGACGGGGGAAACGCAAAATACAATGCCAGCTATTTTTATTGCCAAGCAAGGCGCACATAAAATGTGTCGCATGCATATGGAGAGAAAAACTGGTTGGGTTGGCTGGGAAACAGAAACTGGCAATGCTACAGAATTAGCAGGATGAGCTATAATAAAAACTACGCAAGGATGCGGCTAACGATGTACACAAACGGCAAAAGCTCTCCACTGGAACAACAGTGCGACAAACCCCAAAACCAATGCCAAGAAAACAGTAACTAAACCAACTTTCCTACTTTGTGGTAGAACAACAACAATCATAATTTAATTCAACTTATAGTACATATTAAATCATGGGTACATAAAAATATCTAAAACAATTTGTGAATTCCCCAATTTATATAAAGAATCAAACATAATCTATGTAAATCTACCTGCCTAAAGCGAATAATAGAATATTGTTAAGCGGATTCAATTGAAAATCTTGTAGTAAAGAGTGCTTGACTTGCACATACTGTTTCCTTTCCACAACGTGTCTTCATATTTATCTGACTACGCAGGTTCACAAGAACTGAAAATAGAAGAGACGACACTCTTCTATATGTACTACATATACAAAGATCAACTATCGGTTCTAGTAGACAATTGGAATTAAGTACCTAAGGAGAGAATAATTTATAATGAAATGCAGAAAGTTCTGGAAAATATTAGGCTACACAATGGAGCGCTCATAAATTTTTAATCCTCCTAAGAATGAAAGAAGAATAACTTTTCTATATTTATATACCAAAAACAAGTACTGCAGTATACTCATTCACGGCCCAAAAGCTACCAGCTCCAATTACTGATTTGCCACTCCCCAATTGGTATATTTATATAATTTTTATCAAATCAATACAGGAGGTCAACAGTAATTTAGTCGTTTAATTTTGAGTTTCTAGGTCTAAAACTGTAGAAAATATCCGACTTGCCACCTACTCTATGGGCGTAGATATATCCATATCTTATTGTTCTCGAACTTTTAACCCGAGTATATATTCCAAATTTCAAGTCTCTAGCAGCAATAGTGCTCAAGATATATAAGAATATGTATAAATCACTATTTAGTCAGATCCGATTTGCCACTCCCCCAATGGGCGTAGATGTATTCGCCATATCTTTTTGATCTTGGGTTGTCAACGCAAGTATACGTTTCGAATTTAAACGCTCTAGCACTTCAAATAACAAGGCTTCTGACATGTGAATGAGTATAATTAACCATTAATACTCATTTAATATATCTGGAAGTATACCTGAGAGCCTACATTCATAGCTGACTGATGACTAGATCGAGTAAACTTATCCCAATCAAAAATGTATTTTCAAATATTCACTTTGCTTTTATATACATTTGCTCAACTGTCAATATTCCTCACCTTAATCATTTGCTACAGGGTATATATTGTTATTTTATTCTAAAGCCAAGTTTTATGTCTTGCATGAACTGAAGTAACATAACATATCCTTTTAAGCACACTCACACTCTTATCAAATCACAAAAGTCTTGTCGTTATAATTATGCTATAAAAACTGAATGACATATATAGAGACACGTACACACGCACATTTACAAACACAGACAGATGGCTAGCAAAAATCTGTCGCACAGATTTCCTTAACGACTTTCTCGTCGAAGGATATTTTTGCCACTAAATGGCCGGAGTTTAATTTGTTTGCATAGCCAACTGCAGGCTGTCAAAAATGTTTGTATTTCGTGCATATGTTGTCTGGCTGAGGGATTTCTGCTGCTAATGATTTCCTGATAGCCCAGACCAAGGACCAAGGCACACTTGCAACCCAGTGAATGCCATGCAGTGGCTGCAACTTGTGCAACACGAGCAGCTGTCGAAAAGTATTGCAGAAATTCTTAATTGCTGCGGCCATTGGCCATGCAAAATGTCGTTTAATCTTTGCAAACAGTTTTTTAATGCCTTCAACCACTTTAATTCGATTGCAGATCTATACGGACTGGGCAAACTACTATCTGGAGCGTGCCAAATCGAAGCGAAAGGTTACAGATCTTTCGGCCGACTGTCGGGATGGTCTGCTCCTCGCCGAGGTCATCGAGGCAGTTACCAGCTTTAAGGTGCCCGATCTAGTCAAGAAACCAAAGAATCAACAGCAAATGGTAAGTTGGCAAATATAATATTTAAAAATATATATTATGATTTGAATGAAAGAACTAGTAATTAGAAAATAATATTTTCCTTAAATTAAAAAAAAATGTTGCTTTAGAAATTATGTAGAAATCGAACAATGAAACAAACGGCGTCTCCAAATAGTTTCTGGTTTCTTTTTAAAGTTATGAAAGCTTTACGAAAGAGATTTAAAATATAATAACACAGAATTCGTTTTGAAATTTTCAAACTAAACGAGAATTTTAAAATTTGGATTTGGATAAAATTAGTGATAAGAAATCCATTTCTAAAACTGAATAGTACTTGAATGCGGATTCAATGAAGAGCATCAACCCTGAAGATAAAGGTAACTTGGACAGAAATAGAGATACTTTTAAGTTGCAGGATTTTTCGATGAGTTTTCGCTATTCATATTAAAGTACATTTACTTATCAAACGTATATCTATGTGCATAGATGTTTGTAGTCATTTAGAATGACACACATCTCATTCGAATGATATCATTTGCTGACTTCATTAAGGTTTTTGGTCTATCATTAACTGCGCCCCAAACCGTTGCCCTGTCTCATTTGCAGCTCTTTTTTGGAGCTGTTTGCAATTGCCTTTGCCTTAACCTTTGACTTAAATCACCCCGTTCAACCCCTGCACTTTTAGCCCCAAACACACCTTCAACCACCGCACACTACGAGTATGCTAGGTAAAAAATTTCCAGGCATTCGTGCACGTGGGAAATTCTAGGGCTTGAATTTTCAGCTAACATCGCATGAGTCACTCCTTTTTGTGGGAAATGCGTTAATTGTTTTTCAGGCGGATTCATGTAAATGCGATCCAAACGTGAAAATATGTTCACAGTGTGTGTGTGTACGTGAGTATGTGTGTGAAAAGCAGCGACACATTTGGTTGTGTGCGTCATTACGTGGTTTTTCGTGCATTCGTCAACTCGAGTTGTATAACTGCCTAGCTGACTGAATGACTGACTGACTGTCTGGTTAAAATTGTGCTGGCAACTTTTAAGAAGTATAAAAAGCTATTTTTTAGCGGATAAATTCGCCAAAATGTAACACAAGTGTGAGGTGGAAAATTAGATGCTTCCAGCCGAAAACAAGCTAAAATTTGTTTGAAATCAAATGTAAGGCTAAATTTCCGATATCCACAGTTTCAATTTTCATATATAGTTTAACTTGACTGCAAACACTCTAAATAAGCAGCACTGACACAGCCATTGCCATATTTTTTTCGCCTCTTTGCCCGTTTGTACCACGTGGCGTTTGACAAACTTTATGCAGAGCGTTTGGAAATTCGTTTAGACGTTGCGTCCGTAAATGATTTCCGGCGCACTAAGCATTCGCCACCTGCTTCTCTCTGATTCGATTTGGTTGTAGATTTGAGGATTCGAGCGCAGCTGCACTTCATTGCATTTATGAAATTAAAATTAAAAACTTTGCCAGCAGCCTGTGCATCGTTTTTAAATTAACGTTGAAACGCGAAAATTCTTTTTTTTCGGCTTTTCTTTCTCGGCTTGTCTGCAATTGCGTTGCGTTTTTCTTTCGTCTGCTACGTGAGCGGCCTTTAAAGCAGGGCCATAGACAACGCACAGAAGTAGACTATATAAATATATATATATATTTGATTCTCTCTTGTGTCTTATAGCCACGAGCCTCGAGCCTAGTTAGATGGA
Source organism: Drosophila leonis (assembly GCA_035045365.1). Classification (NCBI taxonomy): domain Eukaryota; kingdom Metazoa; phylum Arthropoda; class Insecta; order Diptera; family Drosophilidae; genus Drosophila; species Drosophila leonis. Next base: position 6,061,545 of record JAWNPC010000948.1, on the reverse strand, counting down.
GAACAAGCACAGAGAGGGGCAGACGGCTGCGGCTGCTGTTGCTGTTGCTGCCTTGGCATATTTTTATACTCAGCAGACACAGAAAGTTGTAGGGTAGGGTATACTGTAATCGGGTAAGGTAGTAAGCAAAGCGATCAGATTTTTAAGCAACAATTAAGATTATCAAGCGAGAGAAATATAAGTAATACAGTCTCTTAAAAGCTTTGCCTTTCGAGTATATCTGAAATATTTTAGACACTAGTAAAGCTATTGTATATTGTCAATGTTTGTCTCGAAATAAATATATTTTATCAGGAGTAAACTTAACCTTTGATAAATAAAAACACTTAGTTAAAGATTCATATAATACAGGATATCCTCTTAGCCGCTCACTCGTCATGTTCTCTAGGCGCTTTTCGTTTTCGCTCTGCGGCAAGTTCATTGCCGATTTAGGAGCGCAAACAGAGTCCATGAAATAAAAATTTATTTCAACTTTGTCAGTTTTTTCGGCAACTGACGTTTTGCATATTAAATAGCCAAGGTCTAAGAAAACAAGCCAGAGAGAGAGAGAGAAAGAGTCGCGCTCTGAGAAAATGATAAGCTAAGCTAAACGTGCTATGTGGCACGTGCTGCAGCAAATCCTGACAAATTGGCAGTGCTACCCACTTTGTGGGCGTGGCACGCGTTGACGTATGTGACATGGGCGCCAAATTGAGTTAGCTGCACTGCACTGCACTGCATTTTGGCGAGGGGCAGCAATAGGGAGGTGCGGCTGTTGGTAATGGGGCTCAGGGGCAGCCACTCCAAGCGCAAACTCAATTTGGCAATACCCGCGGAGGAATTTTGCAGCTAGAATTAGTCGGTAGCATGCGAAATGTTTTTGTTCAAATTTCATCGCGTTGGAACAGCATGCGATCTGTGTGTCTGTCAATGTGTGTGTGTGTGTGTATGTGTGTGTTTGTGGCAAATATAATTCCCGAGGCTCTATGAATATTTACAAATATCTACGGGGGTTTTTCTGGCTAGCGAAAATATCAGCTGAAAATTCAGCGTGAAAAAGTAATCAAGGTTTTTTTTTTTTGTATGAAGACTAAGCTAATGCTCTAGACTTTAGCTTGGCTACTGCAGACTAAAGGTCTATACCTTAAACTCGATCTGTACTATCTCTTGAAGAAAAAGATAAATAACAAGTAAGAAAACTCTAGTGGGTGGTGCCCGACTAGGAGATCCCGTCCGATCTGCGTTTTTAAATATATTCCGTATCTTGTATACATACATCTCTAGAGTGATGTGAACTTTTTTCTAATATACATTTCCAATAACAAAAATTGTACGCTCAAGCCTTGAACTATGTTCAAATAATGCGCAGAAAATTAGCTTGAAAACAAATCATGAATTTGAACTGTGCAATCATTTTATTTGAGGTAAACATAACAACTAATTAATATTTTTTAAAATCGCAAACAAAATACCATTTAATGTTGGCATCAAGAACTAAGGAATACAAATTAGCAAAGATTTGTTATCTTAAATATTTATATTACATTTTTAGTTTTAGTTTCCTTAAATTAAAATGTGAATTGATTTGAAGAAACCTTGAAGCTTGAAAGCAAACACATTTTTACCATCAGACAACGTTCATTTAATTTTAAAATGAAAATAAAATAAATCAATCTTTAGTTATATTGAACGCCTTTAAACTGCATGATTGTATAGCAATTCAATTACGCAGTTGCCTCTCATGTCCAACTAACTATCCAATTGCATCTTTGCTTAGAAGTCAACGGTCTGAAGTCTGATCTTTGCATTCATGTTTTTATGTTTCGTGATGAATTCTGCTCGGGCATGCTTCATATCCAAATTAGTATGCTCTCCTGCATAGCTTTTAGTCGGGCTTATAAACAATGCCGAATGATTTTCCTGCTGCTGCAGTTGGCCGCGTTTTCCATTTCAGCGCAAACAAACAAAGGCATTTGGAACATTTTCCCATTTTCATGCTGCAATTTTTGTTTTTTGTTGCCCATTGTTGCGTTTGGTTTTCAGTTTGTTTTTCATATTTGCACGACGAAATGAAAAATCAACGCGATAGCCGAGACACAAACCAAGCCATTTCTATGGGGCGGGAGATGCTGCAATGCTGCAAGACACATTCAAATAAATTCAATAAAAACAAATAACACGCAGAGCGTCAAGTTTGAGTGTGGACTAAAGTAAATTTGATCAACTTTTAAATCAAATATTAAAACTTTTACTTAGTTTTCGTTTTCCTTCTTTGGCGCGTGTTTCACTCCACAAAGTTTGTAATAAACTTTTTGCTCAGTTTTGCCTTTTATGTTCTTCTTTTCCTTTTTTCCCCATTTTTTTTGCTACTTTGGTGCAAACTTTACATGCAGTTTTTTTCCTCGAGAAAAGTCCCCTTCGCAACACGTACTGCAATTTTTTACCACTTTCGTAACGTTTTTCTAATGAGTGAAGAAGAAATAGGAAAACGCTGGCTACGTACTCAAATGGGGGGCAAGGAATCACACACACAAGATGGCAACTCGTATGCCAAAGCAGGCTGGCAAAAAAGCAAAAAAAAAAATGCAACTCTTGAAAAATCAGCGAAACGTAAAAGTGTTCAAAGTCAACTTTGAAGGCAGCACTTGGCAGTGCTTTCCAAAAAAAAAACCCGCTCAAAATTAAAGAGTCCCGGTGCATGGCCTTTAAAATGAAGTTAGAAAGTGCTTCGCAGGTCAGGGCTGCACTTGCTCAAAGCGTAGAGTAACAGCAATATTAATGAAACAAGTCTTGAATATATTATAATAAAAGCAAGAAAGCTATGGCTACGGTATCTAGTTATCTAGCGAAGCAGATACTCTTCAACAACAATCTATTTTCATGTATAATATTTTCTTACAATATTTCAAAATATTGTACATTTATCTGATAAACTTTATGTATTTTTTTTAAAGATTCCATTAATTAAAATACTGGAAATAATTATTAGAAAATTCGACAAACAAAGCATTCAAGAAATTCGAGCTTACATTCTTTTTTTAGGTTTTGTTGATAGAAAGTTTTATAGTCTGATTTCTTCTTAAATATTACTTAGATATAAAAAAGTTATTCACAATAAATTTATGTATTACGGAAGAAAACTGTATTTAATTATATTTTTTTAAATTCTATTTTTATATATGTAATATAAAATTATTATTTTTCGCCTACTTGTAATAATTAATTAATTTATTCATTTATTCCAGCATTTGTTGAAATAATTTGCTGAAGTGTATTTATCTTGCTTTTAAAGTTCATGATAAATTTTGCAGCCCTGCTGCTATGACAAAAGGCAATTTGTGCAAATTTCACAATGAAATTTACTATGGTACTAATTTGATTTTGCCTGGGCAACTACCAGTGCCACGCCTACCTACCTCTTCTTTCTACAATATTTGTATCATCATCCCTCTCCCCGTCTCTCTCTCTCTCTCTCTCTCTCTCTCTCTCTCTCTCTCTCTCTATCTCTGTCTTGGTCTTCGTATCTTTTTGTCTATCTCTAAATAGCATTTGAGTGCTGGCAAGCCAAGCTAAAAGCCTTGGAAAATTCATACGCACACATGTGTAGAATTTTCCAATCAAATATGTAAATAACACACGAGTAAAGGTATAATCTTAAAAGGGAAATTAAATCAAAATAAGCTTTGGCTGCGTCTTATATAATTGGCCATCTTGAACTAACCAGGATGGAGAGGGGAATGTGGTTTGTTTTCTGTCTCCTGTTCTTCTCTTTTGCTTCAGTTGGTTGCTTCTGTTGCAGGCAGAGCCTTTTGTTGGCCAATTTGCTATTGTAAAGGCAGTTGCCATTTGTTATTTTCAAGCCAAATAAATTTCCACAGTGACAAAAATGGAGAGTTGTAACGAATTAATGAAATTAAATGCATTTTGAAAGTAAAATTTAGTTTTAATATGCAATTCAGCATTAGTAAATTTCTTTATAAAGATTATTATTTAAAATGTCTACGAAGACTTTCTTTATTGATCTATATCTAGATAAATCTCTGTATCTTCATCCATTTCTCTCTCTCTCTTCCTATACTTGTCTCATTCTCTGTGTTTGTTTGATTTGTTTTTTTCTCTCTCTCTCTCTCTCTCTTTCTGTTTCTGTCTCTCTCTATCTTTCTGTCTATTTCTCTATCTCTCTCTCTTTCTGTGTGTTACTATCTTTATTCACATACACAATTTGCCAGTTTCCCGAAATAGTTTTGCATGCATTGTATAAAAATACAAGAAAGTATTTAACAATTTTTCTCTGTGTACCTTTCGTTATGTAAATCTGTTGTTGCAGCGTTCGCTTTTTGTTGCTGTTGCTTTTGCTTTTGCTTGTCTTGTGTATTGAGGACTTTACTTGTTTTTCCATAAGCTGTTTGCATTTATTAGCAACAACAAAAACATTCAACTAGAACAACAACAACAAGTCAATTATTATGTAATTAAAGTAAAACAATATCTCGATTAAATGCGCTCAAGTGCTTTGCACATAGAATGCCATAGTTTCGTTATTAGAGTATGGTTGAATAAGCTCTCTGGCCTGCCCTGGCCGAAACGATGGATGGAGGATGCTTTATACTCTGGTAAGGGCTTCCTTAAGCTTGAAGGCGGGTTAGGAAACTGAAATGCATGCAAAAATTTAACTTAAAGCAAAAATAGATATTGAATTAAAATAAACCTAAAAACACACACAAAATATGCTTGGCGAAATGTTTAAAATAAATATTATAAGTAATTGAAGTAAAATATAACATAGAACACTAACTTCTGTTTGTTAGTAATAAAATTATACAAAAATAAATAAATATATTGAATAAATATTAAAGGCTAGTGGAATTAGTTTCAAAATTTATAAATTTTTGTATAAAAAAGAAGCAAGTGTTTAATAGATAAAAATAATAAATAAATATATAATAGAATATTGAATAAAATATGTATAAGGCTTATTATGTATATTAAAAAGTTTGTATATTCAAACATTAATGAAAAAATTGATTTTCAACTAAAACATATTTAATGCCTGAAACACTATTCTAAGATTTTCTCTTTACACTAATCTCCTATTTTTCTTTACTTCTACTGCTTGCACTTTCCATTAATTTTCAATTTGTTGTTTTTATCAATGAAGGCATCTTTGCATATTTTTAAGCTTTTGCAAGTGCAACCAATCTCTACACAGCTTCAGTTCATTTCAATTGGTGTGAGGCTTTGGGGCATGCATAATATATCGCACAATAGAGCTCTCCCCACTCTTTCTGCCTCTCTCTCGCTCCTCCTCCTCTCAGGAATATCGCCTGTCAGCCATTTGCAATGTTCGATATGCGCTACAGAAGCTGACGTTGGCTTTATCTAAAATGAAATCTGCTTAGGTAGCAAAGAGCAGTCAGGCAGTCAGGCAGTCAGTCTGCGTTTACAGGGAACTAACTCTTACCATCCCAATCACACTCCCACTCCCACTCCCCCATCCACCTGCATGAACTCTTTTGTAATGGGGCAGTGCGGCAGGTCCAGCTGGGCAGCCAGCATGTGGCCCACATTGAAGTTCATTAATGCAACAGTTTCCTCAGCTATTTTTACCCAACAACCACAACTAAGAATTTACATAGTTTCACACTTTTACGTAAGTAAAAAAAGGGTATATTGCAGTTGAGCAATAAATGGAAGAACCCAATACATACATACATATATAGGTATATCTTGTTGTTGGTTTGATCATGAAATACAATGGATACAAAGGAAAATTGAATGCAGTTATCGAAAATCGATATTAAGTCTAGTTGCATTTCTATAGCTGTGATCTCAGTAAAGGGTTATGAAATAACATGACATAATGAAAGATTTAATTTCTAAATCATTTATTCAACAGGGTAACTGCTAGTAGATCATACGCTTCTGCAGCACCCTCTGCATGTTATCTCTGACCGTTTTTAATTGTGCAAACAATAAGTACAGAGTACTTTTTATGGCCACATTAAAGTTTACTGTTGCACGGGCTTTGTTACAAGTGGAACGAAGCTCTTGCTTGTTTACATTTCAATTTTGGGCTAAATTTAGTCGATTTCAGTTGCCACTTGGACTTCGACTTGCACAAGCTGCCACAAAAACAAAAGAAAAGATGGAAGGAAAGAAAGAGAACTGCTGTGTTGCAATTGTGGAGGCAGCGAAAAAAAGTTTTGTAACCACAAATCAGGCGGTAAAAACTTTCAGGCGGCCTTTTGCACGTGCTGCGCCCATAAATTCCGTGCACAAATTAAGGCTTCTCAAGGCGTGGAGGGAAGTGGTAGGCAGCCAATCAATGGCCGTGCCACAAGTTGCATAAATTAACCGTTGCACGTGAGCGGCAACAGCAGCAGCAGTAGCAGAAGTAGGCACAGCCCCCGCAGAGGCAACTCGCCAGCAAAACTCTCAAGTACAGTTACCACATTAAAGTTTAGTTTCCGTTTCCGTTTCCGTTGCAATTTTTCAATTACGAAATTTGCCAACTAAGCTGACATCAAAAACTGTTGCTAACATATTTATGGTTGCGATTGCTGTTCATGTTGCGGGCATCGCAAAGTTTGCTAATCATACGCTACGTATGCCCAGCATAACATGAAACAAACAAATTTCCAAGCAGAAAAACTAAATTATTTACACATTAAACTTTTTGGGTTGTGAACTAGATAAAATATACGCGAACATATGTGTTAGGGAGTGTATTTGACATATAAACAAAAATTCGGTACACTTCAGTGGACTACGTAATATAGATGTTTCCATTTGCTGTTTGATATATAATTAATTTAATATGTTATACAAAATGAAAAACAAAAGCAATTCTTTTCTGTGATACTAATTCTGTCACCCACAGGGAGACACAACTTTACCATTGTCCAGACCACTCTATTATTCTGAATAATATTGCTATTATGTATCTTTAAATCGAATTTTATATGAAACAATTTAATAGTTATTAAAACGGCAAAATAGGACTAAGAATCAAATAAAACGCAAATGGAGACAATTATAATTTCTGTATGATAATAAAAATATAAATATATAGGTACATAATTTAAGCATAATATTCTAGCCTCAAAGGCATTTGTTCGAGTTTCCAAGGCTGTATATAATATATTATAGGATAATAAATAAGAAAAATAGACTTGATTGATAATATATTATATATAAATAATAATATACTTAATATAATAAAATGTAATTAATATATATATTTATATATATACATATATATATATATATATATATATATATATATATATATATATATGGAATCTGGGGATTTATGTTCATAGTTTTATTGCTATCTACAAGAAAAGTCAATTGTCTTTTATTAAGTATTAATAATTTTATTTGGTATTTGTAAATAATAAAGATTCACAATCAATTTATCGTTGTAGTTTCAGAAAAGTATCGATAATAATTACTGTTTTTCAAAACAAAGTCCAGAGTAACTAACATTTCACTAGTTTTAACAGTTGTTTGCTGTTGTTAAAGTTGTTGTATGTTGTTGTTGTTTGTTGTTTTTGTTTATATTTTCGCTTTTGCTCGCCTCGCTGCGCATTCGTCAAACTTTTGCAAAGCTTTCTAATTACAAATGTAAATCCCCACACGAAACTAGGACCCATGTGTGTTTGTGTGTTTGTGCTTATTTGCGCACAACTGGGAGCTAGTTAAAGCTGGTGGCAGAAAGTGCCGGGCAGTCTGCGATAATTGTCAATGTTGGGAAGGAAGTCGCGGGCAAGCGAAAAGACCCAGAGCTGGGTATTAGCAGCAGATAACTAGCCAGAAGTGATGTAGATGCAGTAGTAGTAGTTGTTGTTGTTGTTGTTGGAGCAAAGCGGAAGTGCATTACACTAAGCTGCACAAGTATGGTCAGCACACACAAGGGAAGAAGGAGAAGAAATACACGATTGTGTTGAAATGATTTTCTATTTTGGTTTTAGAAGAGTCTGTGCCAAGATTCACGCACTTAATTAGACGCGTACGCAGAATCGAGCGGGATGAACCAACTCTAATTGCAGCTGCCTGCAGCTGAAAAGCACTGACTAACTGACTGACTGACTGAATGACTGACCGACTGACTGAATGAATGACTAACTGACTACCTAGTCGAATGAACCTGGCGAAGACTTCAAACGCGCCACGCGCCACTGCCAGCAGTCGACCTCATTTTTGCCTCGGCACAAGATGTGCCGCTAAATTTAGACAGACCCAAGTCTTTTACAACTTACACATCTAGATTTATACAGAAACATATACATATGTATGTATATATATTTATATGTAGTATATATACACTTGTTCCCTCTGTGCACAGGTTGAGCTCCGGTCGACATTTTGTTTTTCAGATTTATGGATTGCAGATTGGGCCACAGTTGCTGAAGGCCAACTGCTTGGAAGAGTTCAACGCAATTAATCATCAACTGGGGATTATAGCATTCCATGTCATCCACATAAATGTCAATGAGGGGGCTGCCAGATCGCTAAAATTATGCAAATTTAAAATACTTTTAACTATTGGACACTATTGGAGTGATTGATGGTTGACATAGAAACTAAATCGTAAAAGTAAAACAGCTCTTTTAAGTAGAACAATAAAACGACGAATGAATAAATTAAGAGTTTAATTATTTAATAAACATTTTTATTTTTATAAACTGATTGATGATCAACATACATAGAGGGTGCCTAAGTCAAGAAAGGGAAAAATTCTAAATATAAATAAAATAAAATAAGTTCAATTATTTGGTAAAATTAAATATGGACCCAATGAGAACTATAAAACTGAGTGATTGATGATCGACATAAGACAACATCGCGAGAGTCGTATCTCTCACGGGATTTTGTAAATCCAAGCGAATGAAAGTCTTAAAATCATTAAATTCTGATTTATTTAGAATTATCAGCATTATCTATTGGCGATTTGGTATAAGAAAGAATAGAATAGAGTATCTGATATTCTTCTTACTGAGCATGTCATTCCGTTAATCATCTCTTGTTTTACTTTTGGCTAAGAACAACTTCGTGATCCTCATGTCAACTGAACATTGAATATATGAAATGTACTTCATAATGATATTCAAATTGTTGTTGTACGACTGCTATGTTGATCTTCCAATTGGATTTATGCACTCGTAAATCATATTTGTAAGCAACTGTTAAAAAAACCGGTGGAACAAAACAGTACGAAAACTTGGCCTACTTTCGATTGTCTCCTTCTTGTATCTCATTTTGCAATTGCCGCACGCTTTTGCAATTAAAATTTATATGAAACTATTGAACTCGCCAATTTTTTAATGAATGAATATTTATGCTTGGTTTTTATTGATCGTCAACGGACTATCAAGTCTTCAGTCAATCAGTTTACGAGCCAAATAAGAAAGAATGAAATAAAGATCTTACGGAGGCTGCTGCTGGCCTCCGCCTGGCTGATGACTTATTGAAAATTCCATTTAAAAATTGTTTACTCATTGCCCAGAACGACGCAGCAGACAAAACACACATAATCAAACGCACACCCACCAGATTGTGCGATCAACTGTCAAGAAAATAAAAATCAAAATTGAACTTCGACTGTGTTTATGTCTGAGACAAGAAGAAGCAACAAGCAAAACAAAAAAGAAATCAAACAAAAGAGAAGACAAAAGAGATTAACTTAAGTCTAGCAACATTCAACTTTTGGCAACAGCCAATACTTGGCAACATATGTTTCCAGCAACATCTTTGGCTCAGCCACGTGACCTGGAAAATTGAACAAAAGAGAAGTCAAGTCTACCAACATCTGTTTGATCAACTAGAGATGCGCAACATGAGTACAGTAATAAATATAAATAATAATAGGTAATACAGACTCAGTATTTATTTAAAAGTTTGTTTGTTACAGAAAAGCCCGAAAATTGTTTAGCAAAACGAAGATGCGGTTGTAGCCTTTGGCTGATTTACGTTTGCTAGAATTTTACTAGCCAAGAAAAGGCTAATGAGTTAAAGCTTTCATCTCCTTTAGCTTTTTCTAGCTACAATCAACAGCCCGCCAAATTTCTAGCAACATGAACATGTTGCTAAGCAGCATCTGCAACATAAACACAAACCTGTTTAGCCAGCAACACTCCCCCGCTAACAGCTGCCAGCTGGTCGAGCAGCAGCCAGTACGCAACATTTGTAGCACGATCGAACATGATTGTCGCCAATCGGCAATCAACATTTGTGACTCTTACGACGATCGTTCACGATCTCAGTTCAGTCGGCAACCAACTGTTGCTGTTGTCGGTTGTCATTGGTAGAGTGCGCGCGTTTTGTACGCATTTTGAATCGCCTAAAGCGTCTGCGCATCGTTGCGAGCGTTTTCCCGTGATCGTTCTGTTCGGCCTGCAAACATTTGACCAACAAAATTGATGGCTAATTAAAAGCAGCTGATGGCGAGCGTGTGTCTGCTATAAATAACTGCAAATTGCGCGTAAATTGTTCAATTAAAATCGACAAACTGCAGAATTGTCTTAAAGATCATATGCTAATAATCTAAAAAAGAAGAAGTAGAAAATATATTGTATGCAAACATATACAATTGTACACATATCAGAAAAATTGTTGTGCTTTTTTAATTGTGCGCGTTGATTGCTTTAAATGCTGCTGATTTCATCAGGCATTATATCAATTAAAAGAAATTGTACAAAACGTTGCCTTGCGCCAATTGGAGGCACTTTGGCCGCTTCGCAAGCGGGTCAAGTAGCCCATCTTGGCCAACGAAATAAAACAAAACAACATCGAAACAACACTTGAATTGAGGTAAATGAAAATGTTGGTGGCCGCTGTAAGATGTTTATCAATTTTCCGTCAAATAAAATGCCAGAAATTAACATCAAATCAACATAAACAATGGCCGAGTCATAAAAAAGAAGTCAACACGCATGCCAACAAAAATTAGACCCTCAACGTGGCAGCGGGTCGCGGCTAATTATCATGACACCAACTGTCAAACTGATATGCCACGCCCCTCTCATCTTTATTTTTTCATGTGTGTGTGTGTGTTGTGTGTGTGTGTGTATGTGGCGTGTGCGTGTGTTTATGTCCTGTTTCATGACTTTCACTGCTGCCCTGCCCTGCCTCGGCATTCATAAATGAACCCTGCCTCCTCATCAACCTTTGCCTCGCCTTTTGACTCACCTACAATGCATAACTTGGTCTTTTGTGGTCTTTGGCATGTGTGTGTGGCAAAAAAATAAATAAATAAGTACGTGCCCATATTCCAGTTAAAATCGTAGCACAGCTGTGCAAGGGCAAAGACGTACCTGAAAAGGGGGCTGAAACGGAAGAATTTGTAAATGTTGAGATATATTTTACGAGGTTTGAAATAGACTTAGAGAAAAATAATATTTCTCTGTCTTTATTGACCTTTACTCAGGTATCATCACACCTGAAGTTGTACTCACAAATCCCAAGGCCTTATATTAACTCAAATCAACTTCAACTAAGTATCTAAAGGAGGAGCAAAACCAAGACAATGTGCTCTCGTTAGAGCCTCTCTTATTAATTTACTTAAATTTGTTCGCTTACTTCAAACACTCCTCCCACTCAATGAACCCCCTTTTCAAAATTTCGCCTACGCCCCTGGCCTTCTTTCATATTTCACTCGCCTGTGCACCTTTCGTTTCATTTGATTTCTTTGTGCCGAGTTTATGGTCGTTTTATTGCCATTGTTAGCCCTGAAGAATGGACCAGCATGTGATACAAGCGATCAAATGCTTCATTCTAAATACAAAATTACATAATTATAATTATTATTAGCATTATTATTATGGCTGTTAGCTGTTGGCCTTATTGTGAGCCCCTGTTGTGTGCGGCATTGTTATCAACGCCTTGTCAAATCTTAATAAACGGTGCCCCACACACACTGTGTGTGGCTTGGAGCTTCATTCGCAACTGGGCAGTAGCTCTAGCTGTACACATGTACTCGTGTATGTATGTGTTTATTATAAAGCTGAGAGTTCATAGGTTCACCCGCTGAGCTGTTGGAAGCCCGGTCATCAGTCAGTTGGTTAAAGCCAAGCGTTTAGGCCAGCTGCAAAAGGCGGCTAATGAGCTTTTATTTATCAATGACAGCGAGTGGATGGGGCTTTGGGGCTTCGGGCATGGGGGCATCGGGGCATCGGGGCATCGGGACTTTGGCTCAGCGCAGCTCCTGCAAATTGAGCGTCAAATTTAGCTTGACTTCGACTGTCAAAGAGCTTAGCTGTTTATTAATTTAACAACCAGGCAGGCGTCTAGCTAGTCGGCGGGCAGCTAGGCGGGCGGCCAGTCAGCAAAAGAGCCGCATTAAATTTAATTTTCTGGCTAATTCAAACAAAGCCAAACACCGCGATGAGAAACTGAACGGAGGCGACGCGTCGACGGCTGGGTAGGATTGGGTCGGGCTACCGGTGTGCAGCAGCTGTCAGCTGTTGGCCAGACAGAATTGGGCTTTTTGTCTAGCCAGATAAACGTTGATATGGCCAACAGGCAACAGACAAACAAACTGCAGCAAGCGGCAAGCGACAAGCGACAAGCGGCAAGCGGGCAAACGACTGTTGCAACGGTTTTTGGACTTTGGCCTCGAGCCGTGTTTGCCGCCTGCTGCACATTGAGCTGCCACTGTGGATGATGAGTCACGATTTCGAGTGCGCTCATCTGTCTGTGTACAATGTGTAAATATGTGTGTTTATGTGTGTGTGTGTGTGTGTGTGGCATGTGAACGCTGAGTAAGGTTGTTGCTTCAAATGAAAACGAAAAACATTACAAAGATATGGCATGAAAAGAGTGAGAACTAATGCTATACATAACACTGTTGAATAGAATGGCAATTGGCTCAAACAAGATCATTTTAAATTAATTATTTTCTTCGGTATAAAACTTTACAAATATGTTTTATGTCATGTGTTTTAAGGTAAACTTAAGTTAAGTTGGTTAAGTTTAGATCCCTCTGTCTAAGCTTAAGTAACATTAGGAACTGTGTCAGAAACTCTGTCTTTCATTTTCAGACTAAATCATATCGAATTACATTTATTCACCATATTTAAGACATTCAGCAGACCTGCTAACATGGTTGCAGCTGCCTTTGGATACAAGCATTAGTTCGGCTGTTAATCATCCAGGCGAATTTGTCTGCTTGGGTCGCACATTAATGCCAAAGGCAAAAGTCGGTCAAGCTTTCTGCATGGCTTTCGAATCGATTTGTGCACGACAAATGGCAACGGTATTTGTCTCTAGTCTTACTTTGTCTTCCCTTCCCTTTTTCTCGCTCACTCGCTCGCCCTCTCAGTCTCTTTTAGTCTGTCTAACAACTTCCGCAACACATTTGTCCAATTTGCAAACAAAACATTTTCAATGCTCAATTGTGCCCAATTATTTTTGGCATGTGCACAAAAAGGTGTGGAAAGTGTTTCCCAATGCCATAAATTCTGTTGCCAATTATTAGGGTTGTCGCTCGTCGACTCAATTAGCTGGGCCCTGCTTAATTTAGCCAGAACATAATGTTTACCTTTTGAATTGTGGTTTAATTAGAGAGAACTCTTAAGCACTTTAAGCTTGAAAAGAATCAAGCTTCTAAGTTTTTTTCGTCTTAGAATTTCTTTGAGTCCGCATAACTAATTATTTAGTCATTTAGATATCCCATTATTGAGATATAATGCTCTTTGAATTCCTTGAGATTTTCCAGATAATATCTGAGATTTATATATGTATAATAAATTCTTCAAGAGCTTCTCTATCCAATTCCTATTATAAGCAAAATCTTAAAGTTTTCTTCTTCTTCTCTGTTTATTTAATAATTTAATTTGTTTGTTCTATATGCCTTTGAGATTATCTTTAGTTTCTAATATTTAATTTAGCCATCTTTCTAGTTTCATATATTCCTAAAAATTTATTAAACATTTTTTTGTTTTCACAACCTATAAACCTCTTGGAGTTATCTTCTCTGAGCCTAATACAAATTTATTTTCATATCACTTATTCAGCAATACCTGTTCAATACTTAAAGTGCCTATATTTTATTTAATTTTTTTATATTTTGTATTTAAATATATATTTATTATTTTTATATATTTTATATTTTAAAGTTCAGCTCTTTGATTTATCTCAAGTTTCATAAATATTCCTTAAAATTGCTTTGCGAAATTCTCACTCTAAGCAAGCTCTTAAGCTCTCACATTTAATGTCTAGAAGAGTTGGCCTATATAAATTTATATCTCATCATCGCCATCAGTTTTCTCAGGAACTGTCTGGCATATATATCTCATAATTAAGTGGCACCAAAGAGCGGCAACTGTGTCTTTGTCCTCGACTGGTTCATAAATCCTACTGTCCTGCCAGACTGTAAATTCTCGAAAATGTAAACGCCAATGGCACGCGCTCTTAGCTCTGCTAAGCGCGACCGTATTAAATACAAATAAATTCATCACAGATTCAGCTGAAGGTTTTTGAACTTGCCGGCCAAATGCTTAACCGGTTTTGCGCGGCCGCCTCGCTGCTCAGTTGCCCAGTCGCCCAGCCACGGGACTCTCTGTGGACTGCATTCAAGGTCAGTTTATATGTTGCGGTTTGCGAAATTTTGCTGTCTGTCCATGGTGTGTGGTTAGGGCTTAAGCTTTGTTTACGATGCCCGCTAATTGTGGGGCATCAATAAGGCGTCAAAGGAGCTGCCACCCGCCGGACCACACACCATACGCAGAGCCCATCCAAAAACCACATAAAGAACGGAAATGGGCGCTACAAATTAGCGAACTTCGAGGTTCTCTACGCTACGTCCAGGTCTTGTTTGTTGCATTGTGTGAAACCGTTTTTGGTGCTGTGTGGTTTATTTTTTGCTGCTGTGTGTGTGGTGTACATTTCTTGCCAAAGTAAACAAATTATTTGATTTCATTTGTTTGCCGCCTGTGGTTTGCGGCTTGTTGGCGGCAAACTTCACTTAAAAGTTATGTTTGGTTTTTTTTTTTCATTTTTATTGAAGGGCAGCCAGCGGACTATTTAGGAATTTACGCAAGTTTCGTGGGCGAAATTTATTATATATTAATAAATTATAGGGTATCTAGAACTAACAGCCAATCAAAATCCATTAAATCGAAGCGGTAGCTGTGCGAATTCTATAGGCGGTACGCGGTAGGATTTCCTGAGAAAAAGAAACGAAAACTTTAAAAAGGTAGCTGCTTTGAGCATGGACTGAGTGTGATTCTACGGAGTGAAGCAATAGATTTTTGGAAGTGATTAATTGGAGTATAATTAGGTGTTATTATGAAAGAGGATATCAAAGAGTTCGTAAGCTAAACTGGGGATTAGACAAGCTTTAGCTGAACTGCTAAAGAGAAGAAAATTATAATTGAAAGTGATATGAAAGTGTGTTCAAAAAGTAGCTTTAAGAGACGGGCGAAATGTAGGAAAATCAGCTGGAAAATGTAAGTGAGGCGCTTAAAATAGCCACGCTCTTGGACTATATTTAGCTTTGACCGTTTCAGATCGGATGTCTATTAATTAAATATGGAGAGACTAACTACTTTGTGTAAGGTGTCCTTATACACATAAGGTGTAAAGGCAAGGGTATATTATAATATCTTATTCCATGCAAGTTAGCATATATTCTATTAGCTATACATTAAAATTGTATAGTTTATCACCAGGAATTCTTGGGAACAGATCTTGCTCATAATTAGCGCAGATTTTGTCTTGATTCCAAGACTTCTTTCGCTCTTGCAATGGGCACAGAGCCAAAAACAAATCACAGACACTGCTCAACAATTAGTCAGAGAATTGCAAGCCCACATAGCCCACAGAGATGAAAAAAGTCTACAATTTATGCTTAGGTGGGCGTTGCATTTTGTCAAATGCAGAATTTGTTTTTCATATTCTCTATTTCTTTTATTTGTTAAGTTTCTTTTTGCAATGTATGCGAAAAGTGAGACGCACAGCTGCAAGTTGTATGTGGGTGGTTGCAACTGAAACTGCATCTGCATTTGTGTCTACGTCTGCCTCTGCGTCATCATTATCATAAGCTCGTCATCATGATCATTGAGATTTATGTTTGTGTTATGCTGTTGCTTGACATTTCCGCCGTCTCGCTACTCTTCAATCAGAAACAGACAAGCGCGACAAAAAATGTACATCACGTAGCCAAAATAAAAGTAAATACAAATTTTATGAATAATATACGAAAGAGTTTTGCAGAAAGCGCAGCCGGACAATGCGCACCAAAGTGCCAGACAATAAAAAAGCAAGCCAAAGCGATAAAAGATAAGGCACGTTGCGCAGATTGCAGCTGTGCTGGCTTGCTGGGTTGCTGTTTTGTTGCCACGCCCACGCCCACTACCACCCGCCTCCCGTCGCCTGTCAATGCGATTTTAATGAATGAGAAACTCGCTCTGAATGACCATTGAACAATCAGCAGAGCAACTCCAACAAACATCGCATTTAACATTAACTTTAACATTAATGTTAGCGTGCGCCATGAAAGAGCTCTCACAGCAGAAGCCACGAGAGCAATCGAGCACTCAAACTGATTGAGTGGACTGCCAGCTGAGCAGTCAGAGCTGAGAGCTGTTTGCAATCGTTTAGCAGAGAACTCGAGAGACATTCAACAATCATCTTAATACCATAATGAATGGGGCTAAGCAGTAAAAGTTACTGAGTAGGAAGTGAGGAATTCGAAGAGAAAAACAGAAGCATGAATTCTTAATCCTAAATCTTACGTGGAACGTAGAATAGATAGCAAAATAATGTGATTGAAGTAAACTATGGTTTAGTGTAAAGAAACTTGATAGGAGAGTAGAGTGGATAGCAAAGGGTGAGATAGGTTAAGAAATATTTATGTATAATCAAAAAAAGGTTTTGATAAAGTTTTAGAATTCATTTTTTAGGTATAACTAGAGCGTAGAGTATAACAAATATTGGATAAGGTGGTAATACTGAATTTACATTTTATTGATCAGAAGAGTCCCAAGCAAAAATAATCTAATGTACTGAAAATTTAATCTGAACTTCATAAAAAATTTGAGTTTTCTTATAAATCAAATATTTCTGGAATGACTTAAGTTTTACATGTGTTTGTTGCTCGAACTATTAAACTATAAAAAGTTATTTATTATGTTTATAGCGGCTTATAATATTAAGCTGAAGTTAGCCAAGAAATTGATCTCAAAAATAGAAAAGACTAAGTATTTTATAAATTGTCTCAAATTATCTACAACTTTGAATCAAATTCGTATTATCTCAATAAGCAAATCACATCACACAAGCATACCAAATGCAATGCTTTCCACCTTTTACACGCTCAATGGATTAATCTTTCACACTACATATATGTCGCTACCTCTCTCCCTCTCCCTGATTAATATGCCTCATTTAGTGTGGCAGCACGTAGGAGCGCATTAAAATGAATAGCGCATAATCGAAATGTTGATTAAACACATTTAACATGAGAATTGGCCGCATTGTATTCTGTTGGCTTGGGAATATGGCCGATTCGCATGAAATTAACAAGGAAGAAAGTCGTTGGGCGCATGCGTGCGATTCGAAGTTGGTTACCAAGTAAATATCAAATATAGAAACCCCAGCACCAGCCCCAGTCCCAGCTCCAAGTGCCAAGTGCCAAGTTCCAAGTTCCAACACAACGATCCGCTCTGTGGGCAGTCACGCATTCGATGTTCATAAATCTTGTTGGCGAGGCGTTGAAAAATTGTATGAGAAATGGCAACAGTTGCGACTGCGCCTCAGTTTGTGGCAACAAGCTGAGACGCCTGGACTCATGGGTTGGGCTTGGTTTTTTGTTGTTGTCAAGACACAGGCGCCCCTCGCCTCTTTTGGCCTGGCTTGCCATTGTTATGGCACAGCTTTAGTTTCCTTTAGACTCTTCTTATTGACTTTTTAGCACTGGTTGCAGGCCGCGCTCATGACTTCATTAGCAGCCAAGACTCTACGCAATTAGCCACGCTTCATTGCCGACAAATCAGTTGCTGTTGTTATGATTATTAGGGGTAGCCCCTCCTCGCTTCATTCATCATACTCGAATGTAGTGCAGTTAGAGACGTTCATTAAGATTGACAGGAAATCATAAACTATAATTTGAGGCCTTGTACACTGATTGACTTGTGATTCTTAGCTAATTGAGACGTACTTCTGAGTACAACTGCAACAACATTTTGTCTGGATATACCCTAGAAGTGAATAGGTGAAATATGAAACTGCAAGCTGTTTAATATTTTCTGTTTTAATTTGTACTAATTGTTCCTTAATTGTTGTGGCGAACACATGTGGAAATTCATATTTTTGAAATTTAAAACTAGAGTAAATGAAGTTCTTCTGAAGCTTGCAGTGATACTGTTTATTTGGCTGCAAATATTATTATTATTATTCTTTGATAATTGAATAAAATATCTTCAAATCATAAATGTGTGGTTAGCTATGTTATCGATAAATATAGCTTAAATTAAGCTTGTAAAAAAAACATATTGTTCAACCACTAACCATACAACAACTATGGTTAGTGGTTCAACGTTAATTTATAATGCCTCATAGGTCTTAAACAAAGTTTTGTGTGCTATCGATAAATCGATACACTTCTAAACTTACCATTTTAACTACAAATATTTGTTGTATTTGTAACTTTAAGCAGCTTAAATAGTAAAATAATGAAAAACATGTAGTGAAGAACATAAAATGGCATTTATCATGCTATCTATAAATAATAGTAATATATTTTGTGGAAGAGAAACAGGTTAAATCATCTTCATTTAGCTTCAGTTATGCATTATATAATAATATGCTATGATAAAACAGTTTTGCCGTATCTACAACTCACAATTACATTGAATAAATTGAAAATTATGCTATCGATAACATTCAAACAGCCGGAGTAATAAAATATTTTCACAGAAATTGCTGCGTTGAACTATAATTCTAGCTCACTGGCCACTCGACTCGTAGCACAAACGGGTTTTGTTTGCTCTGCATAGCACTACATTTGTTTTAATGGAAATTAGTTGACTGCATTAAGTCGAAGTCCAGAATCCAGAACTGGGAAACTCTGCAATAAATTCTAATTAAATTTACATGGCAATTTTCAGTATTCAGTTTTCAGCATTGCCTGAAATTTCCACTCTTATGTTTAGCAAATATTTGTCAGTTGGCAAATTGACAGCACCAAAAACCGCAAAGCACGTGTGGGAGGGGGAGGAAAGAAGAGCATAGAGAGCTGGATAGAGACAGGTAGCAGCTAGGAGCGAGGAGCGAGGAGCGAGCAGCGAGATGTGCGCCTGTCGATGTCTGCTTGAGGAATTCTCCTACTGCAACTCCGACTACACGTTGTTAATATTGACATGACAAATAAATTGGCCTACTAGGTTGCGGGCGAAGCGGGCGGGCAGGCGGGCAGGCGGGTAGGCGGGCAGGCGGCTAGTCCTGACAGTTGGTTAGGAAGCTACTGCGGTTTGGCTGCCAGGCAAACAAACCTCAAAATAGTTTGGCAAAATTATGCATTAATGGCAGCAGAGGTTTCAGGGCGCACGAGAGACTGGGAAGTTACGTGCAAATAATGCAGTTAAATTGTTGTTGGTCTGGCTAACAGCAGCAGCAGCAACAACAACAGCAACAACAATAACAACGGTAGCAACAACAATGGCTAATTTGGTTGAGAGCCGACAAACTATGCAAAATTTACACACGACTCTCCGATGATTACGTTGACGACAGGTGCCAAAGGACACCAGCCATATCAGAGCGCATCTAACGGCACAATTCCGAGATCTCTGTGTGTGTGTGTGTGCTTATGTATGTAGTCGACAACTACTGGCTGGGACAATTGTTAATTGCATTTGCCAGTTGTCAACATGACCAGAGAAACGTGTAGAACATTTTTTATGAAAGCCACTGATTTGCTCTGGTTCAGAGTGCAATGGGGCCTTCAATGTCCCCGGTCAAAGATTGCAGCAGCTATACCAAAATATTCTCAAATCAAGAATTGTCTACAAATTTTTGTTTAATTTTCCGTCTGCTTCTGCCATTTTTGTTGCCTTTTTTTTGCTCAACTCAACTGGACAGAAACTTCTCAATTTGTGCAAAGTTGTCCGTGACAGCTGCTGCGTCCTTCACTCAGTACATCAGATTGTCATGTACTCCATCACAATAGCAACAGCAACAGCAACAATAACAGCAAGAGCTACAACAACTTGGTACATCACTCAATTTGTAGGCTTGTCGCTGCGATCTGGTAGCTAGCAGAAAAAAAAAACAAAAATTGTCAAATCGTTGCCATAACAAGCAGCGAATTGGGAAGAGAAGTCATGAAGTTTTAGATGCTCTAAAAAGAGTTTGCTAACTGAATTGAATTTTTTTAATTTGTATGTTGATTTATAATATATATATGGAAATTTAATCAGCCAACTATTGCAAAATGATATCAATAAAAATGGTCATAAAGTTAATTATAAAATATTTTGTTTAAAAAATATAGATATGAGTATAGATGTTTGAATTAGTAATTTCCCATTAAGGAGCTATAGCTGAAATTAGCCCTAATATTTATTTCTTAAAGTTTTCGCTATTTCCTATATGTTATAAAGCTGACACCGAAGCTAATATACCCTGCTTGCAGCTCTATTAAATTGCAACGCCTACGCGGCGGCAGGAACTGCAATGGCAACAGCAGCTTTAAAAACACGCCAAAAATTGTAAAATGTGTGGCAAGAATACAGATATTCCTATATATTTATATAGCTGGATACATATAAGTATATATATATATATATATATATATATATATATATATATATCCATGTATATCCATGTGGCAGGTTCGTTGCAGTTGCTGCCACACGCTTGACACTGACAATTGCACATTGCGTTTTTGCTGTTGCGTGTTCAAGAGGAGAGCCCAGCCGCATTGTCCAGGGTCCGGGTCCAGGTCCGTTGCTCAGACAGACAGACAGTTGGACATGTTAACAGCAGCGGCAACAGCAACAACAACAACAACAACAATAACGACCGACTGCCAAGTGTCAAAGTCAATATGCAAAAAAGGTAGAGAGCCAAGTTAAATGTTGACAGTTGAGAAATGTAAGCTTCAAGGATGCATCCAATGCGTTCGGCCATGACATATGGCTTGGGAATATACTCGAATAGAAGAGCTGCAGAGATATAAAGAGAGACAAAGATGTAGGGAGAAGAGGAGGTATTGCATATAAATGAATGAATGGATCGAGTTAATGCAATTGCAAAATAGGGAGTGTGGGCTTAACAATCGATACTGGATAAAATAAAGCTTGGCTAGACTATGGATTATTGTTTACTAAATCAATTATAAAATTAATCAAATAATCTAAGTATATTTATTTCTCTTCAATCCTTGTGTCATATTATTTATACTTATTTCTAGTATTTTATATTTTTTATTTATTTTTTTCTGTCAATGTTAAGCAATAAAGAGTAAATGATGAACACAGAATATTGTGCTATGCCATCATTAATATCAGCATCACTTCATCATAATATCCAACTCTCTACCCACAACACTTTATTTACATAAATCTGTGGCTCAAACTCCTTTATTTTCGCTTTGATTAGTTAAGCTCTGAGGCAATTAGTTCAGCAAAAGCTGTTGGATTTTCTGAAATGTGCTCACTCATTTTGTTCTCAACACATCTATTGTACAGCTTATAATTATCAGGTATTATACATTTGCCAATTTGGCCTTAATTAGTTCTGGGCTGGAAAAGAGTTTTGGGCCCAGCCGCACAAACACCTCAACTAATCAAAAGTTAATCAAATTTTTACACACACGTAATTGCAATATTAAATAAATATCATCTGACATTAATGCGTGCATTTATATATACAGACATAACCGTATTTGCATCAAATTTTAAATTATGCAAATTGCATTTATGGTCGCTTTCATTTTGAAACACGCTAGAGTAAAAATGAAAAAAAGATTATTTTAAAATTCTATCAAGCAAATGAAATTTGCTGTGCGCGATGCGTGGTAAATTTTATTAATTTTGCATGCGTAAGTTTACTATGCATAACAAACAACATGCTACAACAACAGCAAAGTCAATGTTTAATGTTGCCTGTAATTAAATGTTGGCAGCCTGCAGGCGTGGCGGGGGCGTGTTGACTAAAGGGGCGTTGAAGGTACCCAAAGCAACGCCTAACGCGTTCTGACAGCGCAATTATGAGCTGTGCAAATGTCATCGTATCCATATCCACATCGCTAAATATAGTCAAAAATAGCTATACAGCCATATCTACAGATGTTTCTCTATCGCTCGCCTCCAGCTTTCGGCTGACACACCCGTCTCTAACTGTTGAAATTGTCTTGCCGCGTGAACTGTTGGCGTGCCAAAATTAATGCAACGCTTGCGGCGCCTCAAAATGCAAATGCAATGTCTTGTGCTCACTTATTTCACAATTGCAATTGCGACTGCCCCCAGAAAACCCAACAGCAATTACAGCCAAATCGATGGAAAACCTTTGATTAGCCAATAATAAAAGTTGACCTAGTTTGAAATTCTGTTGAAGATTTCGCGTGCCCTAAAGCTAGATAAGCTGCAGTTGCTAAAGTTGCCAAAAGATAGTTACTTCAACTTACATTTTGATTCGTTTTCCTTTAGATATATTTATTCATTCCTTGCCTCTTAACATTTATGCTTATGACTTATATCAAGTATATAGTATTACAATTGTTATTAATAATATTTTATCTGACCAATCCTTATCAATAAATATTATAAAATTTCTATCATATTCTAAAGTACAACATAGTCTAACAGATAAATTATTGGCTAAATTTGAAGCCCAGACTAGTGTATATATGGTTATAGTTTTGATGAAGTTGGGGATATATTTATGTAATATATATTATATCTTATATATATTCATGTCTTTTTCATTATTAATGTAAAGCTTGTATTGCTTGCTAAATAAATTCTCTTTGGCCAAATATCAAATAATTCCAAGAATTTTAAGTTGATCTTAGCTTTTTGTTCAGTCTTTCAACTGTCAAGCTGTTGACCCGGTTAATGCACGTTTAGGCATGCCTT
This sequence comes from Drosophila leonis, assembly GCA_035045365.1. Lineage (NCBI taxonomy): Eukaryota > Metazoa > Arthropoda > Insecta > Diptera > Drosophilidae > Drosophila > Drosophila leonis. The sequence goes on along the minus strand of JAWNPC010000948.1, from coordinate 6,038,485 downwards.
CTGGCTGTCTAACTGGTTCACATAACTAATTTGGCTTCTAAGCAGGTGCTGTTTTTAATCTTTGTGCCCATCTACTTGATCAAAGTGCTTCCTCAATACGAAGCTTTCATTTCTTTGGCCATATGACGACTTCCGTTTCTGCCATTGGCAGCTAATTAACTGGGCTTAAATGCACATCAGAGAGACGCGAGCGCAGCTGATCAAAGCCACATTTCGTTTATAGTCAACACCAACACCAATTTGGTCAACAGGGGGCTAGTTGAAGGAGCGAGCTGTGGGCGTGGCAGGGGGTGCTCAGCGAGTGTCAAGTTCAAGCTCAAAACAATTGAAATAGTTGCGCATTTCCATTTGGTGATTGATTTCGAATGCTAATTGATGGCCAACAGCACCTGCGGCTGACCGTAAAGAGCAAAAAGGGGAAAAAACGAAAATAAAAACAATTTAAGTTGCTTTAATGAAAGTGATGAACTAACGAATACCCTCTACATAAATGATATAGAAAATGAGAGATTAATAACAAAAATATAAGAATTTAGAGTGCTTTAGACTGACAAATTGATAGACTCAGCCATGAACTGTCGAGTTATTATGCTGACAAAGCCTTAAAGATGAATATCTCTTATGGAAAATTTAGTCAAAGGAACCAACATAATTTCTATTGCATCTCAATATCATACAATGTTTAAAAGAAGCTTTAAAAATCATTTTCTAAATATATATAATTTTCGACTTTATGCGTATAAATCAGAGACAGAGAGTAGACTGGTAGGCACTCCCTTTTTCTGTTAAGCACATTGTCACAGCTGCAATATAACCGCTCACATCCTACAGGGTATTTCGAACCGCCACAACAACAAACAGTTAACCGAACTAAATGAAATGCAAATAAAATGTGGCGCAACGTTTCAGTTTGTCACCTGAAACCTCGTTGAAATGTTGACTCCTGACTCTGACTCGCCCTCGTCCTCTTCCTTTGCCTTTGCCTTTGACTGTGACACCTGTTCCACAGCTTGTTTAGTTTCAATATTTCATTTGCTTGCACAGTCCATTTGATTATTTACCTTTATTTTTGTTGTTGTTGCCGTTGCCGTTGCCATTGCTGTTGCTGTTATCGTTTGGTTTATTTTCCAGCAACGCGAAAATTCAAAATTCACGCTTCACGCGCGGCTGAATTTCCAGCAAAAATCTCTGGGAACGGATGTGCACTCGTAAATGACATTCGCAGTCAGCAGACCAAATATAAATTAATAGAAATATCAAATTCTCAAATATAGCTTGTCAAATATCATTTTGGTTTTTTTCCTCTTTCTTACCTGTCTGCGTAGCGCTACGTGAGCGAAATTTTTCTTGTGCGTATTTATTTTTTCGGGGCTCTTCCAATTGTATGCCTCACACGTTTCGGAGGCATTTGTGTGTTGGTGCCATTTTATTTATGAGCATCATAAATATATAGAAGAAAGAATTCTTTAGTACATTTTAAGTACATGCACAAAAGTCTCGCCTCGGATTCTGGCTTATGATTATCTTTTTGACAAACCCCAACCATCAAATGAGCTGCCTGCTGACAAATGGCACGTGTTCTTCTCATTTGTCTGCTCGTCAAATCAACTGGGGGTACATCAACCTTGCCTATATGCGAAAAGTACAGGTAGTCGCTAGAAGCAAGCCAAGCTCAAACTCAAATTTTTGCTAGTCAACAAAATCTTTGTTTGTGAAGTCAGCCTCTAATTACTTAAGCGTGCAATAACTTGACCTAAGCTTGAATTTTGACAATGAAGAAAGCTTTGTTTTCTGTATAAATGATTTGAGTATCTCTAAAGTCATAAAACAGTACTTGGAATTGCTACATTGAGCTCTTAAGTTTTCTTAATTACAAATTCAGCTACGATCTTCAAAAGATATGCTTCCAAAATTTTGTTAAATAGGTAAAAACAATAGAAAAACATATTCTAAATACTAGAGTAACAAACATTCAGCAAAGTCCTTGAATTTTGTCTTATTTACTCTTTACACTTTGTATCCCGACATACTCTACATACTCTATATACTTTATATACTCAATATATAACTATATACTCGATATACTAAATATACTCTATATACTTTATATACTCTATGTATTATATATAACTTATTAACAATATCTATAGCATACATAGTTTTAGCATAACATGTTTTTTGCTCAATAAATAGGACTCGGAGCGTTTTCAATTAAATTAAAATTGCATATTCAATTATTGCATTGTATTTACAATTGGAAACCAATTTGATTCCATGAAATAAACCCAGCCAAATAACAATTTCCGTGTGTTTCTGCCTGCAGCAGAATCTACATGCATGCATGCAGAGTATGCATTGTATAGTGTTCTGCTAATGGCAAAAAAATGTCCGTTTTTAGCTATTTTAGCCATTTTTACAGATGGCCAAAGTGGAGCAACAAAATTCAGATGCTACAAAGAAAAGGAAGAGAGAGAGAGAGAGAGAGAGACAGAGAGAGAAAAAAGAGACACAGTTATGAGCAAATCAAAACTACGCAGCATCTAAATGCATGCAAACAATGTGTGCGTGTTTGTGAAAATGTCTGTGTGTGTGTGTATGTAGATTTGTATGTGTGAGGCTTAGTGTTAGTGTGGCTTAAACAATACCCAATGCATAAATAACTACAAAGCCGGCGAAGCTCATACAACGAATGCTAGAAATAAAAATAAGAAAGATTACTATGGCAGTTGACCAACTAGCAAATACCCTTTGTATACATGATATAAAGAGGGATCGAGGCTACTTTTGCTCTTAGTCAGGCAACATAATGTCTTTGCATTATCTGAAATTGATGAGTTGAACGAATCAATATTACCAAAGTCAGAGATTCCTTTTGGATACCAGCCATCGTTTGTATTTCCATTACTGCACTATACCCCTTTTTCACCCACTTTTGAATGCGTACAGGGTATACGCAAAAAAATTGGCATGTACAATAGCGTATCTAACAGATATACGGGCCATAAACTATGAAAAGCGTATGCTCATTGCCGAACTGCTGCCACCCCGCGCTTTCCTCTGCCAGACTCCTTCAATGTATTCCCTCTGTGCTCGGCTGCAGATGAGCAGAGCCATAAAATATCAATTTCGTGTTACAACAAACGCCAAAAACGAACGCAAACTTATGAGACTCAGTGTGTAGCCGGAGGTGCAAAGCGTGCGAACGGGCAGAACATGATAAACTATATATATATATATATATATATATATCGAAATAAAATGCACAAAAAAGAACGGAGAGGAAATAATTGAAAAATGCATTGCAGTAAAAATGAAGCAAAGCAAAATAGGTTGATATATTTTGTACAATTTGTATAGGATATGAATTTAAGAAACAGTTGGGACTGCCTCGATATATATGTATATCCCAAAAAAGAAAGAAACAGTATGCAATGCTATTTAGCTGGGAGAGTTATGGCAAGTCAGGAAAAGGAATGGCAAAATAATAGATGATGAATGTGATAGACGGAGAATTTATGTATTGCAAATGCATCGAGAGAAATGGATGGGTACACGTAGCGAAAAATGGAAGTAGTTCATGTTACTTGATATTAAATTTGTAGAAAATAAAATATTCGAGTATAATGGACAAGTTTGAAAGAAAAAGCTTTTGATAAAAAGAATTCCATAATTTATATACAACATTTTTAATATATTTTAATAAAATAATACAACAACTAAATTATTGACAAATTATTATTGGAAGATAATTATAAGCAGGCCTATCTATTCTTAAAAAGTATTCAAAAATTATTTGTAGACCATATAAAAGTAGCTCTTAAGATTAATATATCTGAATATTATTTATTATTCAACCCCCCCCCACCTAAACCCACCCCCCTTTTCCACTTTTCCCCCCCCCCACCAACCCCCCCCCCCCCCCCCCCACCCCCCTCCTCACTTCCTACCCACCACCCCCCCTGACCCCCCACAACCGACGCCACCCCCCCCCCCATTTCAAAAAAGAAAAAAAATATAATATTAAAAATTTCCACCCATCAATTCCTCCCCTTCTTTTTTTTTCCCCCCCCCCCCTTAAAAAACCCACCCAAACACCCCAACTCCAAAAAAAAAAATTTTTTTTTTTCCACACCCAACAACACCCATAAAAAAATTTCCAAAATATTTTATAAAAAAAAAAAATTTTTTCTAAAAAAATAAAAAACCCCCCCCCCCCTCTTCCCCTCCTTTTCTTGTTTTTATATATGATTTTATAATTTTATGAACTTATATATATTTTATGAATACAAAAACGTGTTTATATATGAAACGGCTTCTACACAAATAGCCTCGACTGTATTTCATCCACAGTCGCGATTGTCATCGATATGAGTGCTCTGCTCGTTAGCATATATCATTTCATTGTCATCTGGTTCCATTTTGTAAACATTTGCAATTATTTACTTTTATGCATATATTAAAATAATAAAAATACATTTTTGACACAACAGAAATTCTGATGCCTTCTCTTTCTCTCTTTCATTGCAGGTGAGTGTACGTTGAAGAAGACAAAGGAAAAATGTAAAAAATGTGATTTTAAAAAAACACATGCAGCAACAATTGTTTGTATTCAAGCTTAAAGCAAACATTGCAACAGTGCGAAAACAACAACAACTCTCAGTAATTTAATTTGCCTGTCGAACTGGCGACAACAGTGCCTGCAAAATAAATGATGCACTTATTAATTAGATGGAATTTTCGATGCATGCGCATATTTGTGCGAGGCCGCGATTACAATGGCCAATTAGTGTGCTAAAATATTTTTCGCCCAGGCCGGGCAAAGAGGGCAGCCCGGTAATCAGGCTGTCGGGCAATCAGTTCTGGCTCATGCGTGTATTTATAATTAATTTCTGTTTGCGTTCATATTCAATTCAATACGCTGCATTTGGCTAACGAAGTTTGGCAACGCTGCTGCCATAATTTCTGATATTTTATTTGCCCAACTCCTTTGCTCTTTCTCTCTCTCTCACTCTTCATGCCATAATATTAGCTTGCTCTCTGGTAGTGGCGCAAATATTTTGATGCAACATGCAATTTCTCCTAATCTAAACATTCGCATCGCGGTGCAAAGGATAAAAATGAAAACAGCTTAGGGTAGCCTAGAGTAAGGAGAGAGAGGGTGGAGAGCGGAGGGTATGCTGGATAGCAGGGGGACGGAAAAGTGGGCAAGACTTGCACTGCATAACTTAAGGCGTAACTAAAGCAACGACATCGACAACGATGCTGGCAGCTCAGAAAACCCAATTGTGTGCCAATGCAGCCAGAGCAGCCAGCGCAGAGACACAAATACACTGTGAGAAATCAAAGTGCAGCTTAAGCTAATTAAATTTCAAGCTTAAAGCTGATTGCAACACGTAGAAAGTGAATGGAAAAATGTTGAGGTTTGTCGCAGTTCGTTAAGGCTAGGCGAGGCATGGCTAGAAAGAATTTTCAAAATGAAATTGGGTTTACGAGCGTAGTAAATTTTATTTATGAAGAACTTTAATTGTAAGTTTTATTTAGTGTAAATGTAGTAGTGAAGAAGTTTTTATGAGGAGAAAAAAAGAAAAATTATAAATATAAATATAAAATAAATATTTTAGTTTGTTTTATTATTATTATAGCTTTATGAATATCTTTATTTATCTTATTTATAAAACTCAATAAGTAGTGAAATACGAGCATCATTTATTTGCCAACTTGTCGAAATCAATGTTGATTCCCAAGTAAAGGAAGCACTCATGAATCAATATATGACATAGAAATTTTGAATTACTTTTCTTAGAATTAAGTTTTTAGTTGAGAATATTATTACTCTTATTGTTAGAATCAGAATTGGATTCCGTTGCAAACTTTTCAATTAGCAGTTAACTTAGATAAGTTAAGTCTTAGGATTGCACAGAATGGTAACTTTGCAATCCATAGGCAGTTATTCGATCACGAATGCTCATTGATCCTAACTACAACGAAATTGAATCTATTTTAGTTAAGCACACGATATATTGATATGCTTAAGCAGTTTCATATGATATAGGGATTTATAAGTATAACAACTACGTCCGACCGCCTTGAGTTTCAATTTAACAATGCCTCTATACAGTAAGAGCAGTCAGCGAACATAGTTAGAGCGATATTCTGATTACTATATAATATTCAATTTAACAGGTTAACCTTAAAAACTTCCTTCCTGGACATCAGTCAAGGTTTCTTTGACATACGTCTGTCTATACACTTGTCAAATTTAACTCCATGTGCTCTGCAGTTTCGCTCAGTGCATTGGCTATAGCACGTTTACTGGCATGCATTTGCTTTGCCACTTTCTTCGGCTGCCACGCCCAGCATCTGTGGGCGCAGGAGGTGGAGCAGCAGCCGCTGAAGGGGCAGCAACAACAACAGCAACAGCAATAATAAAGGCGGCGGCACCTTTGCCTATCTCCCAAGCTAATCGAAGCTAGGTGACTGCGGAAAGGGAGGCAAAGCGGGCCACTTGGCGCTGCGTGCAGTTTGCTTATATTTAGTCCACGTCTCAGCCCCAACCCCCTTTGCTCCTATGGGGCCACCTTAAGTTGCCGTTCAATGCCTTTTTTGTTATGCACACATACATATATACCTGTCTATATATATTTGGTATTTTTACCAGTAAATAATAATAATAATACGTACATATTTAAATTGCCAGTGTGTGTGTGTGTGTTTATGTGTCTGTGTGTTGTGTGTGCTTTTCCGTTCCCTTTGCCATGGCTGCATTGCATTTCCTGTGCCATTGATAGCCATCTCCTGTTGCTGGCTGTTGTCGTTGCCTGCATTTTTTATTAGGACTCCCTGCAGCTTCCCATTCAGTGAGTTCCCACTGGCTCTCCCTGGAGCCTTATCAATATTTCTCTCTATAGCTTTTCATTTGCTGTATTTATAAGTCTTTCCGTTGCTATAGTTAAGAGTGAGAGAGAGAGAGAGCGAAAGGAGGGGCCATTTCTCTCTCAAACTAAGTCTTCATATTGTGCATTAGCTTTGGGGTCTGCCTCAAGACGTTCAATAAAATTTTGATAGCAATCAATTTAATGCGTCGTGGCACACGCACTTTGCCAATAGATGTTGCCAAAGCAACCACGAGGCAGAGCTGCAGACGCGAATGGGAAGCAGAGGACAGGGAAGCCCCTGCAAAAGTAGCTACAATTACGAGCACAAAGTGTGCGCAGAAATCTTACTAAATATTTCAACACGGCGTAACACAAAGTATAAAGTAGAGCTGAGAAACGACATCTGAATGGAAGTCGGAGCGGGCGTGGCGCGTAGGCTGACTGCGAAGCTATAGTAAAGCAGCAGACAATCCCAATATTGATTGAGTTTATCGAGTGAATGAAAAGGAAAAGGCAAGCATAAGAAAGTTGATTTACGGTTTTTTCCTAATTAAATAACAGAATTGACTTTTTTTTACCAATTACTTAGATCTTTAGTACTTTAAAAATCTTAAAGGTTTTATTTTCAGATTGTCTTAGGAATTTCGTAGAGTTTGTTAATCAAACTGTCAAAAAAGTATATGAATTCTTATGCGAATGCTTAGTTATATCAACAGATACTAGATACATATAAATTAAGAAGGTCTATTGACTTATTATTTTAGTTTAGAAATATTTATAATTTAGTCGATATAAATTGAAGTATAACTCTATTCGATCAGATGTTTCACAGATGACCGAATCTAATGCTTGCGCGCTGTGGGCTACCAATCATTTACACAGCCTGCTTTGTTTGCAGTAGATTCTTCGCTTTTCATATCAAGGGAATCAAAATCTACAACACTGCATCCCAGCTCTTTAGGATTTATAACTTAATTTCGATAAGTTTTTTAATCGATAACAATAAAACTGGAGAAGTTATCGATTTTTTAAAACAAACTCAAAATGCGCGTGCTATACTGGGACTTCCAAAAGAAGAGATCGACGCGTATATACATACGGACAGACGGACAGACAGACAGACGGAAAGAGGTAATTCGACTCAGCTCGTCTCCCTGATCAAGAATATATATACTTTATTGGGTCTGCCACGCCCCCTTCTACCTCTTACATACATTTGACACTTTAACAAAACCATTATACCCTTATTTCCCATTTTCAATGGGTTCAGGGTACAAATATGCTTAAATAGATTTTATTTGATACAGGATTCACTCGAACGCCTATCTACACTCAAAATTTTAAATGGAATTTGAACAATTTCGTCCGAATGCTCATTTCACTGTTTACACTCATTCTATTTGAAAGTACGCTTGAATGTTCTCCATCTGAGTGGATTTATTTAAAAACTTTTCACATTCCTGACTTCGTTTCACTCTCGATTCCAAATACTTTTAGAATTGCAATTATTTTATATAGTGCTCGAATGGTCATATCTCTATTAACACTTATCCGAACTCGAAGTGTGCTCAAATGAAATATTTCCATTTGACGCTTGAGTAGATTCTTTCAAAAACTTTTGACATTCCCTCCACTTGTTGTCCACACATATGCTCAAGGTTTTCAATTACATTTCCTCGCTTCAATCAAATCCGATTTCCTTCTTCTAATTTATTTTTATTTTTTCTCTTTGGAGCCTGGCAACTTTATTTTCGCCAGGGCAAATCGTCGTGCAACGCGCGTGTTGCACTTGCAGCCATTCGTAAATTGAATTTACAGGCTTCGCTCTCCTCCGCTCTACTAATAATTGCCATCCGAGTTGGGAATCGGACTTTGGCAATTGCATTTTCAATTTCTTATCGTGACTCGACGACAATTGTCTAGCTGTTTGACTGACTTGCTCCTGCCGGACACGGCCACGAAAGGACACTTGAAATTATTGAAATTGTTCTGCCATTTCGTTGGCGTCCTCCCTCCCCTCCCTCTCACTTGCCCTGCCAAGCGGTTCTGTATTGGCCCTTTGTGCACGTCTGTTGCACTCGTCTGTGATTATCGCCCTGGAATTTTCTCATTTTGAGTGATTTGAAGAATTTGTGGATTTTGGTTATTGATTTTCAAATGGCACGTCAAATACGAGAACTCAAAGGCAGAACTTGAGGGTATCTGTGAGTGCCTCTTGTCTCCGTTCTCTTGCCTCTTGTCTCCTGTCTGCCTGCCCCTGGCTCACATAGGTTACGGTCTTGAGCTTTTAATTAGTTGCTAATTTGTTGGAGAATGCATCAGACGTGTGCCTTTAATTAGTAAAAGTTGCCCAAGGTAACAGCTCACAATGTGAACAATGTGAGGCTCTTCAAAGAATTTACTAAAGTACAATAGGTATAGATATGTCAGGATATTTTTTCTTTAAAATATAACTGGATGAATATATTTGGCTATATAGCTAGGATTCAAATCTTTGCTTAAAATACTGAGTATAGAAAAAAGTTCGTTTATCCCAGGATCTGTAAATTTCTTTAATGAACTTTTTTGAATGTGAGTCGAAGAGATTAGTCAGATAATGAATCAAGTTTCTAATAAGATAAGCGATCAGAAATATTTAAAAAACGTCTACAAATTTGATAGAAAAGCTTAAATAAAATCGTTCAAGATTGAATCTTTAAATTCAAAAATGACTTAATTTGTGTGCTCACACACCTGATATGTCGGAGAGGCAACGTGAGAGAGAAAGAGCATAAAAACGTTTCATTTGTCACTGATTAAAGCAACGAATTTTTGAAAACGAAAAATATTTAATTCTTATCATACTTTTTTGTTGGTGCGCTGCCAGCGGTTAATTAAAAAGAGGCTTGGCACAGGTTCTGGCCCAGACACAGAGAACGCACAGATATAAAATATATAGAGAGACGACGCCTACGTTGATTTATGGGCGTCGCTTTAAAGTACCTATAAATCAAATGAAATAAAATTTATATACAACTATATATACCTATATATTGATGTACATATATAGAGCGGATTGTATAAATAAAATGTCATATGTGGCAGGGCGTTGCGTTAAGATCGCACGGTCAACTCTTTAGCAGCATTAACAAAAGCTTCGCCGTGTGCCTTGTGTGCGCTCTGTGTCCTTCGATGCCTTCTTTGTTTGACCGCACTTAATCCTACGGGCTGCCAGAGGCGTGCCTGGAAGGGGGCGAGCACTGTACAAAAGCCGCAGAACGAGAGCGCAATGCATTTTGCGATAAATTCGCAGCGCATTAAACTGAATGGAAGACCCTGAATGGGAATGGTCTGTGATGGAGGGAGGTCGCGCTGAAAGGTAAGGTGTAAGCGGTTGCCATGGATGCTGACTGACCACCAACAATGCGCTGAGCATTCGGAAATTCTGTGCGCTTGGCACACAAACACAATGATAGAAAATCGAAGCGTTTCGCACAAGAATGTCAATAAAGGCAGCGACGTTGGCAGAGACGTTCTATCCTACACTTGTCCCTAAGGATAGGGTGTATGTACATGTATGTGTATGTGTGCAAACGTCAGTTGCTGTTTGCTGTCTTCATTTTGGGTTGAGAGCGTGAGGATTGCCTGTGCTCGCTGTCATAATGTTACTGTGCAGTGCACATTGGTGAAAAAGACAATGAAAACCTGCACTAAAAAGTAAGCACATATTTATTTACTTTTATTATAAAATTCATTAAAATGGCTCGACGTATAATGGTTTTTTTTAATCTATGATGATTAAAATAGGAGTTAATCTCAGCACTAAGGGTATATCCTAGTCGGGCACTTCCAACCAGAAAACACCTAATCGCCCTCAATTTACACATATAAATTGAAAAGTTTTAGCTTACTCACATGGCATGTTTTTTCGCGAATTATTCTACAAAGAAAATGTTAATTTGATATCATTAAATGTTTGTTTTAGTTTGTATGACCACTGTGCACACTGCTCTAGGTTTGCATTGATAAGATGCGCTCGCATTGCAATTGACATCGTTAAAGCGACACTATTTGCATATATTTTTACAATTCATATTTATTTTTGGCAGCCTTCACTTTTGCCTTATATAAGATGCTCGGTATACCCTGTAAAAGAATATTTATATTAAGCTCGTGGAAAGTGTGTAATAGGTATATGTCGAAGTTAAAATTCGAAAGGGAATAAATAAATATAAAATGTTGCTGTATAATTATATTGCATATATAATTTATATATATTTTTTGATCGATCAAAATTGATTCAACTACGTCTGTCTTAAAAGACCTTTTTATTTGTAGAGAGTAAAAATGTTTAATAGAACTGTAATTTTTCAGTCAGATAGCAAAGCATTCTATAGTCTATCATACTCGCTTCATTCAATTATATTTATTTACTTGCGTTTTGGTGGCATCTTTTTCGCTGGTATCGTTTTACGGCTTGCGGTTGCAGCTCCTGTGGATGCAACAGCTGCGCTTCGAGTCGAGTCGAGTCGAGCCGCAAGTGCTGGGCAAATGTATCTGCGGGCGAGTATCTGAGTATCTTTATGTCTGCGTCTCTGTATATCTGTGTATCTTGGTAGCTTTATATATTTGCGTCTTGTGCCATATGTGGCAACTCGCGGCTGACATCTATTGTAGCCCGCTTGACTTTTGTGCATTACGTAAGCGCAGCTCTTGGCAAAGTGACCCCCCTCCCCCTCCCCCCTCCACCCTCTCACTTTTCCAGTCTCTTCTGAATGATTGGAAGTTGTGACTGCAACTACTGTGAATGTGAAGTGTGTGTGTTGTCTGTGTGTAGTTTTCGAATTGGGAATGAAGTGCAGCGCTCCGCTTGACACTTGCAGCTGTCAGCGCGGCACTGATTGATCGATTGCAACTGCTGTGTGTGTCTGCGTGTGGGTGCAGAAGGGTGAAGCGCAATGATTAACTGGGCCAAAACAAACATTTTGAATGCATCACAAACTGAGGTTAATGATTTGAACAGTTTGCATTGCAAACAGCTGACAAAATACACAAAAATCAATCAGATACGTCAGGTGTTTAATGAGAAGAAAAGAAATAAGTTTTACGGTGTCGAAAAAGTATATTAATAAAATATTTATATAACACTTAATAAACATTTAATGAGAATAGCACAAAAAGAAGTTGAACGCATTAAACTACTGCCAAGGGCTATATATTTAATAATAAGTACAGACTTTTCGTTAAAGAAATTAAGAAACTTATTTGTTTAGTTTTCTTTTGTAAGAGTTTGGATATTCTGTGATAACCACTTTCATCATATTTTATGGTTTGTATTGTCCTTCGTTAACTACGGCCCTTGCCCATCTTGTAGGCAGCATACGGACTTCGTGTTGAAGATATTTTTCCTTGTTTAAGGCAATCGAAGAATGAACTCCACTTTTGGTGTCTTCTTAAGAAGTGATGTCCTGCACACACGGATCATGAAACATATACCAACGCGAATGATAGTCGAAAGGGTCAAAGGACATCCCCTAAAGTTTCCTTGACAACTCTTGTAACATGTTGGCAAGCGGAGATCACTTTGTCATGTCTCTTGGCAAAATATGAATTGTTGAAAGTTTCTTTAGTATTGGAAAACTTCAGAGTATCCCACCAGATACACTGTATTTGTTTTTTTTTTTCACTAATATTCGATTTACCTTATACATGCTTCCGTTTGCCACGAGATCTTGTGCGCTTTGCATTGCCGTGATGTGAAGGTTTTAAGTTGCAAAAAGTCTAAATGCTTGGTTGCATAAGAAACCATGACTACTCGTATTTGTTACAAAAGTAAGTTGAATTAAATAGCAACTAAGGCATATTCAGCTTGAATATAGACTACTGGGTGGAAAAAGTGGATCTTAATCCAATTGATATGCTTACAGAAAAACCGCAAGGTAAACAGCTCTATTATGGTATGACCATGGCGATCTCTGATCTTTTTGTTGAAACTGTACTTGATAATATAATTAGTACAAATTTTTCAGTATTCAACTTAAAAATAAGAGTCTCAAGTCACTGATTTGGCATTCTATAATAGAGCTTAACTTCTTTTTGAATGATATTTAGTTCAAAGTGAGAAATCTCTTACTCGAAAAAGAAATTAGTATATAATATTTCCATATTTATAGTTAGACTTCTCCTATCTAGTAATGTAATATACAAAATTTTAAAGTAAATTTTACTGAAAATTAAAAATGACATCTAGCAAATTTCACTTAGCTTTTCAACTTTAGATTTCGCTTTAATTGAAATTCTCTATTTATTATATTCCTTCTCTCTACCATCTTCGCCTTTATCTATAATAAACTACACTTGTAAAGTATTTGAACTTCAGTCAGGTCAAGTGGGAATGTTCTCTATATTTAGAATGATTGATGAGAATGATTCAGGAGCTGTTTAGCTGCTGAAGAGCCAACGCCAACTAAATTTCCACCTTATCAATATGAAAAGTTTGCCGCTCGTTCGCTGCCTTTTAGCTTTTATGGAACTCTTTTCTAACTTCTATTGATAAAACAAAGAGATAACAAATATGTATTTATATTTTACAAGAATAATTTCTGTTATTAATAATCGCTTTAGTTCTACACAAAGAACTGCAGCCAGATGACTTTTTGTACTCTGTTTAATTAGTGCCTTCTTAGCAAGTTTCTTCTTCTTCCATGAATTGTTTTCTTACTCCAGTTTTCGGTCAGTGCAGAAGTTAAACGTGCACTCGACAGCATTTATCTATCAATTGTGTGCTGGCAACTTGTTAGCCAACTGCAAGACCCTGCTCCAAGTTATCCGCTCTCTCTCCGCCCTCTTTACAATTTTTGACCCCATTCAGAAAAACTTTCTTTGGAAGCAGCGCGCGCCGCACGAAATTAATTTAAATTTATTGTCTCAATTTATAATGCTGCAAATTGAGCGTTTGCCAAAAATAAACGTTGACAGCATTCATTCGGATAGTTCAATGTCTCTCTCCGATGTGCCACGCCCCTTTCTTGCGCCTTCTTCAAATTGAACTTGAACTTGGCTTTGGCATTGGCATAAGTCAAAAGTTTTTCCGTTTCGCAATTGTATCTATGTGAATAGTTATTATAAAGTTTGCCGTCATCTAAGTCTGAGTCGAAGCTTGCTAGTTTTTCTCTCTTTTTCTGCTTAGTGGGCATGCGAACTCTGGACACAGAATGTAGAGTTCGCAAACGCAGCCGAACAAATTGAGTGCACACAGTCGGGCAGACGTTTGTCATTTGTCTGCTGTCATGTCAGTTGTCAGTTTGATTTTTTGACTTTGTTCTTATTGTTTTTGCGTTGTTGTTGTTGTTGTTGCTTTTTATGGTTATTTTAAATTGTAACAACTGCTATGACGACGTCCACGACGACAGCAGGCCACAACAACAACAACAACAACAACGACGACGGACTACGAAAATAAAAAATAAAATAAATAATATATATATACAATAAAATAAAATAAATGCTAAAAGACAAACAAAAGACAAATTGTGCGCTCTGCGAGAGCGTGTTGACAATTTTTTATATATTTTTCTATGCTCTACATGTGCGATTTGCGAACGGGGTATATTAGCTTTGAGCTAGCACAGGAAGTCTAGAACAGCTTGGCACCTATACGGTCCAAATCTGCCAAAAGTCAGTTTAATAAATCATTTATTTATTTAATACAAATTTCAATGTTTTGTTAATTTAATTTGAAATAAATTTTATTATTTTTATTTTTTATTGTTTTTTTTTATGTGCAATTTGTGAACGGGGTAGATTATCTTTTAGTTAGCTTATTGTAGTGCGTAAGTAATTAGAGAAATGTTATGAGAGAGCTATAAAATGTAATTATAGATATATCTTGAGAAATAATATGAAATACTTTTAATATATTTTTATTCAAATATAATTTATTATAATTCCCATTTTTTTTTTTTTTTTTAAAAATAAAAATAAAAAATTTTAAAAATAATTTTTATTTTCATATTTTCAAATTTTTTTTTCAACTAAGAATTTTACTCTGGTTGTCTGAAAGGAGAATATAGAGAAATGTGGAGTAATACAGAATATGACTATTTATAAATATCGTAAATGTCTTTAATTTATCTAGATGAGAAAAGACGATTTTTATATAAATACAGATAGATATAAATACCGCAAATGGCTTTTACAGGAGGTAAAATCAACTAAATGAACGTTTCTTTACTTAAAGTTCGCAATAAATATGTTAAAAAGATTAAAGGGTAATAAAGGATTTTTCTGATTTCATATGTGCATTGAAACACCTGCCTTCAAATTGCGTAAACTGATTCTTGGTTACCAAATTTGAGCAAAATTTGTTCGCATTTTTTAGTAGTCGTTCCCCAAAAGTCATATTAGTCTGCGTATTTATTTGTAAGTCGTTTAAACACACAACTCTTTATACCATTTCTATTCTGTAGGGCATCTGGGTGCGCAGTGCTTCCGCTACTCTTGATTGGTTTCGTATATTTTGGGTTTGACACACGAGCTGTGCCATAGATTTTTACAGTCGCTGACGTCTGAGCACTTTATCTTAATGTCAATTTTTTCCGTTCTCTCCTTGACTTCAGTTTGGGTTCGGGGCTTCGGGTTCTAGATGGCGGACACCGAATTGGGCGGTCCGTTTGGTGCCTCCGCTTGGTGCGTGTTGTGCGTGAAGCAGTTAAAACGACGTTCAAGCAAATTAACAATAAAATAACCATTTGTAAGTCAAGTTCGGGCCACGTTTAGAGCTGTCAAAAAATCACGACATCTTCGCGTTAATGGCGCTTAGAGTTGAGATAAACTGTCGCTAGGATTTGCATTTACATACATATTAGGCGGGCTTAAGGCACTGTGACTCATCAGCTTCCAGCGCGGATTAAATGCACTGTAAAAAAACATTCATCGATTGAATGTGAATCACAATAAAATATAAATACATTTTAAAATCTTAGTTACTAAGCCGAAAGTTAAAGTTCTTATTTAATAAAGTCGAGTAAATAATAAAATAATAATAATATTTAACCTTTACTTACAAAACAATAAATCATATTCGAAATATAATAAACATTATAGAAAAATGGGAAAAAGGTGGTCACAGAATTACCTGACGAAATCACTTGAATGTCATTAAACATAGAGAGTTTCACTTTACCAAAAATTTATTTATTTAAAACAAAATATTACACAATAATTACGTTTTGCTATCCTGAGTTTTTGCATATAAATGATAAACATATATTAATATATATTTTGTTGAAAAATTGATTGAAGTCAACATAAGCTTATAGCAAATGCGGTTTCATTATGATTATATTGTATTATTATTTATATTCTATATATATTTTTGAAAATAATTATTATATATTTTTACATCTGTAGTATCAAATATATTTTTAGAACACATATATTTATTATTATTATATATTTATATATATATCTGAAATATCAAATATGTATATATAACATTTATATATTTTTTTAAATATTATGAAATATTTATTAATTATTTCTATTCTCTTAGAATTTTATTTGAATACATACCTTTTAATATTTGATCTCGCTGATTTCATATGACTAGCAATTTGAGTTATTCCCTAAAATGACTTGCTTTACATTGCCTACAGCTGTCTATTCGACTCTAACGCATCTCTCGCGCATCAGTTTGCCTATCTACCTATCGAGGCAGAATGAGGTTTAGATATATGTATATGTATGTTTATCTATTTATATATATAAATATACATATATATTTTTACAAGTCATATTTAGCTATAGTCAGATTTGAGCAATTTATATTATAGTAAAATTGATTTACTTTTTTTTTGACTCGTTCATAAATTTCGCGCCGTGTATTTGCTCGCTTGCATTTAAGCTTTAAATGCAGCCACTCAAGGCGCTTTTGAACTCATTTGTGTTTGGTCTTTGGTTGCAGTACGACAACGTGAATTCGTGCCTGCACGTGCTGCGGAGTCAATCGGTGGGCGGCTTGGACAACATCACGACCAACGACATCTGCGCGGGTCGCCTTAAGGCTGTCCTTGCTCTGTTCTTTGCCCTGAGCCGGTACAAGCAGCAGGCGAAGCAAACGAAATCCATTGGCGTTGGCTGTGGAGGTGGTGCTAGTGGTGCGGCTGGTACAATTGGCGGTGGCTCCGTTTTGGGCATTGGCCTGGGCGGCAGTCTACGAACATCGACTGCTAACAATTCGCTGGACAGGAATCAGCAACAGGAGCAGCAGCAGCAGCAACAACAACAACATACGCAACAGCAAACGCCACAGCAGCTAGCTCAATCGTTGGAGAACGGCAATGAGATGGTGAATCGGTAAGTGCCCTAAATAAATATATTAAATACATCATTTTAGAATATATTTTTATAAATTTGAAATTCAAAATGTAACAGTGTGTTACATAGCAGTCAGTCTTTGTCTGGCAGCTATTGCTCGTTTCTATGCAACGGTTTGTGTCTGAGCTAAATGACTAAGTAACTCGACGAAACTTTTTGTGCTGCGGTTCGTGTTTCAACTAGCTACTTAACGAAAAGTACTCCACCTGTTAACTTAGCAGTGCTGTTAAGTTTACAGATTGTAAGCTTAAAAACTGAATTTTCTTTAATATTTAAAAAAAAAGTAAAATTTTTGAATATTTTGGAATATCTGTTAGTTTCTATACTAATGTATTCAAAATTGAATTAAAAGAAAAGAAAAAATAAATCTTGTTTGTAACAATATCAAAGAATCTTTTAAAGAAACCCCGGAACATAAATATATTTATCATATACATTGGGTCGACATTATAGATTATGATCGCTTTAGGTAAAGGATTAGGGATTTCAGAAGCTTAACATAGCCATTCATGACTTTCTGTTAACTTAACATATGTTAAGCAATGTTTGTAGTCTTAGCATATCTTAGTCTTCGTAGCTCTGTTAGCTTGACATATGCTGGCTGTACAGCGGACGACTAGACTTTCAGCTAAAATTAACTTGTGGAAGTTAAAGAATCTCAATAAAACCGAATTATAGCATGGAATATTGTGCTTTTGGGCTTATATATTAAATGACATTTCTCCCAGCTGTGCGTCTGTTAACGGGGATTTGTTGAAATACCAAACAGCATTTTGCCAGTGCAAAGTCAAACCCCTCCTTAGTCTTAGCTTAACCTCAAAGCGAGCTCATATCAAATGGAAATGTCGCAGATTTCCGATGCATTTGGCTTACACCGCCATAAGACTTCCGGCAAGACTTCATCTGGTAAAAAAAAAGAAATTCCAAGCAAGTTTAATATGATTTATTGGTTTGTTTGCCGGAAATTACAGGCGATTCAGCTCACTCCCTCCCTCTACTTCTGGCCCCAACTCGTAAAAAAGAAACCCCAAGCATTGGATTCCGTTCGAGGCTGAGACACTAAGCAAACAAAATTGGCATACTATAAGAGGACAATCTGTGTGTGAGTGTTTGAGCTCTTGAAAAGCAGCTGAAAAATTCAAAACACGAGAATGGAAAATTAGAAAACTTTATTTTTGGTCGAGGAAAGCCCCATACAAAGCGACAGAGTGAAAGAGAGAGAGAGAGTTTCTGTCGTCTGAGTCTCGGGAGTTTTCTTGTGTGTTTGCAACCCTCGGGGAAATCCCAGCAGAGCAGACAGGAAACGGAAGCTTTTGTTGTGCCAGCAAAACTGTGGGTAGGGAAAAGGGGCCAGGGTATAGACCAGTCGCCGTTTAACTCTCGTTTCGGGCCCTGGCAGTCGCCCCCACACTTCCCACTCTGTGTAGCCATGTGTTGATGACTTTCACTGACTATGAAATTTAAATGCGTAACGGAAATGTTTGCAGTGTTATTTTTTGGTTGAGGGGCGCGTTGAGTAGCAGACAAATAAATTACACCGGATTTTTATGGTCGTCCTTGCGCCTAGTTTGTGGTAGGCAACAGGGAACAGGCAGGCACCGGGAGGACAGCATGGTGACAACAATGCGGCAAGTTCATTTAAAGTTGCAATGCCATAAAACTTTCACTGCGAACAGGCAAGAGCATGGTCTCTGTATACCCTAACAATGGAACAAATAAAGCAAATTGTGAAATGAAAGCGGAGAATAATTTTGAAAGCGCATTATTTAGGGACTGTCCAAGATGAGATACAGAGGAGACATAATCAAATTGAATTGCTCCAAACTTTGCCTAAAACTACTTGCAAGAGTATTTAACATTCGGCTATAGCTAATAGTCGTCTCCTTCTCTCGACTACATTGTGCGTTGTTTATAATGTCTGCGGTCTGGCGACCTAGACACTGAAACCCTGTGCTGTCCAGCCTGCTGCAGAACTTTCAGCTGTGTCAAAGCAACCCCCAAAAATGTCAAGCGAACCATTAGCGAATGGCACTGGCGTTTTGGGGGGTTATCTAGTGGAAGGAGAAGCTACATCTAAAATTCAAAAGCACAAGCGACAAGTCGAGCAGCTGGTGCAGAGCATTTTATAAAGTTGCCTCGCGCGCGACTTCCTGCAAACAGTTTACAAGTTTTCAGTAGCTGGCACTGATTTGGGCTTCCGCACTTGCCACCAGTCAGGCAACATGTTGCATATAATTAAAATAAAAATTGTGAGAAGGCAAGCTGTTGGACTCGTTCTCCAGACTGAAGACTTCAGAAACAGCTGATGACATTTCCACCCTGTAGCTGTAGCTGGAGCCGGAAAGCTGCCATTTATAACTGCAAATTGCGCGCCAGACATTGCAACAATATGTGCTCCCAAATGTATTTATAACATTTGTAACGGAGCCAAGAAGGATCTAAGGGTCGAGAGGTTGGGGTAGTTTAATGGCTTCAAAATAACCCCCGATGCTACGGGACGTGGGAGGTCACATAATTGACATGCGGCAGCTGAGGGCGTGAATTCCAATGCATACGTTCAAAGAGCTAAGCCAAAGCCAAGCCGAAGGACTAAACTCCACTTCGGTGAATGGGGGCACTGTGTGCTGCCAAGGGGTACCTCCCCTGCCATAGCAATGGGGATGTGTGCTGCCAAGGGGGTAGGTAAAGCGCCCACGTGCGTGTGTTCTCTCTAATTCGCATGCATTTATGCGTGACCAGGCACAGGACACAAACCAAACCAAAATCAAACCTGGCAACAGGCAAGCAAGCCGTCTGGCTGGGGGTAGCCCATCAGGGAGTTGGCTGTTGCAGTTGTCCTGGTTACCACAGGATCTCTCGCTCTTTCTCTTGACAGACCAGCCAACAACCAACACCACAAGTTGTCAGGTCCTTTGGCCAAAAAGCTGTGTCCTTGTACGCCCGCTTGTTGTCTGGCTTAACTTTTGTTGTCCTGCGGGCTTCAGTTTATTGCTGCCCTGTAAACACGAGGCGGGGTAACTTACTGCATAGCATTCATCTAGTGTACGACTACAGGGTATTTGCCTGTTCGATCACCCTCTCATCTACTCGGAGCGTAGTTCATGTCCTGCATGCTGAATTTATAATTCCATTTGTGGTTTTAATTTCGTAAATGTGAGATTAATTTTATTCAATTTGGTGTGCGAGGGTTGAAAGAAAAACAGAATATTCGAATTGTTAGAAACTCAGACTCGTTGCACGCTTCATTGACTCCCAATTGTCAAAGCGCTCGAAATCATGGCAACTTGGCAAAATATGCGTGGGAAGGCGAACAGTAATTAAGGACGATTATCTGGGTAGAGCTGTCACTCTGGAGCCATTCTGGTTGGATTGATATCCCGACGCGCCTCTGAATTGCGTCTCGATTCATCCATTAGGTCCTTGACCAGCAGTTCATCGCGCGAATTCAAGGCCGAGACATATATTTCCCTTGTCGCTCGGAAATTGCCGCAATTATACAAATGTTCGTTCTCCAATCGAAGAAAGTTCCAAATGAAACGTCGCTTGATCTCACAAATACTGGACAGCGTCCTTATATTGTTGGGTAGCAAAAGATTATGGGATATTAAGTATACCTCGAGGGCCCAGAAGAAACGTATGGAGAGATCCGCAATGATGGCATAGTAGTAAAACCACTGCAATAAATAAACCAAGTCGAGCCTGAGCGCAAATCGCCAAAAGTTCATTCGAACCTACCTTGGGGTAAATAAGACGCTTGCGAAGGAATATATTTTTGCCCTTCCAGATTTTAAACAGGCCGTAGTCCTGCAGCAAGTCCCAGGCCGTGCAGTAAATGGTTGATGCAAGGGAGCTAGCTAAATAGCCCCAAGTCCAGGGATTTGCAAAGATACTACTGTACTTGTCTGTAAAGGAGATAAATATATTAGGCTCGATGTATGTATGTGGAGAGCATTGTTGAGCCACTTACAGCTTGTCTCCATTTGTATAGTTGATATGACGTTAACGACGATTGTAGAGCCATAGGCGAAGGCGTTGACCAAATACGAAATTGGCCTAAATTGACTATCGCAATAGCGCTTCACACATTGGGCCAGCCGAAACCAGGCGGGCAGGCAACGCAGCACGGATACCATGACGTCTGGTTCAAAATCAAACGTATTCTCTCTGTCCATGGAATAACGCACATAAAACCGAATCAACTGATAGTAATCCACGGTGCATTGCACCAAGGATCCCAGCTGATCGGCTAGCCAAAAGTCCGCAAACTTCACGTAACAAAACGGAGCAGCCAGAATGCGCCCGAAGCACTGCAAAATCCACATACGAGCTGGAAAGTTCATGATATGCACAGGATTTATGAGTAGCGCCAGTGGCAGCACCAGTCCAATCAGCGGAAAATACAAAGGATCCTTCACACCAAACTCCTTGTGATGTATGAACAGCAGCATGGCCAGCACACAGATGTAGCCAAAGAAACTGGCTGTGCTGAGTAGCTTAATGGACACCGTCTGATTGCGAGGGTTCAGATCGAAGATAAGCACATGATTAATGCCCACGTTCTGCCACACGTAGACGTTTGCAACCAAGCTAAAACCGTAGAGCATCAAGGAGAATGAGCCGCGAAACAAACGAGTAAACACAAAAAACTGTTTCGTATTGCCAGAAAGGATGTAGGCTGTAAAAGGGGTATTAAACATAGTTATTAATATCAGGTGAAATATGTGTAAGTGTAACTCAGTTAATCAATCTGTAGTCCAGCAGTTAAATAGAGCTTCACTTATTAGAAAGTCAATTGCTCCCTTAATCAATCTATCAATCTTGGAAACAGACAGATGGTCTATACTTCAGTTAATCAACTAATCGCAGCTAGACTCTCAGATGGGACCGTCTATCTAGGCCGTCAGCTATCAATTAGTCTCTCGATCAATCCAGACGGTCTGATGAAATGATCAGAACTAAATAGTTCACGAAAATAGTCACGAAAAACGGTCAAACAGTCGAAGACAAGCAGTCAGATGAGCAGTTTATGTAGACCGTCACTCAGTCAGTCAGTCAATTCCTGTGAATTTGTAGTATATTGATACTTCTTCCATTGTCAGATCTTTTACCAGAAATAGCACAAACTACACTTGAGACAATGAAGAGACCCATAAATACGCCCGCTGAGAACACGTAGCCTGTCGATGTGGGCTGACCCAAGGGCGGAACTCTCAGCTTTTCCATTGCCTTGCCACGGTCACCGTCTGTTATATATTGAGTGAATAGGTCCTCGACTTCGGCAATCATTTCACGCAGCTCAACTCCGTCCATATTCAAGGGCGTGGCATCCAAAGTCTTCAGAATCCACCGAGCTCCGTTCGGGGTCGGGAAATACTTTCTGCACTTTTCGCTCAGCTTGAAAAAGCATGTGTAGTTGAGCTGCTGATAATTGTTGAGTAACACCAGACTGAAGTAGAATTCGGAATAGGCGCGATCTAGTTTGCGCAGATTTCGCGGCTGATCAGCCAGCGGAGGCAGGCCTCTTACGGCGCCCACAATCACCGCTTCGCTTCGCCCTTTTATATAGAGTAGCTTCACCTTTAATGTGGCGTGCTTACGCCGTGCCTCAGCCATTTTGTATTCGAAGAACTCATTCACTCGCTTCAGCTCGGAGGTCAGTTTTGTATAGAACTCGTCTCTAAAGCTTAAGCAATAGGCATCATATGCGTTTTTGTCCCTTGGATTGGGCGCATTTTCCAATGCGGTGCGTAATATGGCCTTCAGTTCCTGCTCGGTCAGATAGGATGATTTAACTATTGGCATTATTTTTGCCTTTGCTGTACCGTACTGACCTCATAGTTAACATATTGCTGACGCCATTCACTAGTTAAATGAGACTCAAAAGTTTTGCCGAACTTCATTCTGACTTAACTTGTATTTCGTAGTTTCTGTGATGAGTGTTAAGTCAACTGTAGGAGGATACTGAGGCAAAGATTATATATTCTTGATATCCAAACCAATAACTTATATCGTTGATCTTACATAGTTAACATTATAGATGCATTGTTATTTAGCGTTTCCAGTGAAGATTTCTTGAAGAGCCATAAAATATTATCTAAGACAAACTTTCAGTTCAATAGGTTAACTTCGCTTTATCCACATCTTTAAAAGACACAGAAATAGGTACAGCCGGATTGACGGATAGAAGAACATATTTTTCTCACTTCGTAAAATGGAATTCTTTATTTAGCTATATATAATATTTATGTTTAATTTAACGTGCAATTAAATACAGTTAATATTTTTAGGGAAATCAAATTTTGACATTTTAGCTGAATTTTGTAATTGTTGTAATTGTTTAGAACCTCGATCGCATGCCGGTCTGTACACTCTTGTTCTGTTTCGGGTCGTCCTCTGCAAAATCTTTTATACCGATGGGTTGGAGGTAAATGTCACGGATGGCACGGTAATGGCCGACATTGAACAAATGCTCGTTCTCTAGGCGCAAAAAGTTCCAGATGAATCGTCGCGTCACCTCCAAGAAACTGGCAATGGTCTTGCAATTGTGGGGCAACAAAATATTATAGTAAATAAAACATATCTCCAGGACCCAGATGAAGCGTATCAGAACATTCAATACGATGGCAAAATAGTAAAAGCCCTATGAATATTGTTAAGATGATATTAATGATTCAGCTTAAGTAAAGCCGACTCTTGAGACCTGTACGTACCTTGCGATATACGAGATTCTCGCGCAAAAATCTATTTTCCCCTTTCCAAACTTTGAACAGACCAAAGTCAATAATCAGATCCCAAGCTGAGAAATATATGGTTGATATGAGAGACGAGAGTAGATACGCCCATATCCAGGGATTTGAAAACATGCTATCATAATTAGCTGCAAATGGAAATGATTGATAAAGTTAATACACGAACAGTGAGAAATACCCTGTACTTAATAGAGCAAACTATGAGATAAACTCGTCTCTAATGAACTCTCTTCAGTTTATAGAGCCACACACATTACGTACAGGGTATTAACAAGTATATACATACCACTCGTTTCCATTACAATTGTAGAAAAGATGACCACGAGAATGCTACTGAAATATTTGAAAGCATTCCATAGATATAAATACGTTTTATTATCCCAAAATCGCCTCAGGCACTGGGCTAAACGAAACCAGGGCGGCAGACAACGTATCAGCGGAACCATAAAGTCCGGCTCGAAGTCAAAGGCATTGGAGTACTTCATGTAGTACCGAAAATAGAAACGAACCAAATGATAGTTGTCCACAATACACTGAACCAGCGAGTTAAGCTGATCGGCGATCCAAAAGTCTGCGAACTGCACATGGAAGAAAGGTGCAGCAAAAATTCTGCCAAAGCAGCGCAAGATCCACATTCGCGCCTTTAAATGCAGCATGGGTATTGGATTGATCAGTAGCAGCAGTGGCAGCCCTATACAGATCAGCGGAAAATGATATGGCTCGTCTACGCCGAATTCCTTGTGATGCAGAAACATGAGCATGGACAGAGTGCAGAGGTAGCCGATGCCGCTGGCAATCTCCAGGAACGTCGCGGGCTGCACTCGCTTGCGCGCGTCCAGCTCAAAGATCAGCACATGGTTGATGCCCACCCTTTGCCACACATACACATTGATTGCCAAATAGAAGCAGCAGAGTACCCAGGTGATGAGACCCCGATACATTCTGCAAAATGTCGTAAACAGATGCACACTATTGCGCACATAGATCACTATAGGCGATAGAGGTGAAAAGTAGTTAGATACAGAAGTTAGCTTGCTGATGGCCCAGACGTCTTAGAGCACTTACACGAGAGAAGAACAACGATAGCGCTGACAACAAACAAGCCCAGCATCATGCCGGACATGAAAACCCTCACTGGTGGCGAAGCCTGCCTCAATGGTGGCACTCTCAGCTTGGCCATGGCCTTGGCGCGATCTCCGTTCGTGAGATGGATCGTATACAGATTCTCCACTTCAGTGATCATTTTCATCAGTTCTTCCTCCTTGCTGAAGGGTGCGTGGCTAACGTATTCCTTGAACCAGGCCGCGCCCCCTTCAGACCTGATATACTTGTCAAACTTCTTGCATATTTTGCGAAAAGCCGTATAGTTGAGGCTCTGGAAGTTTTGTAGCATGATAAGGCTCAGATAAAACTCGCTGCACACGAAGCCCAGATGGCGTGCATTATACGTTCGTGTTACGGAGGTCAGTTGGGGTTTTATCTCGTCCAGTTTGCGACGCGCTTCGGCCAACTTCTGGGCAAAGAAATCCTCAACGCGACTCAGTTCTTGATGGCAAACGGCAAAGAAGTTGCGCTGGAAATTTTGATAATATTCTGAAACTGTCGGATCAGCATTAAAATCTTGCTCTCGTTTATATCTAGTACTCCTTGGCACTTGCTCATCGGGTGCATTGACCACCGCGTCGCGTATCATGGCATCTAGCTCCTATATACAGATGACAATTATATCTAGTTAGAGATGTTGATGGAGATATCGATATAGAACAGTTACCCCATAGTCCATGTACTGCTGACGCCATTCGTGTGTTAAATGGCTCTCAAAGGTCTTTCCAAACTTCATGATGTCCTTCTACAGTGAAATCTAAGAAAGTTACGATTATATTCTCTAAAACACAATTTACACAAATCTCCTTGCTAAATACCTACTCTGATCAGATTCCTTTGCTCGACCGACGACCTAAGATATTGACAGCTTGAAATTGGATCAAAATGGGTTTTTTACTGTGAAGTCTGTTGAGTTAAGAAGGCTGAAAAGTTAAGTGTATTTAAATTGAAAGAGAATTCAAGAATGAATGTGATTTCATAAATGTTCCTTCGAAAAGTTTCTTTTCCATTTTAAATAATGGATCATAATTATTTTATAAATTCCAGTTGCTAAGCATCTAATTTCAAATTTAACAGTAAAATTCTCTTTTTCTTGTAATTTTCTAATGCAATATAATGATTTCTTTCTCAGCTGCTTTCAAAAATTATTTTACAATAATATATATAATAATAATAATAATATAATACTCAAAATTGAACATTTACTGGACAGAATATACAATAATTTAAATCAATTGATTCTTTCCGAAATTTGTTTAGACTCTTGCAAGATGATTAAGTTGCCCTTTCTGTACAGATATTCCTATTCCAGATATTCTGTACAGATATTCCTTGAGTATTACAGTCACATTTGGACCGTGAGTACTTTAGGCCTTTTACCTGGATTACTTATGCCATTTTTTAAAAGAATATATTACATATTTTCAATAGATCCTATGAATGGCCTTCAAATGCACACGCTATTGAATCATCCCACTTATACCCCGCCTCGTATTTTAAATACTTCCCCAGTTTCACGCACATGCATCTCATCTCATCTCTTGTCAGCTGCCCGTGTCTCGATATTATTCTGGTCCAACAGCCTACGCAGTGTAGCGACGTTTTTAATACGCCTCCAACTCGCAGCTTCCTTTATACACTGTTCAAAAGTTACAAAAGTTACTCCATTTAGTATATGAATTTTGTGAAAGATTCCTCGGTATTTTGTTTTGCAGAGCTCAATGGACATAATCTAGATATGAATCAATTCGAATGGAAAAATTTGTTTGGCCAGCTGTTACAGAGTATTGAACAGTCAGAAACATAATTTAAACTCATTTTTCCCGCTGCTGCTTGACATTTTCGCTTTTGTTTTTGTGGACAGTCGCTCGCTTCCGGGTTTTGGTTTTTATCCTGCCTCGTCGCGGGCTTTAATACAAATTTTTTCGCATTCTGTTGAAGTGGATGTCGAGCTACATTATTTTTTGTTCGCTGTCGTATACAAAATTTGCAAAAAGGGGGCTTTAAACAGCGTCGAGCAGTAAGTAAGGGTTGCTGGGCTAACCAGCCCCCAAAAAATCTTTAAGGAAAACCTTAGAATGCTCAATCAACGCGTAGAGCTTCGCCATTCGATTTCAGTTGCCAGCAGTTAGTCATACTTTTCTAGTGGCAAACAAAGAAAATGGCATTCGAGTGGTTAGCAAGGGGCGAAAATGTCGTCTACAGGCATGCCAGAGGGGGGCTTGATTTCTACCTCATCATCAAAGCGAACATTCATCTCGACTAACGTGAAAAATGTGAAACAATTGCAACGATGATTACTTTTGCCCCGCCCCAAGTTGTTGTTGTTGTCGTTGCTGCTGGAAAAATGGTCGTAAAGGAAAATTGAATTGGCAAAAGTTTTCCCTGGCCCAGGGGAACATTTGCTGTAGGCTAGAATAGAAGGGATGCAGAGTGAGAAAGAGAGAGAGAGAGAGAGAGAGAGAGAGATTGAGGTGAACCAGGTGAAGCAGTTTCATAATTATATGCTAAATACTCTAGTAATTAACTCCCCTGGGATGGGGTCTTCAAGAACTGTTAGATGTTGATTAAACTGTTGACTGAGCCCCATCAAAATTTAAGCCATTTACTCTGCGGAGGCAGCGGGCGACAAAAACTGGCAACATGTGCACAATATGCACATAAAACTCCGACTACATTTAATTTCCGCTTGGATAAAAACGTGCTGCTGTCAGCTATGTTAGATCCATTTTGATACCCAGTAATGTTAGGTGTGATTCTAAAGGGTATACCAGGGGTTTGTGAAATATAATAAGCTTAGAGAAGATCCTCAATGGAAGGCATAGAAGAGACATTGACTTCCATCTTAAATGGAATTAGAATAGATGTTTAAAAAACACAGATGAACATTCTCAATGAACTCCCTTTCTCTCTGTCTTTCTTCATCTCTATCTCTGTCTCTCTTTCCCTCTCTCTCTCTATCAAGCGAATTATTTATTTACTTGGAAAGTTTTAAAACAATTGATAAGGAACACAGAAATGCTTACAAGGCATTAAGTAATTCCATATTTAGCATTGCATTTAAGAAGAGAAAATATTGTGATCTATATTTATACTCATTTTTATTTGAAGAACGCCTGAGTTATTCAATAAATAGTTTTTTATTTGCTAGTTTACAGGGTATTGGCTAAGCATCAACGCTCAATTCAAAGCGGATGCTATTGTGTGTTTTACTAGCATAACGAAAGAAGCAAATAAAAATATTTGCATAGACAAACTGTTGGACAATTGGATAGACTAGCGGCCAAGTGAACAGCCAGCCGGGTGTAGATTGCCAGCCAAAGTTGGCAGTGGGCAGTGGGCGTGGCAGATGGAGCTGCATAAAATGAAAAGTAAACATTGCAACATTCGCTGCCATTGAAATGATAAAGTGCGCCGGCTGCCAGTACGACAAAAGGCAATAAAATGCATGCTTAGTGCTGTCCGCTGCCCGCTGTCCGAGGGTGGCATGAAGGGGTCGGAGCTGGGGCGGAATGCGGGGAGGAGAGTTTGCGGGGGCGTGTGCTTAATGGCATTAGTAGTTTGTGTAGTCGGTGGGCAATAGATGCGGTCCAGTACAAGCTGGAGAGTTACATGTGTGTCCGTCTAGCATTTGTTTTCCTTTCTTTCTATTTTTCTGCGTCTGTGGCATGTGAATGGCTCGAGCTCGGAAGCCTTTCATGCTTTTTGGATTTGTATAAACAAAGATTTATTGGGTCTAGTTTAATTTTTTGGGGGGTGCTCGCTTTAAAGGTCTTTAAAGTAGTTTATCGAGGGGCGCAAGTTGAGCTTGACAAAAGTTTTTCTTTTCTTTGATATAATTGAATTTCACATCAATTTGGAATTGTTTGTTATTCATGCATATATTTCTCTAATTGTATTTTATGCCCTATTTTCATTGAATGGAGTGTGATTTGTTGGTGTGAATGAAGGACACAAAGTTTCGTTGAGAGTTCTGAAAATGTTACTAAAGAAATGTTCATAAAATTCTCTTAAGTTGTTCTTTGAATTCTGAGTTGGGTTGCAAGTTCAATTTCATAAATTCCTTTTAATGAAATCGAAACTTATTCCAAAACTCTCTTGAAACTTAGTAGATAGTATTTAGAAAAATCTAGATACATCTACCTGTACTCTTGCAACTCTCATTACCACCCATGCGCAACTCCGCGCCTTCAATTATAAAGCCTAGTTTATAAAGTGTAAGCCTACAACTAGTTTGTCTAATTCCAATTGCCTATCACGTAAATTGGACTCATATTTCGACAGGCGGCAATAAACTTCAAAAAAACAGCTCCATAAACTAGTGAGTCGGGCAAGTGCAAAGAAATCGCCAGCGAGTGAGCTGGCGCGCGGTTCAAGCAAAGCGGCTTAAATCAAGTTGGAGCATGCAAATTAAGCTTGCCTGACTGGCTTATACCCTGTAATCAGCGATTGATTGCAATAATATACAAAAACAAAATTGACTTTAATACAATATAGAAGTTGCACCTTTTTAAGGGAAATGGTCAAATGGTAAAAATTAGTGACAAATATTTATTAATATTTCAACTAAGATACACGAAAAGAAATATAAAAAAAATATTCTTTTACTTAGCTTTTAGAGTCTCCGAGTTAAATTAAATTATTTTAAATCTGTGCTTTCGTTTACCTGTTTCATATCGATTCACAGTTCTAATATACCCTTTGTACGTGATTTTCAAAAAATGCAATAAACCCAGATTTTTAATGGCTTTCAGCAATTACAGGGTATCAGAAGAAACAACAAACGAAACGAGTTTCAAACCAATCAAGTGGAGTTATGCCCCATTAGAAACTTAAGTTGCAATGATTAAACAATTTTCCAGCTGTTGTTGTTGCTGCAATGTCTCCTTGGCGACATTTCTTAATTCATGTTATGAAAGAAGCAAAAAAAAGTGGCAAATAATTTGCGATAATTGCCACAGCACAGCAAACTGTTGTTCAATTATAGCGATTTGTTTGGCCAATAACTTTTGGCTAACTTAATTGTAGCTCTTGTTGCTGTTGTTGTTGTTGTTGACCCCACGACTGAGCATTGAACTTCAGCTGCAACAGATTGTCGGTTATTTGAAGGAAGGGAGGCAGAGAGGGGCTAGAGAGGTTGGTGCAACAACTATTTATAGCCGGCACAAATGACAACACAGACAAGTTGCAACTTGCAACCACCCCCATCCCGAGCATATGACAGCCAGCTGTGCGCAACGAACATGTTCGATCAGTTGAGCAGCCAACACGTTGTATTGCGCTGCTTCAGTTTGCAAACGCAACGCGTCGAGTGCGGAACGTATGGAAAACATGCGCGCGTGTCTCGCCGGCAATTTTTAGTTCATTTTGTTTGTTTTCAAAATAAAAGCGTGCTCAAAAATGGCGGCAAAATATTAAACAAAATCATTGTGCAGAGCGATTTCTTATTCTACAAATGTGCCAAAAAGCCAAAGTGTAAAGTTGTTATAAATTAATATCAAACAAATGATTTTATTAAACAAAATACATTATTAATTTATATTAATTTATGTATTTGCAAATTTAATAAACAATATAAACTTGTGTTTGCTTAAAGTAAGCAAGAACAACAAAAACACAAAAATAAATGAATACAAAATAAATATATCAAATTATAAACAAATAAATTGAAAACATATAAAAAAAAAAAATTATATTTACAATAATGAAACTAAAAACTAAATTGAAAATAAACATGAATTTTGAATGAAATCAATAAGCTACAATTCAAACAGTTCGGTTTAAAGTAAACAAATGAATAAATAATATATTTTATTGTTATAAAAAACAAAAACAACTGAAAAGTTTCCGTGTTAAATTAAATTGTTATTTAATTAAATTATATAAAAGTTTTTTTTTATACATATATAAATATATATATACATATACATATATAAACAAATATATGTTCTCATACATTGCCTAAATTAAATAAATATTAAATTAATAATAATAAATAAATTAATAATAATAATAAAAAAAATTTAAACAAATACTAAATGTCTTAAATTAAGTATCTGCAAATGTTGCATATTTTATGGCATTGCAACTATGCTATCTCTCACTCTCTCTCTCTCTTTCTCTCTCTTTCGTTTCACTCTATCTGCTGTCTCCCTCTGTCGCCGACTCCCTTGATTTTCCGCATAATTAACGCCTTATCGCATTGCACACAAATTAAAAGGCTTAAATACAGACACAAACAGCAACAACAACAGCAACAAATATGTTGCCAACTCTTTGCAGACATTCTCAATGGACCAAACCGCCAGACAAATTCCATTTTAGATAAGCGCGTATTTTATTTATATTCCTCCAAAGTTGAAATGCAGCGAAATTGTTTTGCGGTGCAGCCGAGGGACTTAAAGTTTAAACAAAAACTCGCTCAAATGGAAAATTTATAAAATATTTTTTGTTAAACATTTAGTTTGGGGAGTAGGGAAAAAAAGTTTTGGCCCATTAAAAAAAATAAATATATATTTCAATTTATATATATATATATAGTATGTATGTATGTTCTTAAACTTTTTATTTTCATTCAAATTAATTAACTGTGCATTAAAAATAAAATTTCCATTACGATTTATTTAAAAATACATTTACCACTCTTCGTTAATTAGTAACTCTCGATTCTTATCAATAAGAGAGTGGAGACATGCTTGAAGTATATATTTTCCTTACCCCTTATAACTTTTCACTTTCCGTTTGACTGGTTTCTTCGGCGTCGACAGTTTACAGAGAACTTAAATGCGAGCTACAAGTTAATTAAACAGGCACTGAGAACATAGACTTTGGCAATTAGAACTGTCCGCCCCATTAGGCATAACTTATTTTGATGCTAGGCGTTAATCTGCAGTCTCATCAGCTCTTGAGTTTGCCTACCTCAAGATGTGCGGCTGATAAGTCTAACCGGTTTCTGCGCCATTCCGCACGGCGCGTGTCTTCAATTAATCTCTTTTTTGACTCGTGCTTGAATTTTGCAGCTGTATTTTCTAATTTCATTTTATTCAAGTGGCAGCTGTGGCCCCAAATAAAAGGATTAAAGATCCTTGAGGGGCGGACTAATTGTGCTTCTGCCAAAAGAAAGTTGAATTGAGAGCTGAACCAACTACAGTTCAGTTCACAATTTAAAGTAAGTCTAATTGCAAGTCTGCCCCTGACAACTGACAAGCTGTCAGAATCATCTTGTTCTTCTTCTTCATCTGCTTTCTGGGGGTGCATTGAACCGTCAGCTACCCCTGCCCTGACCGGCAGCAAATCAAAGCCCACGACAGAAATTTGAGATATCAAAAAGCGAGCTGTCAAAATACCAAACAAGCGACAGGCCAAATGAAAAATCAATTGCGCTGCACAGTAGGAGTGGAGAGGAGTGGGTGAGGGGATTATGAGCAAATGAGCGGGTCGTATCGAGTACTTACCGTAGGTAACAGCCGAGACGAACTTTGACTAATGATAGCATAGGGGCCTCTGTCTGTCTGTCTCTCTGTCTGCCATTCTATCAGCCAGTCACTCAGTCTGCCCGCGTGTGAATGAGGGAGCGCGGATTATGCTTATATAAGTAGCAGAAGCGTCAACGTAATGATTTAATTATGATAATATGAAAATATGTCCATAGGGTTTCAGCTATCCAGCTATTATATGTATACGTCTAAGAGGGTCTCTTGATAATTATTAGTTTCGGTTCATGGTTATGGGTTTTTCATGTTAATGTTAATATTGGAGGCTCAATGAAAAATGAGAAATGAAGTTAAGGTTGTAAGCAAAAACAATTGGAACTAGTTCGCGGTGTTTTGTTCTAGTGCTAATGCATGTTGGAGAATGTTTCACAGCATGGCTGAATTGAGTCAAATGTAAATAGTAATTTGCCATTGAGCTACTGTGAACTACTATTATAGTGAATAGGTGGTGGAACTTGTTCGTAAATGAAGAGACTACAATATGGAACTAGTTATTTGCGTAAATTATCCAATCCTATCTGTATTATATATTATATATTCAAATCCAATTAATTATACTTATAAATGATATGGTTATTTGCAATGTGAACTAGTTCAAATGTGAGTCGATTCATTTGAACTAGTTCAGTAACAATATCACGACATTTAAATCTAGTTATTTTTCACTACTAAACAATGAAATTTAGACACATTATATATTGGTGTCTTTTTGCTTTTACTTATTTGATTGATTTAAACTACAATAGTTCGTGAAGACACTAAGCATAACGTGCTAAATCATCTGTAAACAAGATTAGCTTTGACAGAGTTGTGTAAGATCGGATTATTATAGAGTGCACCCAAGTGCTGTCATTAATCTGTTCACAAGAGACTATCGAGCGCCTCTTACAGAATTTTTAAACATATCACATAATTCTCACTTGAACCCCGCTTCGGAGCCCTCTCTCGACGCCCCAACTAATTGGACAATTCATAGAATATCACGTACGTCGATTGAACCGCAAAGTTTTTGACACAGTTACCCGCCGCTGGGCTTTTTCGTACACAGTTCACAGCAGTACAGTTGGGGTCTGTTAAGAGTTGTTCTTATCAGAACATTGCACTTTTTGCCCAAGAAGCAACTTTTGCCGGTTCTTATCTATGCCGTCGCACGAGGCCCAAAGGCACTTTGTGCAAAATTTATGAAAATCGTTGCGGGAATGCAGTTTGCATGGAGCAGAGCGATGCGAGCAGACAAGAGGAAGCAGGGCATGATAACTGGAAATTGACGTTTAGTCACGTACGTTGGCTAAAAGGAAAATTATTTAATGTGCAGAAGTGGCAAAAAGTTGTTAAAGCCAAGAATGTGCCGATAATAGCCAGAAGGAGCAGGAAGGAAGTAGCCAAAGGGGCAGAAGAAGGGAATGTGGGGACACGAGGTGATGATACGTTGCTAGCTTATACCTTTTACCATATACTAGAGAAGCCTTACACTGCCTCTTCCAGTTTGTCAAAATGCAATTTTTGTTTTTGACAGGAAATTCACAGAATATTAATGTGGCTGGTATATTTTTTCTGTTAGACAACAATTGGGCTTTGGTTCGTAGCTCATTGTCTTGGCCCTGGTTGAATGTTCATAAATCTAACAATGCAGCCGCTCAATCACAATGGCACGCCTACTCGCTGGGCGCCTGGGCACATGCAATGCATATCAAATGCTTGGCAAGTCCAAGTCCCAGACGAAGAAAAAAACAGAATAAAAGTCAACTTTAACTTGGAAGTTTAACAAATAAATTGTTGGCAAGATTTATGTTGCAGCTCCGTTTCAGCCAGCGTTCTAACAGCCAACCCCCTGCCACGCCCTCTCGCTTAGCCGGTTCTTAAGTTGGTTTTTAATGCGCCGTAAAACTGACGTAAAGAAAATACTTCCATCTAAATATAAACAAACGAAAGACAGGCATTAAAAACAATACATACCGAGAAGCAGAAAGAGAAAAGAAAAAGTTATTTGCGACGTGACGAAGCTAATATACCCTTGCGAATATTTATGGATGATTTATGAGAATTGTACTCTTTGAAAGAGATGTGTGATCTATACAGGAAAACGAAAATATACATTCCATATAAATGATATTGATTAACATATATTAGTATATGAGCTCAGTTTGAAGAAATAACTAAGTATTAGAGAAATCGGCTTGTCGACTTACTAGAGCATTGGACATTGGTGTAAATAATAATAGTGAAGAAAATTGGATTCTATAACGTTTTATTGGTAATTTTATGATAAATAAAAGTAAAGTTTTCTTTAAGCAGACTTTTACTTTAACAATAAATACAAACATTCTGATAGGAAGAGAGAAAAATACAAATTATTTTATTTAAATTATAATAATTTATATTTTGTACTAGAAATGCTGTTCACAATGCTCGTATATTGTTAACGTATATCTTAAAAAAGAGACGTTTCCTTTAGCATGACATTTTTCTTCTTGGAATTCAAATACCCCTTTAAAAATAACGCAGATAAAGGTAGGAACGTGCAAATGCACGTGCTGCTCCAAATTTTTGAGCAGGCAGCTGAGAATCGGCGAGAAGGGTGGGCGCGCAATGGGTCCGGACAACGCTACGCTCCAGCGAGCGCCATACAATACAAAAATAGACAAGTTTATGGAGCAGAAATCAACTTGAAAGACTCTTTTAGCTTCCGCTTAAAAGCAGGGGACGAAAGCGAATAGGCAACAGAAATAGCGCGACAAACTTTAGACAAAAGTCTTTTATTTATATGTCAAAGCAAATCAGCAATTTGTCACGGCATTTTAGCGGAGAGTTACAGAAAACAAAAATTACAGAACACAACAAAAACAAAGAGATAAAATATCTCAACCCAAAAAAAATAAAAGCTGACATTTTGCTGTGCCCTTTCAAGTTTTACATTTGCCTTGTTATTTTTCTGCCTTTTCAGTGTGCAGCCAATTAATGGAAAACTCGATTCGTAGATTTGTTATGATAGGTGCGCCCCAGTCGCGCATTCATCATTCATATGTATATAATTTATAAATATTTCATAATCGGCAGATAGCTTTGATGTAGCACCCAACTCTTTGTGCAATTGAAATGGCAAATGCAATGCGTTTTATCAATATTTAACAACAGTTCGCAAGTCTTTGCCCATTGTATGTCACTTGTTTGTGTGTGGGCACTAAAGCTTACGCTTTATTGAATGATTGAGTGATTGACTGACTAATGGTGAGCAAAAACAGTAAGCTGAAATTGTAACTGAAGACTATGTTAGTGATAAACTGAAAAATATTGAATAACATCTGTGGGGTCTGTAAAGCGAATTCATATTCTGATTGAATGACGGATTGATTGATGAGAAGAGCACAGCGTAACCTGCATGAACTGAAAGGCTGCTAGTTTTGATACCTTTTCTGATAAAAGTGTGATAAAAGTGAAAACTATGAAAGATTTTTGTAAGATTTGTATACTCAGTAAAGTTATTTTACACCCAGATTGAATGATTGACTTACTGATGATACGGAAGCTGTTTCCTAGTGATGTAAATGAAAAGCACTTAGAATTGGAAAACTGTAAAGAAAACAATTGTAGTTTATATACAATAAAGTTGTTTATTATAAGTTATTGAAGCATAAGCTGTGTATACAAACAGTCTTTAGACATCAGTGCCAAATTTCATTTAGGTATTTCCAACACACACAATAAAGACAGACGACAATTGCTGTAATTTCTGCCAGCAATTTGCATACAATTTGAATGCATTTCCAGCGAATCACACAACAATTACATTGTGCAATATAATCTTAAGCTTGATCTTTTCTTAAATAACAATTATTGCGGCCCAAAGTGCTTGATAGCGAGTTTCTTATATTAAATAAAAAGGCATAAATAAATTATAGGGCGTTTTAGAGCTAGTTCAATGAACAAGCTTTTAGTTTATTTTTGAACAACTTCAGAGGGAAACTTGTTTGATGCAGAGTGAAAGAGAAAGAAAAATATATTAAGCTAGTTTAAGCAACAAGTAAGTGAGCGGAAACCTCATTTAATACTCTGATCTAGTTCGCAAAATTAAAGAGAAATGAAATTATATTAGTATTAAGATTTGTTAATATTAATAGGAAAACGGCAAAATAATGTGAGCCACTTTGCAAAAATTGTTAAATGTAGTTAATAAAAACTAGAGAGAACTAGTTCACAGAAGATTCTATTTATCGGTACATAGCTTAGTATAGGTATAAAGATATGCATTTCAAGAGCTGGTTCAAATGCAATAGTTTATTTATGCGAATTTCATTTTCATTGATGATAGAACTAGTTGAAGTTAGCTGCATTAAATAGCACTTGGCTCTTCTGGAGAGCTCACTCTTGACTTCTTGGCGCAAATTCTCCAACTTCCTGTATCATCAAGATCAATTATTCTATGATTTTGTTGGGATTTAGTCACACTTCCTAGATTGCTAAGAAAAGTGTTTCCTTATGCCAAGAGATTGTCAGCAATCTGTCAAGCATTTCAACTGGAGCTCTGTTATTGCCTTAGCCATTTGCTAAGGTCTTTCTATTCAGTTATTATGCTTCAGCTCCAGTTGCCGCTCCAGTTCCAGTTCCATGTTCGAGAGTGACAAACGACGACAACAACAATTTGCAACAATTTATGAAAATTATGCAGTCAGGCGAGACACAGTCAGAATCGAGTCGCACTGGAGTTGAAGTCGAGTGATTCTGGGCTGTGGTAATTGCTGCTGTGACAGTTTGATTACGCAACTGCCGCCAAGTAAACAATTGCGAGAGGCAGTGCAAAATGTGTACTGTAATAAATCAGACAAACTTACGCATAAGTCAAAAGAGAAGAGAATTGCAACTTTTTACCCCACTCACAGTCAGAGCCCACCCGCGTTGCGACACGTGTTGCAAAAGAGGAAAAAAAATCTTGCAACATTTATCGCCAAAGCTGCAGCAACTCTCGCTGATCATCCCTTACAGCTTACCGCCAGTGTTTCACAATACCCAAAAAATAAAAGTACATGGCATTAATTTTTACGACAAATTGATTAGGCATAAACTTCGCACCCTTCGCGCTCGTCGAGTTTGGCTGCGTTTTACACAAAAATATGACCACTTCGAGAGCATTTAGCAGGCACTTCAAAATGTGGGCTATAGGCAGACTCAAACCCCGTTTCAGCTCACAGTCCCAGTTCCAGTCCCAATCACGTGTCACACGCACGTGCGTTTATTATTTACACGCCATTCTTTTTCTTCGACTGTGCTTTTTCCCAGTTGCTTGTGCTTGTTGGCAAAAGGCTTTGCATCTTTGTAATTGAAGCTATTGATATTGATTTTGCGCTGAGAAGCCTTTTTCTCAAATTTACTCCGCATCCCCATTTTAGTTGCCCGAGTCACCCTGTGCTGTGCCCTGTTCCTCTCCAGATTAGCCGCATCACCAGCAGTAGTCATACATCAAAAATGTCTGTTTTCTGGTCCTCTGGCCTTACTTGTTTGGGCGGCACGGAAGTTGCAAATATGTTCACTTAATTGCATTAAGTTTTCTGTATAACAACTGGCCCCCCTGTTCGGTATTCCAGATCAAAGTGCTGTGCAAACATTTTCGGTCATCCCTTGGCGTTTCACTTTAGATTTTCCCTTTTCTTTGGGATTTGGCTTGGGGGCGTATTTTGGGGCACCAGACATTTGTTTGATTAGCTGCAATTTTTAGCGTCTGTCACGGCGGGTCCAGGACAGTTAATTACAAAGTAATTACATAGAGCAAACAATATTTTCAAGGGGCAGTTGGTTTTTGCCTCTGAGCTTTTAATGAGTGCGAAAATTAGATCAGGAAAAACAAAAGAGAAGTTGGAATTAAATGCGTTTAATGATGCTTAAAAGCTAACCATTTGTCAGTCGAATTTCGTTTTCGTGACTCTGAGAAAACGTTCACCCATCCTACATATACTAAAATACGCAAACTAAACCATGATCTATATGCATATAACAAACGAAAGAGCAGCTAAAATATTAAAAACTGAAAGATGTTATGAAGTTATCCTAGTCGTATAATAAAAACAAAGTGTGAACTCAAAAAGAAAATCTAACTAAAAAGGAATAAATACAATAGAAAGAAATTTAGTCAAACTGCAATATAATAAAAATATTTGAATTAATATGAAATATGTACAAATAACAAGTATAATAAATAAATAACATTAAAAACACTTTAGACTTACAAAAGAAAATAATGACAATTACATAAAAAATTTAATCTCTTATAATAATAATAATCTAAAACCTCTAAACCAATTTCAATTTAAATATTTTATCCAAAAGATAATTTAGTTAGAAAAACGAAGAAAATAAACAAAACCAATGGCGTAAAAAGTGAAATACTTAAATATTAAAGTAACTTGAATAAAACTTTAATACATTTGAATATTAAAATATTTTCCTATAATTTCTTTATATTTTTGAAGTGCTTTCATCTTAAGCAGTTGCTAGACTTTTGTTAAAGACTTGTTGAACAAATTTAAATAGGCACATACAAAAAATATTCTACTTATAATATAAAAAACTGTAAACATAGTTTTACAAATTTTTTATTGAAAAATATTTAAAAATCCACATTGATAAAAATTATCTTTCAAATGTGTAATAATTGTATTTAAAACAAATGTTAAATTAAAAAAGTGCTAAAATGAACAGCTAAAACGTGCCAAAGTTGCATCCAAATGCCAAACTAAACCAAGTTTTATTATTATCATCATTAAAATTGTCATTACAACACGATAATTGAGAAAATACAAATATGGGCAACACTTCATCCTCGTCACATGGCAACGCTGGCAGCAAAAGCTCACGCAAATGTCGCAGTCTGCCCAACTCACCGGATGTCAGAAGGTAACCTATACATATATATATATATATATATATATATTATATATATATATACTGGGAGGTTTTTCTATGGAAATTGTTGACGGCTTTTCCAGCAGTCACTAATGAGACCCATTATGCATACTTTATACAATACAAAAAGCCAATGCCTGAATGAAGCCAAATGTCAGCACAATAAATCAGTGCCCCGAAAATGTTGCATAGCTAAATTTGCTGAAATTTACGATACATCTTCCCGAGAAACTGGAGATCTATTTAAAGTACAGCAGCAGCGCTCTTCAGGCCCACTCCAGTGGCTTGCTTTCAGCTATTTTTAAGCATATCAAAACAAGTTGGCGGCTAATGGAAATGACATTTTGTGGTTGCGTTTACGTTTCTCTTAAACAAACTTGAGAATTATTTACTGAATTATTGCGTGCGCTGTAAGAAATTTTGGAAAGCTTTACAGACGAATTTCTATTATTTTAATATTCAATTATTATTTTTTATTTTACTGAATTAAATAAATCTTAAGCAAAAAGTCATGGAGAAACTACAACTATATTATCTTTATTAAAAACTAACAATAAAATAAATATATAAAATAAAGGAGAAATAGTCTTCATTTAATATAAATATTTCGTTAAATTAAATAATTTATTTATGTTAAAAATACATAATATGAATGAATCACTCACGCTTTATGTTTTCTGACTGTTCAATTTAACATAGTCTTGGCAGAGATAATAATAAAATTAAATTATTTAATTATAATTTGTATGCATTGAAATTGTAAATCTTTAGTCTCATTTTAATATTTATATATTTAAGTTGTCAGCCAATTAATTTTTTTAATTATTCTAAATTTTGTTCACTGTGTGGCTAGCGAGTGCGAAATTTCTCAGTCTTTCATTAGATTAGCTGTGTAAAGCGATTCATAATTAATGCATTCCTCCTCCTCAGCCCTTTCTCTGGGCTCCAGTCAGGCAAGGTGCTTAGGTGCCGAAAGCGACACATTCAGCAAACACGCGACTGGCGTCTGTTGATCGACTTCCGTCTTGTGGCTCTAGGTACTTGGCCTCGTCCAATTCTTGGCCGAAGATCCACAGTTGGCTGCCAGCCAGACTGGGGCCAAATTTAATTTACTGGAGCCGTGTGCGAGTGCCAGAGCTGCTAAGTTTGTTGCCCCGTTTCATTACATAATCGAGCGATCAACTTTCAGCTACTCCGGCTCTGTCTCTCTGTCTCTCCCTCTCTCTCTATATCTATAAAGTTTCCTTTAAACCGAAATTGTTATATGTGTTTGGGAAAGAACAACCCCTGGAACATTGTTTTTTGACGCCTTGAAATCAACCACCATATCTAAAAACCTTTCAGTTATGATGGAAATGCGCGCAGAGTCAATAAATAAAACATTTGCCCAGTTGCATAATTGAAAATCCATTCGCTGGGAATCTACTGTCTGCCTAGCTGCCTAACTGCTACTTATCAGTCAACCCTCGCCTCTGTTTGTTCAATACAGGACTACCGAAATATGCAGCCTGGCCTGCTTATTTACGAGCATTTGTCCAACCCCCACAGGGTTTTGACTATACAAACACACACGCAAAATATTGTCAGCTGCTGGGTGTGAAAAGAAGACGCAGTCGGTGTGTGTGTGGCTGTGATCTAAGCCAAGCTGCCATATCTAGGCTAAAGCAGAACTCAATTCGCACGAAGTGGGCGGGTGGCTTTTATGCTTTTAGAGATGAGTGTCTGTTTATAATGATATGACCACATCAAAAGTATGCATAAGAACTCTGTAACACTCTTTCGGTTTGGAACAAAGCTAAAGAGCATTCGGAAGTCATGAAATTTGTTAGAGATGAGAATAACTTCTTACAGAATATTTAAACAATATTTGAATATGAAATAATAATGATATATAGATGGAAATATAAGTTAATTGAGTAAAAGAGATGAAAGAATGTTAGTCTTAGAGGATGCAGAGAGACAGATTGAAATAGGTTGTAAGCCAGAAAACAGTACTTGAAGTATTGTGACAAGGGAAAAGAGAAGAGCAAAGGAAATTCAAATTCAAATATAAGAGTAATCCACTGTCAGCAAGTATTTTCTTGCTAGTCATTTCCTAGTATTTACTAGTTCAATAAATATATTCCTGAATTTCAATACAATATTCTTAGTTCTGTATGGGTTTAGCATATCTGATGGTTTTCCTATTTATATATTGTACTATTCAAAATCTATTAAGATTCTCACTATTTGTGTTTATTTATCTTCCAAACCTCCGACGATCTTCATTCAGCACTTTCTTTGCGTTCACAGTACTGCCTACAGCTTTCACGCGTTCATCTCACATATTGGCGTGAAACTTAATCCAGCTAAAAGCTGGAAAATGGAATTCAGCTACTCGAGTTGCCAGCGCCAGGGCTGTCCACTTGATGTATAAACAGCAGCTGCAACAAAGTATGTGGCTCTGTTTTTGTTTTTAGCCGCTTTGTTTGCTTGTTTGTTTATTTGTTTGTTTATTTGGCTACTCTCCATTTGCGGCTGTGGCTTGTTGTTTACAGCTCTGGCCAGGCCAGGCATAGACCAACCTGCTGCATATTTAAAGATGTCGTCGCCGAGCTCCTAGCCAACTGCCTTGCCTCTCCTCTACGCTCAGTTCCCTCTGCCTCTGTCAACAAAGGTGACGACCATTAGCTGAGAACGTTGCTAAGGAATATCTTTCGTGCTCGCCGCACGTGTGTTTGCGCGGGGCGTGGCGCATGGGCGGGGAATGTGTTGGCAGACGCTATTAATTGTTTCTTGCAGCAGCTGAGAAAATGCGTCCCATAAGTCAGACAAAAGTCAGACAGTCAGAAACAACTGTTTTGAGCTGCAACTGAAGAGCCAAAGTTGGGGCCACAAGTTTTGCCAGTCTAATAACTGAAAATCGTGACTATATGCCGCACTTGAAAGC
Organism: Drosophila leonis; assembly: GCA_035045365.1. Classification (NCBI taxonomy): domain Eukaryota; kingdom Metazoa; phylum Arthropoda; class Insecta; order Diptera; family Drosophilidae; genus Drosophila; species Drosophila leonis. The sequence goes on along the minus strand of JAWNPC010000948.1, from coordinate 5,996,085 downwards.
CGCAGTAGCAACCAGCCAGGAATAAGAAATATATATATAAGAACATACGAGTCGAATACAATACCCAAAGCTGCAGCTAGTAAAGTATCTCAACTCATATTGTATGAGAGCGTGTGCGTGTATGTGTGTATCTTATGTCTGAGTGCAAGTCTTGGTGCCTGGCACCGAGGAATTAGAGTTGAAGTTGGAGTCGGAGTCGGAGTCGGAGCCAGAGTATGGGCTACACGACTTTTAAGATGAACACGTTTGCCAGCGTGTCGCATTACAATTTCTAATGACATGGCTCGTTGTTGGGAACAAAGCTGTCAAACTTGCAGGCTAAAAGATTGCTTTCCATTCAAGAATCATGCTTAACTAGCAGACTGCAATATGCTTTAAAGAACTACTAAAAAATACAGAACAAATTTAGAGACTGTTCTCAAAAATCTCATTTCAGTTTATTTTTGTCAGAGATTAAGTTATTGAACGTATTGTTTTATAGAAGATAAAAGAGATAATAATAATAATAAGCCAAGTGTCAAAGTTTGTGTTATAAAAGATTACAGCTTGTAACTAAACTCTCTGCACTACAGCCAGAAATATGAGGAGAATAAATAATTGAGCTATCAAATTCGGCTGGAAGTTAAATTTCCTTCTAGTGGCTAACATCCGCGCAATTTCTTGCTGTTTTTTCTGAGTTTATATGGATTTTTTATGTCAGGCAGTTCATAAAATTGAACAGGTTTACTGCGCTTTTCTAACTGCATGTCTGCGTGTTCGTCCGTCAGCTCCTTGATCAGCATCTGTCTGGTGTTGAGCTCTGCAACCAGCTTTGTCTGTCTGCTGAGCGATCTTCAACTGTTTGGCCACTCCTGCGGGCATATCAATGGCACATAATTACGCTTATTATCAACCATTCAACACCTACTCAAAATGCTCACGAAAATCTTCAGCCAGCCAGACAGCCAGCCAACCAGGCCAGTCAGCTCATGACTCGGCCATGTTTTTACCTCACATAAATTTCTTGGTTCCTGCCAGGTCTTGTCTCTTGTTATTGCAGCTGACAGCCTGTACGACTCGTTGGCAGTAGCCTGCAAAATTGCTGTGGCTAAATTTATGAATATATACATATATTCTGTGCTTAACGGCATAAGCTGCACCTCAACAACAGCTGAGGCCAGGTTCAAAAGGTTTTTGGGTTAGCGATAGACTGGAAATTGCTTGGCCAGTAGCTGGAGGTGTTAGCTGGCTATCTAATGCACTCACCGACAGCTTAACTCTCAGCTGCGCTCAGCTTAAATAACGAACGAAACGAGTGAAAGTGAGCTGTCCAAAAACGGATAAACTTTCCCAGATAACAAACACAAAATATAGTGTGTCATAAAGCATGACTGCATAAGCAAATCTACAATTCGAATTTTGCATAGATAAAGCGATTCCTTGAATGGAAAATATATATTTCTATAGCTATAAACAATTCTTTATATTCCTAGAAATTTCTATGTTCATAATTTAAAGAAAATTTCCTTTTTAAATCTGTATTGAAGTGTCTCCATAGCAAAGTAATATTATATAATAAGGGCAACATATTTGGTAACTTATCGAAACATTTCAGCTTAAAATGAATATTCTAAAATAGTTTCCGCTGTTAGCTATGATACACTTGATGTATTTCTGTCTATCCTTGATTCAAAATATATACCATACACCAAGTATACAAATCCTCCGTTCAGCTTCACATTAATATATTGACATTTCAAATATGAAAGTTTTATATAAAAGGACTTATTGGCAAAGAGAATTCAGAGTATAATTATTCAGTTACATTTATATCACAGACCGAAGGAGAAGTGGCAGATGTTATGAAGGATCTAATGTTGATTAAGGACAACAGCCGAGTCTAATTCGCTCAGAGCGTCTGTCTAGAATTAGATAGAGTTTTATTGGAATTTGACACTCGAGCCGGAGCTCAGCATAAAATATAAAATAAAATAGAGAAATCCTTATTTATTTTGTATACTTTTGGTATATTTGTTTTCCTTCTATCGCCTGTCAATCTTTATCGCTTGTAAGACAAATAAGCCCAGCCATATTCCAAGCTACTGCAGCCCAGCCAAGGGCCAAGCAGAGAAGAAACCACTTCTAACCATAAACGGCATTGGCAACAAATCGCAAATATGTTGAGGCCATAATAAAAGCGAAAGAGTTGCAACTTGCCCATTGCTCAAATAAGGCAACTGGCAATAACCCAAAATGGTCAGGCTCCAGGTCCCAAGTACCAGGTTCCGGGTCCCAGGTCCCGGGTCCCGGGTCCCTGGCCCCATAGTCAGATCCTGCCACGCACTTGGTGGCTGGCTCTTAGAAGCTACTGCTGCTGTTACTGGCATGACAAATGCAACTCGAGTGTCGCATTGTGCGGCAACAAAAGCAACAGCAATGCAACGCAAATGCAACTAATGGGCAGCCAGTGGAGACGCCCCAACGAATGGGAGGGCCAAGTGAGGAAACTCTTTCATATTTATACAAGCAAATGCCGTCAACGACGCGCTTTATAGTTGGCTTCCCTCTCAGTAACTGGTCTGCTGCAACTGCTGCGTGGGCCGTGCCACACAGGTGAATGCCATCAGGAACAGCAGTCAGGCTATTATGAGCCACAAGCACACGCACACACACATTCGCGCAACCTCTCTCAAAGGTCAAAGACATTTGGCAGTGCACAACAAATTGAAATCCGCGTACAGCTACAAATCAAAAATGCGTAATAAAGACGCAAAATTCAATTTGCGCGCTATGCAAACAGAAACAGAGACAGCAACGGCAACAGCAACTGCAACAGAAAACGCGGCAACAGCATTCAACAACATGCGACACCTGAAACTGGGAGATGCAAAGCTGCTGATACTCTGAATACATTTTGCCAGTTAACAAGCTCAGATGTTGCTTCAAGCCACTAGCCATGCAGCGAGAGTTGTTATATAAGTTATTTAGACTAGCCTTCTGTTGTTTAGAAGACATATTTATCCGGCATCAGAGTTTGTACAGTTCTGATCTCAATCTATTAACCATACATATTATCCCTTACTGAATGTTTATATATAAAATAAATAACTATTCAACAGTTGAAGCTGGTATTGCATGATACTTTACTTTAAAGTGTACTTTGAGTATTTCTCCAACGTTAGAAGAAACACTTAACTGAATTCAGAACCAGTTAATAAATTATTTGCTAAGAGATACAGGTGAAAGTTAATGCTAGATAAAAAACAGTTGAATTTTGATTGATTTAATTTGAGTTTAGAGAGCCACTGAAGTAAAATCATCGGAAATAGTATCACTGTTGTTTGGTAAATTGCTCCAATACCTTTCGAGCAACCCTTGCACACATGCCGCATCCATAGACACATTGTAGGAACTTGTAGCTTTTCACATATGCAGACAGACAATCGACATCCTTGCTGAAGCGAATAAAACTCAACAGACATACGGCTTTAGCTTTTAACTTGACTGCTTTGGCAAACAGAGTGGAACATGGCCAAAACAGTTGGCGGCAAAGCGAGTCGCAACAATAAAATGCAAATAAAATTATATGAAAAGTAATTTGGGAGAAATTCTTCAGACGCCCGATGAAAGCATCTGAAACATCTTTGCTTCTAGCTAGAGTCTGGGTGTATTTAATTTGCAGTAGTCGAGCCAAAAAGGACCCACAGCATCCTTGCAAAGGAGTCGGAGACGAGTCAATGTCAGAGTCAACGTCAACGCAGCTGCCAACTTCATTTGTCTGCGTCGCGCTTGGCTGCCGTTTTTTATGAGCTGTTTTAATACAATTGTTGCGCACAGTTTTTCTTTCATTTTTATTTCACTTAGCCTGCCTTATTAATGGCCAACAACAATAAGATACAATTGTATCTTTTTTGGCCCGTGCTTTGTCTGCGCTCCCTGCTAAGCTTTATGAGCGCGACTTATTAAAAGTTTACTTCGGTCTCTCTTTTATTACTTTATTTGCGTTTTTAATCAGCGTTTGGAGTAATTGCAAAAAAGGCGAAGTTGACTAAGAAATGGAAAAGCCATTTGCCTTTCAATATGTGTGTGTGTGTGAGTGCATTGGTGTAGGTGTGTCGGACTGTGTGTGTGTGTGAGTAAGCAGCTTAGCTGTATTATATTCATTTGCATATTTAAATGAAATACTTAATTGCATAAAAACTTTTAATTATACAAAAACAAAAAAGGCAATAATGTTTTAGTTTGTCATAAATGATTGTTTTATGAGCTACAACTTCATTATCATTAAAAGCTCATTTATATTGCAAAATAAATAAAAAATCTGTCCTTCAAAGTAATAACAGAAAACAATTTGCTTTTGTTTTTACACCAAAAAAAATATTTCTTTGTTGCTTAAAATATATATAAAATATATTTTATAATATTTAACATTTACTTTGTCGGTTGAATTTATTATTATAAAATTAAAAATATATACATATATATTTCAAATTACAAATAAATATATTTTTAAAATTTGTTATACTTTATTTGCACTGATTGATTTACTTAACTTTAAATTATTAGTTAAGCAGAACAATTATTAAAACCGTATAGTTTTGTTATCATTGACTTATTTGAAATTAAGTTCAATTAGTTTTGATTTTTTGAAATAGTTTTAAAGCCAATTTAATAGGCATTAAATTGCTAATGAAATTTAATTGACTTCATAAGAGTGCAAAAGTTTTATTTAATTGCACAAACTCGCATTGAAATGACGTCGGCGGCTAATCAAGACAAAACGATAAAGACTGCTCAGCTACTCAGCTACGCTGTTAACGAGCCCACGTATATTGCAGATACAAAAGTATCTTTTCGCAATGACATGCATATTTATGGGCACGCTTCTCTGTTATTTCATTTCGCGCAATCGCATCGTAAAAATGTTGTTAAAATATTTACTGCAATTGCCAAGTTCCTCAGTTAAGGGAAGAAAGGGGTTCATTTCATTTAATCATTTATCAACGTCCCAGGCAAATGTAAAAATCTTTTTATGTTGCAGTTTGTATAAATTGTTAAAGATAAGTGCAAGGCAATATGTAACTGACAGATACTGTGACCGCAACTCATGCAAATCACGACGCAGACAAGCTGTAAACGCGGCCTGTCGCGTGGGCGGCTGTCATAAAAACAAGAAATAAAAATAAAAGCCCATAAAGTATATATTTAGAAGCACATATATGAGCCTGTGGCTCCACATTTTTTAAGAACTTTATTAATGTACCCAAAAAAAAAACTTCTCGCTCATTACAGACAAATCGCGCCAGCCTACGCGAAGGTCAATGGCGGCACAGCCATTCCTCTGCCTGCGACGGTCATGGTTCAGCGTCGCTGCCCCCCGGACAAGGTGCGCCCGCTGCCTCCCACACCGAATCATACGCCATGTAAGTGAAATAAATTTGTACTGGTTTGGGAAATTTATTAAAAAATGTTTTTCAAACAAGAGAAAAACCAACCCCAGGGCTTGGCCGGGGCCAGTTTTTTCAGCGTGCTGCACTCCGTCGTTTACTAGAAGCAAACAAATTTTTTGGGACCACATCGTGGCAAACAACCCCCAGCGGGGCATAACCATGCACTTAGCCCAACGACTGGCCTTTCTGGCCGAGATTTGTCGCAAAAAGGGGTTTAGCCATCTAGACATGGCTCGTGTCCCAATCCCCTTTGGTGTGCATCATCAAAGCACGCCTGGGAATACATTTATGGGGCTTTGAGTGGGGCGCGAATGGATTCAAGCACCGGCTCGTTGCAGTTGATTTGTTTGCAGCTTGAACAATCAGTAATTAATGCGTGCGGCTGCGACTTGAGGTTTTAAATGGGCCCCACGTTGGGCGCCATCTATCCATAGGGAATTGACCATGGAAGGCACTTTAACTGGAGCTGAAATCTAACCAAGTGGCTGAGTATCTAACGAGTGATTTGTATGTCTTATGATGAATAGTTGAAGGAGTCTGAGGCTCCTGCCTCTATGTGTTACTATTTTGAAGACATCATTGTAATACAGTCTATATTTAAGACATATAAATAAAAAGTGTAAAAGGAATTTCCAACCATTAGCTTCTATCTCTCCCTTCTATGGTCGACTTACAGATAACAAGTTTGACAATAATCTCTATTATTAACTCCTATGAAAGGAGTAATAGGAGCACAAATTATAAATTCGGTCAATATATCGTCTTAGAAAATAGTTTTTTTCTGCGTATTTCATATTTCCATCTACAATACTTCAGCTACATAGCTATAATTATTAAATTATAAATCTTAAATGACGTCTGAATACTCTTTTCATGCTTGGACTACCATAATAAATTTGCTTTCAGTATTTTCTATTGCCAATACCATTTTCAATGTCATCTATGCTCCAGCCATTGCAGTTTTATATACAATTTTGTATAATTATAAATTGTCCAACAACTCAAACTACCTTTTCCATTTGCATATCATTATTTGCATTATTGCTTCAATGTAAATAAATCTCAAATCAAATTCGAAGTCCTGCTGCAACTCTTTGCAATTTGTTCATTTTCATCATATTTCGACTGCTGCAGTTGATTCTTAAAGATTTATGTGTGCGTGAGAGTTACACTCATATATATGCCTGCCTGCCTGTCTGTCTGTTTGGACGTCTACCTTCCCCTGACTGACTGCAGAATCCCCCTCACAGCAATTAATTAAGTTTAATGTCCGTTTGGCCTCGAACATTGATTTATTGGCTGCGCCTCTGTTCGACGGGCATCTCCGCTTTCAGCTGACAGCCACGGCGACAACCTCAAGTGGGAGCTCACAGAATTAATGAACTGACAGTGCAGTTTGCTTCTTCATCTGCTTTGACTTACTCTTGTTCTTCTTCTTCTCATTTGCTCCACAGCCATACCTGGTTTGGGCAAGAGCGGCAGTGATTTCAACACAAGCCGTCCAAACAGTCCGCCCACCAGCAATCACACCATCCAGAGCCTGAAGAGCAACAACAACAGGTAAGTCGCTGTACCTGTACAAGTTGTCCAAATGAACTGTGACTAATCTTTGTCTCTTGCTCCATCTTGATTCTTTGGCAGCCTGCGTCCGCCCAGTGTTAAGAGCGGCATACCCTCGCCGAGCAGTTTGAATGCGCCTACGGCTCCGCAGAAGCACTCTATGCTGGACAAGCTGAAGCTCTTCAATAAGGAGAAGCAACAGAATGCAGCAAATGCAGCCGCCGCTGCAGTTGCATCCAATAAGACACAAATCCAATCGAAACGCACCTCTTCTTCCTCAGGCTTCAGTTCGGCACGCTCCGAGCGCTCCGACTCTAGCCTGAGCCTCAACGATGGTCACAACTCGCAACTGAAGCCGCCTAGCATCAGCGTCAGCGCCCAGAAAAGCCAACAGAAGCACAACACCAAGCAATCCAAGCTGCTGGCCGCACAGCAGAAGAAGGATCAATGCAAACCCAGCAAGCTGGACAAGAAGGAGAAGAGTCCTGCACGTTCGCTGCACAAGGAGGAGTCCACGCTCTCGGGCAACGAATCGCGCAGCTCGACGATGGGGCGTGCGGGTAAAAATTCCCTAGCTCGCGGATCTGCTGAGAAAAATACACTGAAGACGTCTTCCAAGACTTCGCTGCACTCGAAATCCGATGCCAAGTGCTCGCCAAAGAGTCAGAATCAGAGTCAACAGCTGCAGAGTCCCAATCTGCCGAAACCCATTGCGGCCATCAAAGGCACCAGCAAACTGCCCCAGCTGGGCGTGGCCCCTGGCTCCAGTGAGCTATTCAAACGTGAAACAAGCGACATATCCAACAACATATCCCACGAGCAGCAGCAACAACAGCTGCAGCTGCAACACCAGCAACATCAGCAACATCAGCAACATCAGCAGCATCAGCAGGTGCCTTTGTCTCTTAGTTCAGCTCAACATATCCTCAAGGCTCTGCCTTCAAGCCCACCGCCCCCGTATTATGCCAATGCGCCGACATCCTCTAATCACATATCAGCTATTTACTCCGGCAACGGCTCCGGCTCCGGCTCCGGCTACCTGAGCGAACCGACCACCCCACAGCCCGGAGGCATCTACGGCAGCAACAGTCGTCTCCCACCACCCAAGTCGGCTCTGAACACCCCTCGTAAGCTGGAATACAATGCAGGCCCGCATATTCTGGCCACGCAGCGTTCGCCTATGCAGCGACCCATGCACAACTCAGCGCCGAATACGCCCACCGCCTCGCCCAGCAAGTTTCATACGATTCCCTCGAAAATCGTTGGAACCATTTATGAGTCCAAGGAGGAGCAGTTGTCCTCCTCAGCTGCAGCCGCCTCTGCGGGGGGCGGCGCCTCCTCCTCCTCTTCGGTGCTTCCCATGCGTCCATTGCTGCGCGGCTACAATTCGCATGTAACGCTGCCAACGCGTGGCGCACGCGGCGGACAACAGCATCATCCCCATCAGTCCTACTTGGACTTCTGCGAATCGGACATCGGGCAGGGCTACTGCAGCGACGGCGATGCCCTGCGCGTAGGCAGCTCCGCTTCGGGCAGTCGCTATCATGACATCGACAATGGCTACCTCTCCGAGGGCAGCAGCGGCTTCAGCGGCACAGGATCAGCGGGCAGTGTCTCACATGGCAAGCACTTTCTCAGCATGATGAGGGCTCGAACCCAACTGCCGACAACCATTGAAGAGCGGTAAGTGTCAAGCAATCAAAATATACAAGTATAAAGTCCCCATCAAATTTATTTACTATATATTGGCATAGTATGAATATAGTTTGAAATATTGTATATAGTTTGTCTATATGAATGAAAAGAATATCCTCTAAAATATGCATATATAAGTATTTATGTATATATTACTGAAAGAAATACTTTATAAAAAAAAAAAGAATATTTATACAAAAATCTAAAGTGTGATGGAAGCTACAGTCGGAAGTTGAATCAGTTTTTATTGGTATTAAAGTTAGGCAGAGATGTTGTATCATGCAAAAACAATTATTGAATGGCTGAGCTACTGAACTTTTTCAGATGAGTAAACAGTGCAATACTTCTCATGAACAGCAACTGAATAACTGACCAATATGAAACATTTATAATCGATGGAATAGAATAAAGGGTTTATATTGCTAGCAAAGCAAAAATTCACAAGTAATATTTAAATTTTTTTTTAAAGTTAGCATGAATTTTAATGACTAAGTTTTGTTAAATTCAACTTAACCTTTAGACTTTTAGAATTTAACTCCTATACGAATTTTTGGAACAGAGAACAAAATTTTTGAATTATTTTATACATTACGGATACGGATGCTTGATCTAGGATCTAAACATATATGACTTTAATTTTTAATTCTCTCATTGAATTGTATATATTTTATTAAGGTTGAAAAACTTTAAAACAATTCTTATTTAAAGTTGTCAGTTTGAGTGAAAGTTAGTAAGGGAAAAGCAATTACTCCTAAGGTGTGAAAACCTTAATTTCTGATTGATTGACAAAGAAAGAAGCTTGTCATGCCAATTTTATATTCAATGTCATACAGATGTTATCAGTTTGAAGTCTACTTAGACGACTTGAGCTGCTTAATAAAATGTAGTTAGAGTTACTATCAAAAATCGATTCAGTTTCCTACATCTTTCTCATACTTACAAGTACATATGTTTCAACTTATTTTTTTTTATCCAATATTAATTGACTACAGTTTTTATAGAGGCATACGCTCGCTTTCATTGGCAAGTATTTTGCTAATCCGTGAGTCATTTCTGTGCTGCTCGTCCAACAGCTGACACCAATGAGTCAACGAGGCAATTGCCAGAAGAGTAGCGTTTCGTATCGTTTCATTTGGTTTGGCTTGGATATCGCGTTTGGGTTCCAAGAAGTTTGTCGCCTGTTGTGAGTTGTCCATAAAACGGCACTTAAACTGCCGGCTATGGCATTCCCTTTGACTTGAGCTTTAGGCCTGACTGCATCTCTGCTTGCCACGCACAATTTGGCCACACTTTTGGTGTCAGCGACGCGAAAATAAGAGAGAGAGAGAGAGACACTCATCATTTGAAGCAGTTAATTGTCATGGCAGCCACTTGAGCACCCTAACAACTTCCGCTTGACAGTCGGAGGCAGGCGAAACTCTTGAGAATCAAATTCCCCAACGCTCGAATTGCCAATTTGCATAAAATCCACTCGATGCTGACAACAGCAGGCTCGGTTTCAGGTTATGAGCTCCTCCTATACTCCACAGGCGGCTTGTCAAATGTCATTTGCAAATTGTCAACAGCAGCCAAACAGACGACGACGACGACAGCTTGACAATTGACAATTGACAATGCTCACCTGTCAAAGTACCTGCCCAGTCCTCTCTCTCCCTCTCTCTCTCTCTCTCTCTCTCTCTCTCTCTCTCTCTCTCTCTCTCTCTCTCTCTGTTCATATGAGTTCCGTTCTAGGGATATTGAGATACATTCACCCGACGGGTCGCGCCAAAGCACTTGCCATTTGACACTTCAGTTAACAAAGGTATCTATGGAAATAGTATTGCTGTTAACAAGCGAATTTGGTGTGTGCACAGGAGCGGCTACCCCTATGACCCAAACAGATTTCTATTTTGGGATGTTGAGTGTCATGTTTGAGTACGTATATTCGATTTATGAGTTTTTGAAGCACAAGAATTCTGTGCATTTATAGGCTTGTATTTTTATTTTCGTGGTGCTTATAAAATAAGCAGCCAATTTGAGGCTACTAAACTACAAACTGTGGAGAAGAAGGTATTAAAGCAATTAAAAGCCTTTAAAAGTAGCTAACTGGTATTTTATTACATGAACTTTTTATGCAGTTGCGTTTTTAGTTTCAGTACTCAAGACGAGACAAACAAGAATTTATAATTTAAGGCAAAGCATAGCTTGAATATTATGTTGGCCCTCTAAGGCCTTAACGCCCGAAATGAGGTTATACAATATATATTTTTGAATTCACGTTACTTATTCGATATGGTCTAACTCATTGTTAGATACAGCACTTGAATTATAGCTACGAAAATGAAAATGTAATAAAATATCAGATTATAAGCTAAATTTGGAATTGCAGTTTTATAATTTTGTGATTATCTATCTGATTTATATGTGCTGTAGAAATGTAGTCTTTAAAAACTATACTACAATATTAGATTTTAGTTGAATAAAATAACGAAACTAGCGCCTTATTTGGAACTATCTAATAATAAGTTTTCGTTAAAAGTTACAGCGAAGTAAATCACTTTTTACTCCTTCTCCATAAATACGCATTCTTATTAGTCGCTGATAAACTATTTTAAATGTCTAAAGAGTATTTGTTATTATTCTCGATTTTTTAAATGTTTTACTATATACATAAGTATAATACAGTCAATTTAGACACTTTTGCAGAGCTGTTGTAGCAAGAGCATCTGCAATAATCAAATGATAGTAGGTCGAGCAACGAGTGCTGACTGAGCTTGATCTAGGTAGTGAGAAAAAAGAGAGAAAACGGACAGAATGATTTCAATCTCCTTATATAAATCTCGTTCAAAGCTAATCTATTGGTCTTAAATAACAATGTTAGGCCCAGCGCCAGTTGCTGAATCCAACAGAGCTAACCAATTCAATTCAAGACTTTGATACAAATTTCTTACATATGTAAAAAGGTCTTTCGTTATATAGTTCAAGTGTATAAAATGGTCCTGATTGAATTTCTCTAACTTTTTATACTGTTGCAAGATACCAACAATTATGGCACTGTTTCAACTTCTAATGAAACTGTAACTCTTGAGTATTCCTTATTCTTGATAGTTTGAATTTCATATGAATATGAATTTCTAATCAGTATTCCTTAAGGAGCAGCATAAGAAAACAATTCTTATAATTTGCAGCTTTATTATGTTGAAGCGCCTAAACTGGGGCGCATTTAATATCTATAATTAGGTTTCGCTCTTGCCGCTCTATTTGCCAACCATTTGTTTGGCGTAAATATACAAAAACCGTTTTATATTCTTTTTTTTTGGCAGCTGTCAAAATGAAGTGTGGTATATCATAATTTTGTGTATTTTATTAAACACTTGTCGAGGGAAAACTCCCACCCACATTTCACCACGCATTTCATTAAAAAGCGCTTATGGGCTTTAGAGAGTGGGTGTTGTAGGTGGAGGGCGACGGGGCTAAGGCAGGGAGTCCACATTTTCATTAGCTCCGGTCCATCAACGCTTTTGATCTGTGAAATTAATGCAATGCCATGGGGCGCTGAAATGGGCGCTTCCCATGCGAGTGCTCTATAAATAGACAGCAGCAACAGCAGCAGCAGATGTTGTCGTCGTTTAGTGGGCCCTGTGGTTCGAGCCCTGGCTGAACCTTGATTGTGACTTTTGAGCCATGGTCACGTAATGCAGCTGCAAAATATGTTTTGTAATTGAATTTTAATGCACGACGTCGACGACCCCTTCGTCGCATTAGCGTCAAGTTGAAGCTAATCAGCTGCGGCGCCGACACCTGCAGGACATCAGCTTGAAGCCCAACAAGTGCCCATGTCCTGGCATCCTTCTTCCACTCTGTCGCTCTCTCTCTCTCTCTGCCCTCTGCTCCCCTGCCTCTCTCGTTAAGCTGTGTCTGCTGTGGGGTCTGGGTTGCCAGTTGTCTAGCCATAAAAGTAAATCAAAATGCACCAGGGCGCATATTTCAACAAGCTGGCAAACCAGGCAAACTGTTAGCCACAGTTCTGTCAACAAAACAGCTAGCATAAGAGGGAAAACAGCTAAATACCAGTGTGTTTCTACTTATTTTCGAGCTAAAACAGTATATGAAAGGCTACCCATTTTAAAATCAAAGGAATTTGAATTGAATACTTACTGATTCAAAAATATGAATGAAATATGAATATGAAATATGATTCAAAGCAAACAGACCACATTTTGAGCAGTAAGAGTACAAGTAATCTGACAATAGAATGCAGTTCATATGCTATTGAAAAAGCTGAAACAGCTAAATGACAAACATTAAATAGAATATTTATAGATCATATGCTGAAAATTTCATTGAAATCCATTATGTTACACAGAAGTTATGAAACAAAACGTTTGGCCAATTGGCAAAAGCACGTGGCAAGCAGCGTCAATTATCGGTTGTTATTTAGCTTAGATTCGCTAGATGGCGCTCGACCAAAAATTTTACAAGTTTCAATATTTTCTGCTTTAATATATACATGGCTGACTATATTTTACCGACTAGAGTTTTCTTACTTATTTATATAATAATAGCTCGGTACATAAAAATTTTATTTATTATTATTATTTTAATCCAGAAATAAAAACTAATAAAAAATTCATATTTTTTGAATTCAAAAGAATTTTTGACCTTTTTATAATAAATATAAAATAAGCTTAAATTCTCGCTTAATGTGAACAAATTGTTTCTGGCTCCTAAATAAATTTTGATTCAACAAAAAATAAGCTCAGTCGGCAGCTCTGATTGGCAGTGAATCGGATCCTTGTTGTTTCAGCTGCAATTTCTAAGGGGCTTTCACCAACTGGACTCGTGTGCACACATGGCTGGCTGGCTGGCAGGCTGTCTCTCTGTCTATCCGCATCTGCAGCTCTTACCCTCCACTTCTGCTGCATCCTTGGTCCTTGCGCTCCTTTTTATTTAATAACGCATTTTTCAATTCATTTGATTTATGGCCCTGGCGTGAGACGCTGCCATTTCCAATTCCAGTTTTCATTGCCCTCGCAAGTGCAACATATTTTTCTCTTCTCTCATTTTGTTTTATGTTTTTTTTTAAAGCTCACTTTAAACTAGCTGGCTTATCTGCACGCCCACGTGTCTGGGCGGGTGTCTCTTTGGCATTGCGTAAATTTTGCTGACCGCAATGCGCCGGCAAATTGAAAATAAATTTCGCACCCAACCGACCCGACATAACAAATACAAATTGTTTTTATTAATTTTATCAAATTCACTGAACCCGTAGACCCAAAATAATGTGCGGTTCACTCTACCACCTGCCGACGCTTCAGTTTACCTATTTAAAGGCGGCTGTTCATTCGAGTGCCCAATTACGTGACGCCCAACGGTAGCTCTCCACTGAGCTTTTCCACATTTTCCGATTATGTTGATACCCTTGTGGAGAGTATTTGACGTTCCGTCACGAAATTGTCAAGAGAAAGAGTAAATAAAATGTTATATTTTATGGATCAGCAACCAAAGTGCAGTGAATAAAAGCTTGTATTTCTCACTCTACTGCCTGATCATACAAAATATTGTCAGGAAACATTAGAGTGTTATACATAGGATATTGTTGTCAAGAATAATGTTAAAACAAAGATGAACTTGCCCTAAGAAATGCCAATATATATATCATCATCTGTCTAGTGTCTTTTATCTCTATGTTCAAGTCGGACAGTTGCAGATTTTCCTCGTATTATATAGAAAAGTAGGTCAAAATCAATATATAACATAATAAAATTATTAATTTTTCAATATATCTTAAGCAACTCGGAGACTTTATAACAACTTTCGATGTTAACGATAAAGTATCACTGTTAAACTATTGAAATATTATTAAATTTTCATAAAGAAATCGATTTTAAGCTGAGTTGTTTTGTACATAGCTCTTCTGTTATACAAGATTTATAAGGATTTATAAGGAATTTATAAGATGAGCTCTACTATTCATCTGCTATATACAATATATTTGCTTTCTTTGATGTATTTCCCTACACATTCCCTATATTTTAGAGTATTTAATTTTCGGTGTGTTAAAGAAATGTTGTCTTTCTTTTTTTTCCCTATTTTTTTCGAGTCCCGTTCAAGTGAAGTGCCAAACGATGATTAAATGAAGCGGAAACTTTTCGTTGGGCAGAACGTTTTCTTTTTTTCTTTTTGCGTAAAATTGATTCATTGATTTGCTTTGCGTTTGTCACATTAAAAACATATTCTTTATTTAAGTTGGCAGCCCTTGCAGCTGCGTTGCCTCTCAACGACAGCTGAGGACTAAGTGGAATAAGTGGAAAGCTTATTCTATTGATTGAGCGAAATAATCGCATAAGAAAGTGATTTAAAGTCAGGTCGAATGGAAAAGGTTTAAGTACGGCGTCGTTAGATTCAAACAAATGAAGGTTCTCTTTCAGTTCCTTTTACCAATTACTCAAATATCAAAGGGAAAGTCAATTAGGTTCTAAGCTATTTAAAGCGGAATACTGTTCAAGGCTTGTTTTTTTTTATTCAGTTGAAAGAAAGGACTTCAAATAGGCTGGAAACATATAGGATTATCGTATCCAATTAAATATTGCATATGCTTTCGCTTTCCTTCTACAATATATTTTTATATTTAAGATGTCGAGTTTTACATTATATTTCGATTTTAAGACTTTGAGCTTAAAGTCTCTAAAACAAATTTTAAAAACGCAATATCTGAGAGCTTTCATTTCAAAGACTATCTAAGTATGAAATTCATTTTAATTTTTCAGAATAAAATATTCTAAAATGGTAAATCTATTTCAACACAATCGAATGCACTCAAAAGCACAATACTCATGTTTCGAAAGCTTTTGCGGCATGTGTAAAGCTCAGCCACCGCTGCACTTTTATGGCACAGTCTGGACACGTTTAGCCAAGACGCACAACCCAAGCAAGAGCTTTTTATAGCAAGGCTTGAAATCAAAGAATCGAAAAACTTCATTGATTCGCATTTGAAGTGGAAAACAAATGTCAGAATTTTTAATTGCATAAACAATATATAAGTGCTAGTGGAATTATATTTATGAAACGTTTTTGCAATTACAAAAATATTTACACAATCTTTTGTTTGTTTTCGTGCATTTTTGCATATGCCATACAAATTGCAACAGTTGTGCTTGAATTATCAAAAACCAGTTGCTGTTTAGTCATATCTCAATGCCCACAAGTAGCTGCTATTGCAATTGCAATTGATAAATGCAATAGCAGCCCCTCCCATAGACCCACCCACGCGTTCCGTATTTCCTGGTATCTGCAGCCACATTGCGGACCGATTAAAAGCGACTCAAGGCGTGTGACGCGCATACTATGTAAGCCTTTAAGCCAAAACTGACCTTTTCCACAAGCTGCCACATGCCACACGCCATACGTTTCCATGCTTCAACGCCCACACACACACACACACACACTCACATAGAGAGAGACATAGACATAGACATAGACAAGAGTTAGACGTGAGCCATGACAAAATGTCTTTGGCTGCATTTTTGCTTAATCGTTTTTCAATAACTTTGTATTAGCCGCCAAATATTTTTTTGTAGTTTTATTTTTAAAGCTCGTGTAAGATTTTAGTTATTATGCACTGCCATGGTGGGTTGCTTAGCTTATATATTTAGTAGTTTTTAGTAAAAACATGAACCTTGATTATAATTTGAAAAAAATCTTATATCTTATATATTTGTATATAAAATATTATATGTAAGAAGATAATACATCGTTTCTGCATTGTTAAGCTAATGATTTCTACTGAAGCTCAGCTATATAGTATTATATTTTATAATATACAAATTGCATTCTCCTTCTCGTACTTCCCCCGTAAAAGTTACTCAAACTTTGAGTCAACATATATAGAATTCTTATTGTAAAACACACACAAACTTTCTTAATCCCATTTTCTTAGTTGTGGCAAAGTTTGTACCATCTGTGATTCTTTTTGATGAAGTGCGATTCGATTGTTCGCTGATTGAGTGCCGCTGCCTTTAAGATTAATGAGTTTAAAGCTAGCCAAGAAACGGGCGTGTTTCTCCCTCTATCTCTTTCTCTCTCTGTGTGTGTGTGTGGGGCACATGTGGCTGGCAAGCGGCTCCAATTAGTTGGGTTGCCAAACATCTCGGCCAATCAACCACAACCAGAACAACAACAATGTTGAGTGGCACTCGTTATCGGCCAGTTTCGCTTTTCATTGCGGCGCTCACTAAAAACATTTTCTTGCGTGCAGTTTTTTGGAAAATTGCAGCACACAGACGAAACGAGCCCGCCCTTGGCTCAATTTTTAGTTGGATTTTTCTACCTCATGTTGTTGTTTTTTGTTTATTTGCTTTTTTGGCGTTCAATTGAAAAGCCGTCGAACATGAAACAAGTTTGAACAACTGCAATCAGAAGAGAGTTTTTTACTCAGTTTTTCGAAATTGCGAAACGCTCTTAACCTTTTTGAGCCTCTCTCTCGCTGTCGCTCTTAAAAAGCCATTTGTTGCTTTTACTTGGGTGGAACCACCACCACCACAAAGCTCTTGTAGAGATACGACTGGGCGGATTGTGCGTTCATAGGTGGGTGGGGCATGTTAGACATTTGGCGGAATTGTATTGTTGGCTTCTCAGGTATCGGAAGTAGTTGCCGCAAATCTAAAAACTTTTCAAGTACGAAACGAACTGATGGGAAGGAAGCTGATCAAACACATATACAATATAAATAATATTATTAAATAAAGAAGTGGATGTTAATTATGAGTTGATTTTTCGATTTTCTTTCAATTGAATAACTGTTTATGCAACTCGACAAAAACTGAAAATATTTAGTGCCAAAATTCACATTTTCTTTACAAATAATAATAATAAAAGTAGTTATAATAATGAAGACAAAAACAACATTATTTATAATGTTTATAATAATAGTAATAATCATATTCACCATACAAATAATTATTTCCAGCAAATCTATTCTATATAATAAAAGTGAATAGTAAAGTGCTTATCGCAAATATTAAAATATTTGTATTTCTTTCCTGAACTGTTAAAGTTATTTGAGTTTAATTAATTAATAATAACATAAAAAGAAATTCCCTAAAAACTACAGCCAAATCTGACCATATGTAGCCTTTCGCTGATATAAATAGGTCTCAAATCTTTTGATATAGTTCATCTTAAAGGTTTTGCTTCTGAATTTAAATACAAATATTTCCATGTCTCATTCCACCTTCCCTTATTCCTTTTACAGTCGCTAAGACTCCCATCCGTTCCATAAAACGAAGTTTGCGTCTAAGAGCCTTTGTTATCTTTTACGTTTTCTGAGTTTTTGCAACTAATATTTTACTACACAATACCCTTAATGTTTTGATACACGTTACTTATCTCTCAGATACTTTTCACCGACTTGCTCACCGTTTGTATTTTTCCATTCATAAACTAGACACAAAGTGCAGTTTTCTGTTTCTGTTTTGCGAACTCCTTCAAATTGGAGTCATGCTCTGGGCGTCTGTGTGTCTCCCTAACCCAGGCTGCGTGGTCGCATGAACAAGGCTGAAACGCCCAAAGACTTGCGAATAAAACAGAGCCTATCAGCTAGTTTTCTTCTTGTTCATTTACAGCGAGCGCACAGGTGGGCAGGTGGGCTGCTAGACAGCTAAGCAGGTGGGTAGCTGTCTCTGTTGCTTCGTCTGCCTGACTTCCCGTTTCCCTATGGCCAGGCGGCCTTTTACTTTCAACATACGACTTGGCCATGTGTTCTGCTCTCTTTAGGTGTCTCTCTTGACTACGTCGCTCTCTCTTGCTATCTTTTCGAACTGGTTCGCTCTCTTCAACAACTTTTTCGAACTGGCATTTGTGTTTGTTTCGTTCGTTTTCAGTTTCAGTCGACGACGCAACCCCAGAAAACGCATTTGAACGCTCGGGCGCTGCGGTTGCTGCCACAAGAAAATGTTGCGGGCGTGAATCAACAAAATAATAATCAAAACTAAATAAATATTTTAAATAAATAATAAAATATGTAATATTTTAAGAATGGTGCAATAATTACTAAAAGTAAATTTGAATATAAAATAAATATATCATCATAAGAAAAAATAAATAAATAATAAATTAAAAATAAATTAAATCAATCAAAATTCAATAATATTTTGAATAACATTTTCATATCGAAAAATAAAAATAAAATAATAATACAAATCAAATTTAAATTATATTTATAATAATATTTAATATTTTGTAAATTAAATTAACTAAATATTTTCAATAACATTTTCAAATCGAGAAATAAAACAAAAAGTTCAACAAATTTTAATTATATTTATAATTAAACATAAAATAAACAAATATTAATATGTGCTTTGTGAAGATCATTTTAATTAAATTTAATTAAATAATTTTAAATTAAAGTTTTTTATGATAAGCACGCTGCTACTCTTGCCTTGTGTTGCATATTTTATGGCGCTTTGTGACATGCAGCTCATCACCATGTTTTAGCATTGGCAAAAGGTAATCAATTGAACTCAATCAGTTGCATCTCAGCATTGACTAGCTGCCAGCTCGAATGGCCAGCAAATGGAGCAGTGTCAATGACTGCTGCAGGCCATTAAACTCCCGGTCCGAGCCTTTTGTTTACACCAACATTTGTGTTTGCACTGCCAACAGCTGCTATTTACAAAGGCTTGCTGGCCAAAAGGAGTCAAAGGGGCTAAAAGGGTTGTCCGTGTAAACACAAATACGAGAGCAGCTACTCATATACTCCATACATCAGCGCTAGGTGACATAGGCGAAGAGCTTGATAGGGATAGGTCGCTTATAAGCTGGCTTAGCAAATCTATTCCTGAATTAACTAAGCTGACAGTGGTTCGAATTCGAAAAATAGGTAAATTCAAAAAATGTTTCAATTTAAGTTTTTTTGTTAAGTTTGATTTGTTTTATTAAACAAAAGAAAACGATGAATTTAAGTTTTCGGTTTTACTTGTCTTCCAAAAACTTTAAATGTCAAAGGAAGCTGACCATAAATCTTTGTACCTGCACTGCACACTCTTACACAAACACACACATATGCTTGTCAGCCTGTCAAGTCCTGTGGCCATATAAAAAAGAGAAAACGACGAGAAATGGGCAACATTTGCCATAAACCAGCAACAGGCAGCAGACAGCAGGCAAAAGGCAGCAGCAGGCGGGCAGTCGAGCTGGAGGGGAAGGTGGCCAACATTTTGTGAATATTTTAGAGCATTTTTATAGACCGAAGCTGACTCATACATTGGCTAACAACTCCCATCTCCCGACCTTCTCCCAGATATACCAGTAGAGTTCTTCCGGCCGGGTTTTAGCTAAATTGTTTCGCTGCTCAGCTTTAGTTGAATTCACAATGAGCTAAGCGGCTTTAAGCGCACGCCTCACTGCTCAAGTGCGAGCGAGAGAGTTGACAGTAGAGTGTGTGACAGAGAGAGCGAAGGAGAGGGGCGAGGCGAAGCTACATGTAACTGAGGCTAAGCGGGCTAAGCCATTGTGGCGCCACAGGGCAGCATGTGGTGCCAGTTGCCCCATGACACGAGTCGCTTTCCTTGCTTTATCCAATCAATATACGCCAAGTAATTACCGCTTATAACATGATTTAAGCCTTTAAGTAGAAAATCTGTCAAAATTTGGCAACTTAGATCAAGTTGAAATACATTGAATTTAAAAAAAACGTTGAATTTAAGCGAAGAATGAAAGAAGCTTCTATTCTAGGCTATTCTCAGACTGGGAGATTTGGCTATCATTCTCATTACTTTCCTAAATAAAATTCGCAAAAAACCTTTTTATGTCTCGGGCCGATGTCTCTGAACTTGAAAGCTGCAGACTGTAAGAGTCAAAGCCTGATTCAAGATTTTCAAACACAATTTTAGATATCACAACAATTCTTTAACTGTGGTGTAGAGTCATAGATATAATAAATATATGTTTAGCATGGTATGAAAATGTCAATAATAATTATTGAAAAAATGGGATTTACATAGATTCATATATTGCTTCTTCTATTAATATAAAAATGACATATTACATATAGGAGCAGCTCTCGATAGGAAAATTTCCAGACTCATTCAAACAATAAGATCAACTGAACTACAGAGACTCGAGGTTAAATCGAGAATAGTTGTGGATATTGTCTCAACTAAACCTATCAGTGAATATTTAAATTAAAAAGGGTTTATAGCAGACAACAACTTATCCAAATATCTAGTTTTCTATAGAAATAGGGATCAATTTAGTTCAGATACTATCTTTTATACTAGTGGTCGTATTTTAGTGTATTATTTGCAGGCGTAGCTCATGGTTCTAAACTTTCATAGAAATATATCGAAAGTTCTGTTTATGAATTCTATTGAGGTTTGTCTGTGGTGCCAAAGTTTTAAATTAAATCCCTGATAGATTACACAAACTAAATGATAATATTACTGATTAAAAAAGATTTAAAAAATATATAAAACATGATACTTGCTTTTAGATAGAAGCTATTGCTTCGCTCGTATTTTATAGTAAGGTTCAGCACACAGTTTGTAACTTTTTATTGGTAATTAAATACCAAAAATAGTAATTATAGTACGATTAAGATGCAAGTTTAATTAAACACACAATTCTAATTCTTAATAACACATTTAAGTAGACTATACTTAAGAAGTCTAAGCATTCCACAACCGTTGCACATATGCAGTGTGCGAAACGTATAATTAACATGTCCTCATCAAAATGCAACTTGAACTATCCTAGTTGAGCCCCTAACCAGACGTGAGCACCGCCTACTCTCTACCATTAATCTCACCTCTGGCTGAGCAGCTGTTTGCGCTGTTCATTAATAAACTCATTTGTTAGAGGTTGCTTAGCTTGTTTGTAGCCAGACGCTTCGCCTTTGAAAGCGTCACGCAAGCCCGCCTAACGCCCCTCTATAATTCTGCTAGGTAATCACATTTCGCCATCGATTTTCGTTGTGTCTTGAGTGTGAATAGTGTTTGGGTCTGCCTGTGCAGACGCACCTCTCGCTCTCTCTCTCACTCTCTCTTTGTCTATCACGCATGCATAATGTGCCTTATAAATATGTGAGTCATCCAAAGTTAGTCTCCAGACTCGTCTGTATATGTAGTCTACTCCATATTGCAATCCTTCTATGGCCAGAAATCATGCAAAGTGTTTACGTTGCGGCTTTTTCAACTGCGGCAAACTTTTATGTTTTTAGGCCAACTCGTTTAACCCATTTCCAGCCTGTTTATTTTCCTGTTGTCCTGTCTGAATCTCTCATTCGATATATATATATATATAAATATACTGAAGTTTTTATGTTGTGAGGCGTTTTTATTAGCCACGGACTGTCTCACATAAATTTAACATTAAATTAAGTGCCATTTACCTAGCTAGAGGGTGGCTCGCTAACAGACTGACCCCAAAATATGCACCCTCTTTCGCATATCGCATTCCCATTGCCATGCCCATTTCCATCGGATCCTCAGCCTTGTCACGTAACAAGTTCATTGCACTTTAATGAACTCCAAAACGAAATACAATATGCAATCTCTTTTGTAATTTATAGCTCGATTTTGCGACACTTTCCAACTGCTAATGAGGCTTGGCTTTTCAATAGATCGAAATGCGAAAATAGAATTCCAGTTTAATAGCTTTTTTGATGTATTTCATAAAATGTTCATGTTAAGTTTAAATATTTACTTAAGGGCTGTCTTGTGTCTCGCAATTGCTTAGCTTAGAGAAATACGATATGGTCTAATGGAGTAGCAACTATCCAATGTGCTATTCCAGAAGTGTCTAGACAAGAATGGCTGTTAAAGAGATACTTAATACACAGGACATCTAGAACATAATTGACAAGACTTCTTCTTATCTGGAACTTGTATTTACTAATCAAATTCAAAAATACAATTCAGATGGGTACTTCAGTTTTTATTTTGAAGTATTTTGCATTTACTTCTTGGAGTCATATACGATCTTCTATTTAGACGTATTAACATACTTCAAGCTTCCAAATATTTCAGATGAAATTTCATTCATAAATAACCTTCATAAATGAACTGAATTACACACTATACATTCTTAAGTATGCTTAACTTAAATTCATTGAAACTTAATTTTCAAACGACCTTGCTAACTTAAGGATGTTTTACATACATATACTTCAAATTCTAAAATATTCTCAAATTTCATTCCTATGTAACCTTTAGTTTATAAAGATATAATTAACTGTGTTTACATATTCCAACTTTTAATATATTCTTTATTAGATCATATACATTATAAGGAATCTGTTTAAATCTATAGGTTTTGACTAGGAAATTTAACTACAATAATATATGCTGATTGTCTGAAAGAAGTGATCATAAAACTTGATAGAAATATAGAAAAATACAAATTAATTTATTTAAATTATTTATACCATGCTCTTATGTAAATTTTGAGGAAGTTCAGGGTATTATTACAAGAGAAATGAAAAGTCTCCGCTCTAATAACTTCTAACACATTGTAGGGCCATCTTGACTCTCGCACTTGCCTACCCTTTTCAATACATATTTAGCATTAATTAAACCCTAAGACCTGTTTTTAAAAAAGAAAAAGCTAAAGACAAACACTTTTTAACTGCAAAAGGTCCTATAACTTAACCCTAAGGCATCGATACTCTCCAGCGCTATCGATACCCTAGCCACCCTAGATACGCTAAATGCAAGCGAATAGCATGGCTTATGAGAGATTTGGCAAAACTTTGCTTTCATGTTTCATGCAATTTGTACCTTGTTTAATTAAATGTGCTAAACGCAACTCTTACTCATTAGGGTAAACCTTTTTTGTTTTTTGTTTTTATTTATATTTTGTTTTTCCGTGTTAGGGGTTGCTCTAAAGTTTGGCTTAGCATATTAGCAAAGTTTGGTGTTTAATTTAATTTGCATTTGCAACTGCTCAAAGAGTGGATGGCGCGCTGTCTGTCTTGGAATTTTCATTTGGCAAAACTTTTACAGAAAGTTGCCAGCGCGCACGAGAGAAAGAGAAGTCGAATTGTTGAAGCGAGCGCTTAGAGTATTTGCTGCAGAGTTTCTCACTTGAGTTGAGGCTTTAAATCAACATCTTGTGATGCCTTTACAGCTACGTCTATGGCTCTATGGCCACTTTGCTCACACGATTCATCAGAAAAAAGGAAATATAAAAGAGTGCTAAAAGGAAGGACAGAAGTTTCGGTTTCATTGTTATGCCCAAACCATAATTTATTGCCACTGTCAATGGCTGCTGGGAAGTCGTAAAAGGCAAACAATTGCGACAAGCCAGCAGCCACATCACTTCTCGCCTCCGTCCTGCCGCTCGTCGTGATGGCACTTGTATAATTGATGTGCGCCTACAAATATGCTACGTTCTCTACCGCTTGTTTTTCTCTTGGTTTTTTTCTCTTTGTATACCCATTGAATAGGGCTTTAAAAGACCATATCGTTGGTGTACAATAAAAAATAAATACATATATGGTATAGGTGTATATTTTTGGCTAAAGATATGTTATCACTTAGCATTAACAGACGCCTCAGTGAAAGCTACTTTCTGTATTTATACTTCTCAGTAGGCTAAAATTTCTTACTGGGTATCTTCCTGTTAAGCAGATATCTTATAAATATTTATATATATGTAGACTTTCTTAAAGAAATTTAACAGACGTATCGATTTAGCTCTGACCATCTCTCCATATCTCAGTCTGCTCACCTTATTTTATAGGGTATCTCTTATACAGACAGACTAACTTATTTTTCTTATAGGTAATGGATAAGTGAGGATATCTCTCTGTGCGTGCGTGCTTCTGGCTTTGTTTATTACTGAGCGCACTTGACTTCTGCTGTTTGATTTCAAAAGTATCTTCACATTACTCAATCAGTATCAACAGATGTCTCGATCCATTTCTCATTATCTCTGCTTATCAGTTTTTGAATTTTACTAACTAGGTATCTCTGATAGAGCAGAGCTTAATGCTCTATAATTTGATTATTGACACCTTACTGTCATCATCATCTTCACTATATTAATATTTCAACTTTCAACGTTCGCTTCTAATCTTCTGCACTCCTTCTTTCAATCCCTTATCACTACTTACAGGGTATTTGCTAGTTGGGCAGTCTTACTCAGTTATTCTTTACTGCAATTATGAGCCTGGCATCTTTAGCTGCTCACTCGCTCGCTCGCTTGTCTACCCATCGACACGGTCCTTGACACAGTCAGCAGGCAAATGTTGCAAATGTGGCAAATATGTTGCCCAAAAGGCTACAAGCTGTTGTTATCCCATGTTGCACGCTTTCAGGCTTTGCTGTTGCAAGGCCAAACATCGCGTCGACAAGCACTCGCTGCTGAAGGTTGCGTGCGTGGGAGATTCCATGTACCTTCCACACCTCTCCATCTCCACCCTGGTAGCTGGCATAGCTCAGCTTCGACACTTTTATTAATGTGCCTAACACAGAGAGCTGTCGGAATTCCATTCATAACATTTTATCAGGCACACAAAACAGGCATGGGAGCTGGGGTACACAGGGTATCTCGCTGTGTGTGTGCGTGTTTCCGGCCTTGCTGATAAGTCAGCCTACTTTAACGCCTGTTGACAGTTTTAATAAATGAAATGCGGCGACCATTTACCAACACTGGCCAACCGCAAAGGCGTGCTACCGTTGCGGCATGTAGGCCATCAAATGCGGAAGTGCAACTGCCTTTGTTAATCGAAATCGCCTGTTCCCCTATATGCATGGCAAACAAAAATGAGTATCGAGGTCTGGGGCTTGGATACCCTAAATACATTTTTCATTTCAAAATTATTTATAGTATTATAAAAGATATTTATTTTAAAAATATATTAACAAATATTTAATAATATATTTTATTTTAAATATTATATGTACATATATATAAAATTTTATAATACATCCACGCCAATCAATGTCGGTTGCATTAGAGTCCACAACTGAACAAAATCTTACGCTAATACTATCCATGTTGCGAGCTTACGTTTCTATTCGGAATCAATAGCGATAGCAATAGTAATAGTGCAATTGGTGTGAATGCAATGGATATACGATCCATAAATTCATCCGTGCTATACATATGTCTCTCATCGTACATGAAGTGGACGTTGGCTTCATTCACTTTTGCTCTCTTTGCAAAATCTCCAAACATACGAGTCGACAAGACGAAGTCGAACCAGCAGTCGAGAGCGAAGTCTGTTGAAGATAGAACCGGGAGGTTTTTGAAATAGCTATAAAGACAACCTGCTAACCTAACCTAACAAATAGGTTGGGGTTTGTTAGGCCTTGTTTATTTGTAATAAACAGCAAATACATGATCTCAACCTTGCAAATTTACAAAATTGATTATATATACATACGAGGTCTGGCTATTAAATAATGAGACTGCGCGCGCAGAAGGTGTCCTAGAGGGGTAGGGTGGGAAACGAATGCAGCATTGGATAGCTGGAAGTGTCTACTATTCCAGTACGAAAACACGTTTTTGTCGCTGTAGTAGTATTTTTTGTGTAGAGGTTAGAAACGAACGTGTTTTTTTCTCGTGCCGATAACGATGTGTGACGAAAAACACGAGCAACGGATCAATGTGAAATTTCTCGTTAAATTAAAAAAAACTCCGACTGAGTGCTATAAGTTGTTGAAAGAGGCCTATGGTGAGAATTCTCTATCTCGTGCGCTTGTTTTCGAATGGTATAAAAGGTTTTCTGAAGGCCGAGAGAGCACCGAAGATGACCAACGTCCAGGTCGACCTGTCTCTGTTTCAACTCCGCAAACAGTGACCAAAATAAATGAAATTGTGCGCGGAGATCGTCGTATGAGCATTCGGATGATTGCTGAGACTGTAAACGCCGATAAAGAAACTGTCAGAAAAATTTTACATGACGACTTGAACATGAAGAAAGTCTGTGCGAAGTTGGTCCCAAAAAATTTGACCCCTGATCAAAAACTCGTCCGTCAACAGATCTGCTCAGATTTTCTTGAGAGGTTAGATGAAGAGCCTGAATTGATGATTTAGCACCCTGTGACTTTTTCCTATTTCCGAAGATCAAGTCTGCCTTAAAAGGAACCCGGTTCGAGTCGATGGAAGAGGTGAAGCGAAAATCGGCGGAGCTCCTAAATGCTCTTACAAAAGAAGACTTCCAGCATTGCTTTGACCAATGGAAAAAACGAATGGAACGGTGTGTGGTGAGGGAAGAGGAGTATATTGAAGGGGAGCATTCGATTGTAGAATAATTTTTAAAATAAAACTCTTTTTCATAAGCAGTCTCGTTATTTAATAGCCAGACCTCGTATATATATATGTATATATAAATCATATATAATTTTATACAATAATAATTTAAATATTCTTCATTAATATATCTAACTGAAGAATATAAAATGTAACGAAGAAGATATATGTATATTGCTCGTCAAAAGTTTTGATTTTTTCACATAATTGAAAGTAGACTACATCAAGCTCTCACTCAGCCTCCAGCACATGTTAAGTCGTTATACCCCTCGCAGTCCGTCTGCCTTTCTTAGTATTTGTAATATTTCAAGTCTCTTGAAATTGTAAGATGAAGCATAACTGTTGCGTGTTTATCAATGCGTGCTTTTTTCTTTTCTTGTATCGCTTATCGTTCTTTAATCGTAAAAAGAGTATTATACCCTTGAGAGTGTAATGTTTTGGAAGAATATTTCATAGTGTTTATTATTTTTTTGTGATGACAGTATATAATCTTTAAGAGATCGCAGATTTTCTTTATCTAAATAAATATAAGAACAATTTTGTTATGCTGAATTTAAATATTTATGCAACGCTTAAATTTTGACTTAAGCTCAACAACTTGGGAGACAACTTGTTATGGCATGACGAAATGTTGGCGTAAACAGCGACAACGACAACGGAGATGATGGATGCAATCTGACGCTGGCTTTAGCTTGGTCAGCTGGGCGCTAATTACAGAACATTAAAAGCAACAACAACATCATAAGGAAGAAGTAGGGAAAGCAGAGAAGTAAAACGATGCTGTGCATATTGCGCATACGCCACGTGCGCCGGTGCTTCATTTTTATTTGGCGTTAATTGCAGAAATAATTTATGCAAGTCGTTCCGTCGATGCTGTCGCACAGTTATATAATTTCTAAATGCGAATATATAGAAATAAGTGTTCCGTATGTATTTCGGTGTAGCTGTTAGGTGCCACACAGCTGGGCAGCCAAGTGTAAAGCTTCAGGCTTTAGGCACATCTTGAATGTGCAAACAGGCGTGCAATTGAGAAAAAAGAAGAGGAAAGCGACTGAATGACAGAAAAGCAGACTGAGAATTGACACACAATGGAGCCAACTGATAGAAGCTTAGACGTTGGCCAAATAAACCAGTCAAAAGCAACGACTACAATTGCTCAGCTCTTCACGCATAACAAAGGCGTGGGCGACAAAGTGAATGGGCAACATTTTCAATTAAAATGACAAAAGACCAGCACAAAGTGCCAAAGAACATTGGCATTGGTATTGGCATTGGCATTGGCAGCTAGTGAGGCAAAGGATTGTGTTGAATTGCTTCTGAGTCAACAATCAAATTTCATGTCTAAGCCGCTTACTTCAACATTTTCAATGGCCATATATCAAAACTAATTGGGCGTGTCGGCCCTCAGCTAATACATGTAATAAATAATACAATTTATTTGAATATCCCTTCGGCCCAGCAACCTTTCGAGCGGTAAATATGCCCTTCGTAAAATGCTTAATAAATTATGAGAAAGTAGAAAAAAGATAGGCGCGGCAAATTAGCCAATACATAAATTTGTGACTGGCATACCATATCTATCGATTCGCTTAAATTTACGATCTTATCTGTGAAATAAACTTGAAGCAATATAGGTAGAGCAGCTCTGAACCATAAAGTTTTTAAGGTACTATCTCTCTATAGAACAAGCTCTCCAATTTTGAGTTCATATTTAAGTCTTTAAAGATTTAGAGTTAGACTGTGTAATAAAGTTATCGAACATTTATTGTTTTTCCTATTTCCTTGCTCCTGCTAACAATATTTTCACTTCATTTGGTTGTGTTGAATGGCTTTCATATTCTCAATTGCCCCATGAAATTTAATTTGGCCAAGCACGCGAAATGCAAAAAGCGAAAACCAACAACGAAAAATTGCCAACTACAAATGTTCGCTGAGTGTTTCGGCTTTTTTGTTTTCGCCATCCGCCATAAAATTTAATAAAGGCAATTTAAAGCAGACCGCGTTTCAGAGATAAGATCTATGCGCTTTTGATTCAATTGCACAGCGCAGGCAGCTAAATTAGACAATTTTGGTCTGTGGCTAGATGGCTTTAAGAGCTGTGCAATTTCCACTGAAAAGTATGCTATGATTTAAGCACGTGAATGAACAGTCCGTAGTCCGGTGGGTGCAGAAAGACAGCTGTCTGGGCCATAAAACGCAACTACGCCCTCGCAAGCAATTACCGTTTAGATATGCCTGCTCTCTATAAGGCAGCATATGAGAGTGGAGGGGGTGAACCACACAGCAATAACAGCAAACAAGAAGCAGAGCGGGAAAAAAAACAACGAGCTGTAACTGAGACGTCCAGTCGGAAGGGTGCTCAAAAGTCGCGTAGAAAGAGAAGCAGCCCTTAGATATATGCGTGACTGTCTGCCTTAATGTATGTGTTTGTGTCTGGGTGTATGTGTGTGTGTGGCAGAGTGAAAGTGAGCGTCAGAAGTGACACATAAAGCTCATAAATTGTCGCACACTCAATATGCAAAAGGGAGGGCATTAAGGGGGCGGGTAGGGTGTAGAGGCAGGTGAGGGCTGTAAGTCGGTAAAATCAATAACTATTGCCACGTCAGTGGATGCCGCTGGCAAATGACCCACATGCCCCAACCCAAGTGGCTTTCAAACGATGACAAACAACTGCCAGCTAAAAAAAAAATAGAAGCAAATATATATAATTCTACATGCAACAAATATACACTTATGGGTATACGAAATACTATCTGCCAAATCTATCAAATGTAAATTTGAGCGAAATTAATATGATTATTTGTTTCCTAATTAGAACATTCCGAATAAATAAATAAATAAATAAGGAACATTCTATCAAATTTGTATTAAAGTAACGTATGGTTTGGCTTTTTCTCCAAGTGTACCATATATATCAAATACATATATACTTATATCGTATATATGCTTTGAGCCCTTGCCTGAACTCTTAAGCTGCAATTCATTTGAAATGCAATACAAAAACTCAACGGCTGACCATTCCAATTGCCATTCCCAGCGGAAAATGAAACGCAAAAAGAAAATGGCGCATAAATTTGGAAAAGCTGTCGAAAAAAGCAGCAGCAGACGTCATCAGCGGAGGCGTAGTCAAAAGTAGCAGCAGGGGGGCCGGCAAGGAATATGCCATTAATAAACGTTAAGAAGGCTGGGAAAAAGAAAAAGAAATGGTAACCAAAGCTGAAATTAAAGACATTTATATAAAGTTTTAAATAATTAAATACTTTTAAAAACTACTTTAAATAACAGAGAGTACACTTTTGTATAATCCAGCAAAATTCAGAGTACGTATGGAATATTGGAACAAACAATTTGTGCTTTGAACTAATACTCCTTGCAAATTACTTCAAATTCATTATTAAAAAGAAATAATTTCAAAATAAATAATTTCTAATTGGCAAGCAACACAGTCCAGCAATATAAATAATGTATAATTATATAGATATATTTGAATATCAGATATTCCGCGCCTTAATAGCTGAAACACATATATTATAGATCAATCTTGACAGAAGGTTTGCAAAACGGCGCAACTTTACAATTGTTGAAGATATAATTTCATTTCAAATTTCCAACTGTGCATTTAATATATGGCTAATCTGTAGAAAACGTCAACAGCAACTCACATGTGAACATTTTTTTACACTACATGCCCATCAGAATCAGATGGATTATCTGCCAAAAGTATAAACAAGTTTACTTTACGAGTTCCGTCCATAGTAGCATAAGAGTTTTGTTTATGTTATAGAAGATTCAGTAACTGGCATTCATACATACGTAGATATTTCGAATTATAAGTCATGTTTATAGGGACACACCTCAGAGATTTACCGTAGCTGCACAGAGTAGTTAATGTTCGGTGTATTGAATGTTTATATAATTGAGAGTATACTGTGCCTCATGCTCTTCCTACACCTCAGTTATAGTTTGAGTAACCCTTCTCCTTATTTTTATCGACTGTCTATGCCAGAATATTTTATTTAAAGTATTTTACTTTGTACCTCTACTGCCGCATGCCTGCTGCTAGTGCGTTGCCCACCTCTCAGACTCTACTATATTATCATGCTGCCACAAACGCACTCGAAATATATTTTGTGTGGAAACAACAAATTCCATGCATGTCCGGCTCGAAGTGGCTTTTCAGTTCAGTTGGCCTCTACAGTTTTGGCCAAAGGCCCCTCGAGTCAGCAGCCCGGACCAATGGTAAACTAATTTCATGCACAAAATGTAATTTGGCTGGTCAGTGAAACAACAACAGCAACAAAAGCTGTACAAGCTGCAAAAGGCTATAAACAAATGGCCCGCGGTGCGCTTTAGCGTGTTTTAGCTTCTTTTTTTTTTAGCTGTTTGTTGGCTTTCGTGTCGAGCTATTTAAAATTGTTGTATAATTTTTAATTTAGTCACTAATTTATACAACGACTCGCAGCACGTGTTCAGTGGGCGGGGGGCAACACACTTACAGCCGGCACTGTTAGTGGCCAACATATTTGTGTAATTGCCGGTTTTAATTGACAGCCAACCAGGGCTGGAGTTTGGTGCTGAGGTCAGCTCTTTTAGCTAGACAATTAGGCCTGTGTAGTTGAGAGTCCTTTCGAAATAACTGACCCTAATTCATGAGACCATTAAGAGCGTGTAATATAAGCGAAATCAGCTGCTGAGAATCAGTTAAAAAGGGAAATGAGTTTGAGAGTAAACCAATGGGAAGTGATCGACTAAGAGTGTACATGACAACCAAGTGTGTATAAATGTATATATATATGTATATATATATATATATATATATATATATGTATATATCAAAGCACAAATCGACATGTAGTCGATCAGACTTCCGTTTACCTGTTAAATACTTTTGTAGAAAACCAATGCAACACATATCTCCGATTTCCTATAATTATAGGATATACATATACAAGATATGTTTTATATCAAACTTTCTCTATTGAGATATATTTTGAAACTTTAACAAAATTAGATTATTTTGTAAAAGGAAATGGGAATCACTAGACAACTAATTACCCTAGTTGAGGATATTGCCGTCAGGGTAGATCAATAATTTTTCTTCCATCCGGTTCCCTTTCCCCCACTTCGGTATATCTCCCCGGCCACTAAACTATCTCGCAGTTTTAGAGCTAGAATGCCAAATTGGCATGTAAGTTACTGTTAAGATCCTATAAAGATCGATGAAAAAAAATATCCACGCCCCTTGGGGGCGTGGCAAATCGGATCTGACTATAAGTGATTTAGACATATCTCTATATCTCGAGCACTATTGATGCAGAGACTGAAATTAATATAACTCGCGTGACAACCCAGATCAAAAAGAATGGCGGATAACTACGCCCAAGGGGGCGGGCAAACCGCAAAAGTTATATCTCCTAAAGTTTAAAGCTAGAGCTTTAAAATGGCTAGTTGAGTACGGGACCTCCTTTATCGATGACCCAAAAATAAAAGTACGCCCCTAGGGCGTGGCACACCGAAAAATACCCTGTAATTTCCACATTTTTCGAACGTAAGCTTCCAAATTTGGCATTTATGTTACCTTCGACTACTTCCAAAGATTGGCCAAAAATAACGAGTCTACGTCAATTGGGGCGTGGCAAATCGGATCTGAAATCTAGATTTGCACAAAATTCCTTTATATCTCCTAAAGTTTGAGCTAGAAGCTCAAAATTGGCTAATTGAGTTACTGGTGACCTCCTCTATCGATGACCCAAAAATAATTGTACGCCCCTTTAGGGCGTGGCGCACCGAAAAATACCCTGTAATTTCCACATTTTGAAGGTAAGCTTCCAAATTTTGCTGTTACGTCAATTAGACTCCTTCTAAGAATGGCCAAAAATTACAGTCTACGACCACTGGGGGCGTGGCAAATTGGAATTTATTTTGCAGAGCTCTTGAGTTAAAATTGCAGCAGAATCACCATCACAGAATAATCCGGTAGGTGGCGCTAAACTGCAAAAGCATGTACCGCCTACAAAATAAGCTTAATTCTGCTAAGTAGGCAGAAAAATTGTAAGAGACAAATAAATATATGTATTCAATTAATATTTAAATAATTGACCATTTTGTATCTAATATGCCCTTTAAGAATCGATCTTTGAGTTGCTAAATAATTTCTGATTTACAATATTAGTTTTTGTTAAATGAAGATTTTGCAAAATACAATGAATATAACTAAAATGATGAAATAAATTATATAAATAAAATTTAATGAAAACATTGATTGAGACACAACACTTTATGCTGAAGTGATCGTCCCATGTCCCAATTCCATGTTCATGCTTGATCAAATTTTTTTTCTGTTATAAGTAACTATACACGAATTTGTGTAGGGCATTTCATATAATATCAGCATTGGTATAAATATTGACATGTTCAGGCAATAGCAATATATAATCAATAATCGTTTGTGTCCCTATCCATCCGAAATAGATTTCGTTTATAAAAGAATTTATTCATGAGCAATATTATACATACGTATATTAGCATATCTACCTATGCCTCTCCAACTGCCACTCACCTTTATTTACTCTCTCTCTTTCTTTCTCTGCTTTGCAGCATTCGCAGCAGTC
This sequence comes from Drosophila leonis, assembly GCA_035045365.1. Classification (NCBI taxonomy): domain Eukaryota; kingdom Metazoa; phylum Arthropoda; class Insecta; order Diptera; family Drosophilidae; genus Drosophila; species Drosophila leonis. Next base: position 5,962,553 of record JAWNPC010000948.1, on the reverse strand, counting down.
GCGGCTCGCTCGATAGCATTGGGACCGCTGCCAACGGAAGCTCGGCGGCCAGTCAGGCCAGCTCTAGCGGCGGCTCCAGCGCCAACCACAGCAATAACAGCAACAGCAGCAACATCAACAACAACAATAACAATAATAACAACAACAACAACAGCAAAATGGATGGCAGTCCACATCATCGTCCAGGCTCACGAAACGGTCGCGACAACTGGACCAAAATGCCAGAGCCGCTCAACGGACACAAAGCGGATAAATCGGAGAAGTCGTCGCCATCGCGTCGCAGCATGGGTGGAGGCAGTGGCAGCTCCTCCAAGCAGAGTTCGCCGTCGGCCTCCGCATCTCGCACTAAGGGTGTGCCGCCCAGCTTTGGCTATGTGAAGCGTGCGAATGGCAGCATCGCCTCCACGGCGGAGCAGCAGAACATAGCCATGTTGATGGCCGTAGGCGGTGGCCAAGGCATGGTCAATGGCCTGCCGTGCGGACGCACCGCTCACGTGTCGGCGGTGCCACGCACAGCCAGCGGCCGCAAGGTGACAGGCGGCACTCAAACTCTACCCAATGACATGAACAGTAAGTCGAAAGACGCTCTCATAGTAGAATATTATTTATTAATTGGAGCTTCCCTTTCAGAGCTGCCGCCGAATACGCAACATCGCAGCTTCTCGCTAACTGGTCCCACAGCCACACAGCTGAGTCAGTCCATACGCGAGCGGCTGGCCACTGGCTCGCATAGTCTGCCCAAACCAGGCAGCGATATGCATGTATTTCAGCACAGGTAAAATGGTTAGGATTAAGAATTCACCAATATGTGTGATAGAATAGTTAACACTAGCCATCTGATCTATATAAATCGATAATGCTAGCTAGTCAATCACTCAGTCAATGAATTCGTTTTTTTTTAAATGTTCAGTTTGTTTAGTTAAACTAGCTAGAAGCAGTCAGTCGATCAGTAAGTAAGGCAAGCCAGTTTTCTAACTGTTTTTAGACAGTCTACACAGACTGTCAACTACTCAGTCAATCAACACTCAGAGAGTCACTTAGTTTAAGATTCAGTCAGTCAATCAGTAAATAAGTTAGTCAATCAGATGTTCAATCAAACATTTAAAAAGATTTTAGATAAAGCAATCAGTTGGGAAATCAAGTAAGCCAGTTAGCTAATCAAATTTGTTGGCTAGTCAAATATGCAGTCAGTTGATTGATTAAATAATTCAAAATAACTGGCTAGATAAGTCAGACAGTAAAGCATTAAGGCAGTTAATTAATTGACAACTCGGTCAGTTTAACATTCAATATAAATTAGTAAATAAGCAAGACAATAAAATATTCAGTCCATTCATCAATGCATTCATTAGTCGAACATTCAATCAGTCAATCACACATTCGTAATAAATCAGCTTATGAGTCAGTAAAGCAATATTAAGACATTTAAGATTTGATATTATCAATCATTTAGTAAATCAAATCGTTAAATAGTCTGTCAAACACTCTAACAGTCAGTCAATCAGATTGACTAACAGCAGTGAATCAGTCAATTCAGTTCATCTCAAGTCAATCATTAGGTCCTATAACAGATCTTCATTCTATTAGCAAGTCACTTAACGAATTAATCAATACCAATAAATCCAGCTTTATATATTTATTTACATGATAATTTTTCCTCTTCCCAATAGAATCTCGACACGTGGTGGCGGCACTCGTCACGATGGTTCGCTCTCTGATACACAGACCTATGCCGAGGTCAAGCCCGAGTACAGCTCGTATGCCATGTGGCTGAAGCATAGCAATACGGCGGGAAGTCGCCTCTCCGACGGTGACTCTATCGATCAGATGCAGATTGGCTCACCAGCAATGACTCGCCACGGACACAAGATGCTGCACAATCGTGCCTCGGGCACAGTGGGGCAAATGCCTATGCAAGGCAACGAATCGCCCTACGTGCAGAGTCCGCGCATGAATCGTAGCAATAGCATTAGGTGAGTGCCCTTTTTGAATAATTTTCATTTTATAGAAGCATGTATTAGCGCCCTATCTCTCTTTCTCTCTCTCCCTCTCTTTTTCTCTCTTTCTAACTCTCAAACTTTCAAACTCTCTCCTATTTTCCAATTTCTTGTAAACCTTTTAAATCCATTTAAAAGCTATCTGAAAGAACGGACATATCCAAGGTGACTTTGCCTCACAATCTCCACGCCTTTCTATATATGTGCCTGTGTGTGTGTACCACGCCCATTATTAACGTCGCAAACAATCAGCTTCAGTCGGCACTTGTCGCACTTGTCTCGCACTTTAAGAGCCTTTGCCGCTTGCAATTTACATTTGCATTTTGCACACTTTGCAGCTTCGCCAAAAACAAAAAAAGACGATTGCGAACATGTGTGTGTGTGTGTGTGTGTGTGTGTGTGTGTGAGTGTGTGATGTGTATGTTTGCGATGTGTATTGTAACAGACGTCTGACTTCAGACGTAGTATTCCTTATTACTTGAGTTATAGTCGGGTATGCAGTCTTTAACTAGAGCTATAGGCTATCTAGTCAATATAGTCTATATAATCTATATAGTTTTTATAGTCTATGAACACAGATTGATCTAGCTAATACACTGATATAGAAACAAAATGAATTTAACTAACTCAAAGTTCTATAGTATTCACCCCTCTTAAAAGCATATGCTTAAAGCTATCTAAATTCAGCAATTGTTTATTCACTCTAAGTATCTGTATATTAATTTAAATTATTATTAATTTACATTAGCATAGATTTAAAAGAAAACATTTTCTTTTTTATAAATACAATTCTTTGAAATTTATTTTTTAAACTTTTTTAGTATTGTATCGATTATGAAATCTGAAAATAGCATCCAATAACCTTTTCCCATTCACAAACAATAAAACACCACAGCTTTTCTTTATTGAAAATTCTTTTCGTAATGGATTTACTACAACATTTTTCGATTTTGAGATCTTTGAAAAATATTCTAAATTAGTTTTGCATTCCAAATTTCCAAACAAAATTTCTTAATCTTTTGTTAGTTAAAGGAACTATTTGCAAATAGCAAAATATTCAGAAATGCATTTTTTAGCTCAATAATTATAATATATATTCATATATAAATTATAAGAATCTTTCTTTTGTTATTATTTCTCAGATATTCGTAATCGCCTTTAACTTTTTTGTTTTATAAATCACATCTAATCTAACTTTAAAGAGTACACAAACATTCTCAACTATTTGTTTCAATTTTCACAAATTTCTTTGCCTGTCAGCTTTCATACCAACGTGTGAGTCTGAGTGTGTGAATGCTATATGTCTGTGTGTGTGTGTGTTTAATGAGCTTGTTTTTCACGTGCTCGCCTGCAAGTATGCAAACAATTTGCAATAGTTTAGTTTTGACGGGCATGGCGGGGCACTCAACATGTGCTTGCTGTTGCCATGTCTCGCGTTGCATATTTTAAAGCTACAGTGAGACCCAAGGAAAGGCGACAGACCGTTTGCCCAACTAGTTAGAGGGAAAATGTTTCAAGAGCTGGTATCCACACCAGGCAAACAGACAATGTGAAAGTTGTGTAAAACAGCAGAGTGTGCACAAAATAAAAATGAAACAAAAATGAACACGAAATGGAAAACGAGATAGTGGAAATGGGTAAAGCCCGACATATAAGTGTAAATAACAACGTAGGGCAGTTGCTGAGGGAGCGTGGGAAATGAGGGAAAAGGGATTATTATTTGACATGTCAATAGGTTTGTGAACCTTTGACTTGGCCATGCAACAGCCACGACCACAGCCGCAGCTGAACTGAAGTTGCGCCTCGGGGCTTCCATTTTGATGTCGATATTGTTGTTGTTGTTGTTAATATTTTCAACTTTATTCTGGCCACATCAGCAATTCGCAATTCACAGTTGGCAGTCGACAGTCGACAGTCGACAGTCGTCCCTGCAGCTGGGTGTTGACTCTCAAGTGCTTCATTAAAAATTTTACCAGCAAAAGGTGATAAAAAAAACAAATAGTAAAAAAGAAAGTTTGCTAAAGCATGGAGGGAGGGAATACATTGATGTGCGTCAGGAAAAGAGAATTTTAGGTGAAAAAAAAAAAAAATTTAAAGAGATAAAAAATTAATTCCAAAAATTATATTAAATTTAACAAACAAAATCCCTAAAACTACCTAATATCGTGAAAGCAGACTCCATTTTTGCCAGAATCAATATTTTTATGATTTGTCAGTTTCAGTTATTCAGCTATTATTTTATTTTAATTATATTTTTAAAAATATTTTTTTATAAATATAATTAAAATAAAATAATAGCTGAATAACTGACCTTACAAATTTCAAATGGCTTGCGCTAGTAAAAATGAGACAAAACAAAACTCTCAGCGTGATTATTAGACGTTTCATATGACAAGATCAGAATAATGTTCACTTGTAAAGCCTGCCTTTTTCCCTCCCCTCTGTCCCGCCGCTCTCGCCAACTCTGTCCTTAGCTTCCTCCTCGTGGACTTTGTCAAAACTGAACCGATTTTCAATTGTTGAGCACCGCGTCTTCAAGAGATTCTCTTTTAGATTTTCTGGTAAAAATGCTATTTTCATCACAAGTCTTTGAGCTTTTTCTTACTACTGTAAGTCTCGATTCCGACCCGTCACACTCAGTTCCCAAACTGATTACTTCTATACATAATTTGCAAACATATGAAACTTTTGCTCCATGTATATATATAATATAATACGGTTGTTATGTGGAATATATAAGGCAGAAGAGAAATGAAATTATATTTAACACAACGGACAGCTGCCTCAACGTTCTCAAGTTCTTTGCCTAGTATCTGTTCAAACAGCTCTTTCACACTCCGCCCACAACTGGCCTTGCTGTTTGCCAGGCAACTAATATGCCAGCCGTTGAGGACTGAACTCTTGCTTTCAATGCATCAATTATGCAGGAGGAAATGGCAAGTGGAAACAACAACAGCAGCAGCAGCAGCAACTAGAACAGCAGAAACCAGTTTTGGTGGTTTGTTATCAAATTTTACACCACAGCAGAGCAGAGCAAAGCAAAGCAGAGCAGAGCAGAACAGAGCAGAGGGCAGGGCCAACACACAGAACTTGTTGGCCAAAAGCCCCAAAGCGTTAAGTAAACGCCCTGAAGCGTAACAAAAACTCTAACAAACAAACACACACAAACTTGGGCAGGCAGGCGGCCAGGCGGACAGGCAGGAAGAAGCTCTGGTGAGCACACATGACGTATACGTAATATTAGATTTGCATGCGAAATGCCAAAATGCCATTAATATCAGCTAACAGCACTGAAGGGCAACAGTGGAAGTGGAATAGAGAAACTGAAGGCAACAACTCGGACAGCACAGATTTGTCCAGCCTAGCCTCTACCCTCTACTCTTCGTGGCTTCAGCTCCCCTTTTTTTGTAGTCCAGTGTGAATTCTGTGGTCATTCGCCTCAGATTTATGAGTGCACTCAGAGAAAACTCAAAGATGTTAAATGTTAGATAAGTTGAAAACTGTTTCGCCTTTTTTGTAAATAGAATTTCATAAATATTCCTATGAATTTAATATTATTGGTTATAGCAAGGGCTTAGAAAAATCTGTACACAATTTTTAAAAATGTATTATTTATATAATAGTTTTATACCCACAATTCTTCAATTAAGAAAATAAATTTAAAACATTTTGTTTTTTTAGGTAGCTTGAAGTTTTTCAATTCAGACTTAAAAAATTTGCTTAAATGAGCTCTTTTTGGATTAAGTTACAGATATGTTCAGTTAACATTTACCTGACCCCATTTTTCGCTGAGTGTATCGTATTATATGACAATTTGTCGAGGGATTTGGCATGTGAGCTGTATGTGCATGTCTCACTTATGCCTTTATCAGCAGTCACACACACACGCATAGTTTTCATTCATGTCAATTTGTCGCTGACGAAAATTAAACGGAAATTTGCGACGAGTATGAAAGCATGCAGCGGTTCTGATTGCGTGCAGATTGGCCTAATAAACTGCACAAACCGCAACGGAAATTTGCAAGCGTCTGGCAAACACACATCATATCACACCACGCACCACAACACCCACTCCACCCACTCCACCCACACACACCACTGAAAACAGCAACAGCCTTGTGGCCAAATGTGTTGGCCAAAATATTTTGGGAAATTGGTACAGCTAGTGGTTAGCTTCACAAGTGCAAACCACGCTGCATTAACGCTCGATGAAATTCAGTAACTTAATAATGCATTGTTTGTGCCATGAAACTCATTAAAAGAAAGATTTTTGCTTGAATTATATTTGATTTACAATTACGAGCTATTTGCATGCAATTTATTAACTTTTTATGACCTTCCGATTCGCTTTGCGTGTTGAAAGCCTTTGAAATGCTTAAATATAATAAGTGGACTTGTTGTCATAAACCAATGTTTAATGTTAATTTACGTTACTCAACTATAAACTACAATTTATGAATGCACATTCATTCATTTAATATAATTTTTTATGGCCAAGAGGCGAAGAGGCCTTAACTAACTATGAATCAGGCTATCTCGATGACAAATTCATTTCAATTCATTTCATTTATATATTGTTATAATGTTATATTGTTATATTGTTGTATTGCTTCATTGTTTAATCATATCTTCTTGCATATCGTATAAAAGAATATGAAAAAAATAAAATTTACAATCGAAGCTCCCCTCAATATACTCCCTCCCTCGCCACACATCCATCGTTTCCAGGTCCAAGAAGTCTCGACATAAGCTCCGCCGATTCGCTCACCTCTCCATCGACTCGAACCGGGTCCTTAGGCAGACGATCTCAAAAGAAAAAGTCACGGGCTAAATCCATCAATCCATCAATCAGCTCTCATCTAACCTCTCAAAAATCTGACAGATCTTTGACGGACGAGCTTTGGTCAGGGGTCAAATGACCAACTCGCACAACTTTCTTCATGTCAAGTCGTATGTAAAATTTTCTAAGTCTTTATCGCGTTTAATCTCTAAAAATTTTTTTGGGGGGGGGAAGAGAGAGGCCAAAACTACCAAACACCCCCCAGAAAAAACCCACCCAACAATCCGTTTTTTTTAAATAAATCCATTTTCCACTCCGAAAAAAACACCGTTTCTACTCTACACAAAAAATACTACTACAGCGACAAAAACGTGTTTTCGTACTGGAATAGTAGACACTTTCGCTATCCAATGCTGCATTCGTTTCCCCCCTCCCCTCTGGACGCCTTCTGCGCGCGCAGTCTCGTTATTTAATAGCCAGACCTCGTATAGCAAGAGGTTTGGCCCATTACAGCCTCAATTGATCTGTTAAGATGCTAGTTTGAAGGGCATAGATTCAACACTAAATAAATTTTAAAAATAAATAAATAAATAATTAGAATTTTTAATTTTTTAATAATATTACGATGTATTTTGAATAGTAAATTACAAGAAAATAAGAGTATAGATTAATTACTAGACCTTGTCTACTTAATCGTTCATACAAGGACATATATCACATGGTAATTTTAAAGATAACTGGAGAATGGGGAGAAAATATTAAGAAAGAAAACAACCCAGTGGAAACAGAACTTACTAGGCCATATATACATATATATAAGATGGATGAGAAATTTTGCAATCGCGATAATCTGGTATCTACCGTTTCAATGTTAGTTCGGCAATGTAGGTCAATCGTAGAGTTATGCCAGTGGAAATTGTAGATGAGGGTCAAGACTTTATCTAGACTGATTTTTAGCTGGTTTATCTGACATTCAGCTATATCTGACCGGTAAAACGGTAATGTTTGAAAATAGACCTGAATAAAAACATTTTGTTTTCTTAATTTATCGTCGAATTATTCTTAACAAATGGGTAAATAGAGCGAGCCACATCTTTGCCTAATCCGATACTCAATAACAAACAAAAATTTTTTAAAAAATTCCTAATTAAATTATGTAATAAATATATTATATTCTACCTTCATATTCAAGCACATCAAAAGTCTTCTGAGGTTACAAAATTGCATTGATATTTGTTATCCTCTGCTATTTATAATCATACAGTACACATATACCAAAAATCTATATTTATTTTAAGTCCTTCATCAAAAACTGAACAGCTTCAGTTTGCTTTTGGCCACATCACAAATCGCTTGTCAAACTCATAAATGTGGATGTCCGAGTCATACACAATTTTGTCAAATTAACGGCCACCCAACCACACACACGGACACACAGCGCCACAACAAGATCCAAAAACTAATCAAATATTTCGCTTTGGCCTTTTGCAATTACCCACAGATCCACAAAATCAGAGAAAATGTATCCCTCGATGCTGAGTCGTGGCGGCGATGTCGAAATCGAGCCTTACTACTGCCTGCCGGTGGGCACCACCAACGGGGTCCTCAGTGCCCAAATGGCCGCCGCAGTGGCCCAGGCCCAGGCACAGGCCCATGCTCAAGCGCAAGCGGGCAACGGCGTGGGCAGTGGTGCGACAGCGGCAGCTGCTGCTGTCGCCTGGAGTCAACCCACCTCGCCCACGCCCCTCAATCGCGGCCCCTTCGCCTCAGCGGCAACTGCGTTGTCGCCCACACATGGCACAGCGGCAGCGGCGCTGGCAGCTGCAGCAGCAGGATCCGGACATGGCGGCAGCAATGCATCGCATCGTCTAACATATCCCAAAAAGAATGATGAAGGTGAGTTATGGGTAGATACAGTAAAACCTCGTTGCAACGAACAGAAAAGAACAAAAGCGCTGACCAATTGCAGCAATATGAATTGCGCCTGTATAATTGGTATAAGCAAATTGATTAATACTAATGCGTTTCTCATGCTGAAAGTTCTGTTCGCGGACATAGTTTTCACTGTATATATTCTATAGATAGACAAATGCTTAAACTGCCCTCTCCTACTCTTCTTTCAGTTCATGGCAGCGCCGCCTCTTTGCTATCCGGCGGCAGCTCGTTGTACGGCTCGGCGGAGGAGCGACAGGCGCATGAGATACGGCGATTGAAGCGCGAACTGCAGGATGCTCGGGAACAGGTGCTCAGTCTGAGCAGCCAGCTGTCAACCAATGTGAGTAGAACAAATGCCAAACTTGGCTATTAAATTCGAATACAGTTGAGTGCATTTTGGCTGTCGTTAGTCGAACCTTTGAAAGATATGAAATAGAGGGATATGAGATAAAGTTTTCTTTATAATGTAAAAATATTTAACGTAAAACTTACAGAGATGCCATTTAAGAGGCTTACTGAATAGATCTATAAATCTATATGTATGTGTATATTAACTGTGAGTATATAACGGATACAGAGTCTATCCATAGAGACTGAGTTGTGAAAGATATGAAATATAGTTTTCTCTTTTATATCAATAGAATTTGACTTGATCTGAGAAAATATGTTTATTTGAGAAGCTCTAGTCTCTTAAATAATGTCCCAAAATTCACCATGCTTCCTTTACGACTTGATATTGAAATTGATGCTATAAGCTCCACCCTACAACTCCATATATGAGTGCTAATATATTACATATATTAAATAAATTTTGTATTAATTTCTGTATGCAACTTATTGTATTATGACTCTATTGCGCATGTTGCTTTAAGCCTGTGTTGGGCCTGTGAGCCTGGACTCAAATACATTTACATTCTATATTTTTTTTCTTCTAATCTCTTCTTTTTCGGGCTCCCCTGGCGTCCAGAGCGTATAATCTTTCCCAGCTCTGTTTACTTTGCCAAACTTAAGTAAGGAATTATAAACTAAATATGTAAGAAAATGTTCTTTGCTCACCTTTACAACATCTCAGATAGCCGAAGTCGTTTCTTAAACACTCATTGTTTGGCTATAAATAATTGATCAGCACATATTTTACAAGTCTTTTACAACACTGTCGCAGGCTTGGCCAATTGCCAGGGGGCACATTCATCTGCTGCCGCTGCTGCTGCTGTCGTAAAAAGGCTGCAACATTTGGCGGCAGCTGTTGCAACATTTTGCGCAGTTTTATTCCCTACTTTGAGGCGCGCCTCAAGAATGCGCTCAAAAGGGCTGCGTAACAATGTTGCGGCTGCTGTAAGGTAGTTTAAATTGCTGCAGCATAACTCAGCTCGTGCCTTTGGCACGTCTCCTCCGTGCCGCTGTCTTCTTCACTCTCTATCTTATCGGCTGCTGTAAATGTCGGCGCACTTCAGTGTTCATTCGGTTCGCTTATCGGCGTCGCCGTCGAGTCGCATTTTTGTCAGCGCAACTTTTACGCAAAGTTGCCTTCGTGTCATATTCCCAACTAGGATGTCTGCACTGTCTGCCACGCGCCCAGCCCCCCGCCTTTCTTTTCTTTTGCTGTGTCTCAAGTTGTCAACAAAAGTCACGCAAAAGTCTGATAAACTTCCCAGGCAGTCAGACAAATGGACTGCAAGCCAGAGCTGCTCCAGATGCGGATGGAGCAGGGGGAAGTACTTTAGAAAAGTTTTGCCTACTTTCTGGCAGTTGAAAAATGTTCTCCATATGACCGAGCGCAAGTTGATTTTATTGTTGTTTTTGGTTGCGTTTTCTGTTGGATGCGCTCATATCTCGAATAACTCGTCAACAATTTTCTGGCTCACAAATGAAATAAACTTTAAATTGCATTTCATCAAGCACAGCGAATGGACGGGGGAATCAACGATTTTTCTTTTATTTTACGTGTTGTTACGTCGTAAAGTCTTTTATGAGCGACTACGAAACCCCCGCAAACCTTGCAGCTATCAAATTTATCGAGGCCAGCCAGCCAGCCAGCCAGCCAGACATACTATTAGACATTTCTCCAGACAACATAAATCTGTCTCAGCATGACTTTAGATATTGAGACTGCAAAAGGATGGGCTGCATTGGGGTGGGGTGGGGCTAGGTAGTCTCAAGGTCAAGGCGTACGTGTAAATTGCCTGGTTGATGGCTTTGATGGATTCTCAATGTGAAATGAGTTTTTTTATTGAGCTATAAATTGCTAAAAAGGGTTTTTAGGCATTTGCCAGATAAGGTTAGCGGTGGCCAGATGTGGACAAAGATTCAAAGTCAGGTTCCCTGCAATTACAGGGTATTTGTCTCAATTTCTACCATTTAGCTCTGAAGTTCCGCTAGCACTCGCTTAATTTATGGCACGCGTGAGTCGATAAATGCGACAGAGCTTGAGCTTGGAATTCGATCATGGAAAACATGAAACAATGCCACGCCTCTAGAATAGCTGAGAAGGCGGCAGCGGGAGCAACTGGTTATAGTTAGCTGAGCATGTGAGACAAAGAATGGCAATGAAATGCGTTTTGCTGTTCGCCGTTAGCTTGTTGCCTGAGACAAAGTCAACAAGAAGAAGAAAATAAATTGCAATGGAGTTATGTCTGGACGGCATTTGCGCTTTTATGGCATTGAGCGGGGTAACATGGGTGGGCAGAAGGGGGCGAATAGAGGGAAGGGGGCCTGTTTGATGAGCCAACGATATGTGCATAGCTGAGAATTTATGTGGGTTGCAGCAAAGTGGGTCGGCACAGTCGACTCTGTTGCAGCATGAGAAAAAAGTTGACTTGAAGACTGACTAAAGAGTGCGTAACGCATTGATGAAACCCTAGAAGACTCTAATGTGGACTAGAATTCTGATAAAAATTTATATTATTAGGGGAGCATGCTTTAGATTGAAATCTGCTTTTACATAGCTATTGTAGGAGGTTAGATAGTTTAGAAATCCGGTATTCAAATCGTTCAAATGAACTATTGAGCTTATTCAGTAATCAATGAACCAACTCACTTTTTGCATCAGTTGGACAATCGTATGTGAACGGTTCGCGCTTAGTTCTATGGAACGATACTTTTTAACAAGTGGTTCAGTTGTTCTTTTGAACTGTTCAATTGTCGTTCATGAACATCTATACTGTGAATTAAACCAATTCAAGCGTTTCTTAACGACTAAGCTTCATCCGTGAACTGCTGAATTAGCTGTACTATTTCACAAAATAAGGAACTCACGACACACGAATGAACCACAGAACTAGTTCTTTAAGCTCTACTAGAATATGTAAATGAACAGCTGATCTTGTTCTTAAAACATAACTAGAGCTAAACGTATTTCAAACCTCATTTCAATATTGTAAAATTAATTGGTTAGTTGACTTATACAAGGGTTGTTTGAACAGCTTCCGAACTTACAACAAAATGAAACAAATTTAAATAAATTAATGTTTATTGTTGTAGCTTTCAGCGTTTCAGTTTATAGTCATACCTTAAATAAAAAACTTTTTCTATCCCATACCTTATTCAGTGCGAACACGAACTTTGTTTCTCTCTACACTAATCGCTTCAAACTTGTTTGCTTTGCCACAAATATTTTTTTATTACCATAAACTCAAAACTCCAAAAAACTTAAGTTGAAACATAAAATTGACATAAAATTCTGCAACTGCTTCCACTGTGTAAGTTCAGCTGTAGCCGAGCACTCTTTCGAATCCATTTAATTAAGCCCTCAAATGGCTTTGGCAGCTGCTCAAACTTCTGGCCAACTTTGTTAACTTGGCCAATTGCTGCATTGAAAACTTCAAATGTTGCACAATTGCAACTTTTGCCAAGACGATTCCCCCACCAGACTTGAAAAGTCAGTATCAAATACTGATTGTTTTTAATGCAATCACAAATGCCACGCCCACATTTTATAGCCCCAATCTAGGGGGGAAAGAGGAAAAAGCTTTTTTAATTGCCCAATGATAGCCAGGCTGCCTCGCAGTCGACTCTGTGGTTCAATTGTGCTGGCGCTTAATTAATTTCTGCTATGAGTAATAAACGTCATAAATGCCAATTCGTCTGCCACATAGCCATAGCTCCTGCCTCTCCCTGTCTGTCCATCCCTAACCCTGTCTGCCTTTAGCATTCAGCTTTTGTGCGGCATATTATTTGCTATTGGCTTTTTTTATTGACAGACATCTTTGCAATTTCACTTTGTGGTCGCAATGGCGGGTGCCTCCTCTTTGCCACCCCCTCGCACACAATAGTGTGCCCCTAGTCCCCCTCCCCTTTGTGCCGCTCTGCCAGCTGCGTTCGTTTTGTCAGTTTTTTTATGGTCTACACTGGCGTCAGATGCAGCTTAAAGAGTTATAGACGCATTAGATAAATATCTCTCTGTGTGTATGTGATGGAAACCCCAAAGTGGAAGTTGAAATAGAAAATGGGGGAAAGCTCTGGCAAAATAATTCAAAAATGAGTTTTCTGTATACGACAGATATTCAAGCTTGATTAACTCATATAAAACATGCGAGGGCTAACTGAGAATGGTCTAAAGAAAAAATAGAATGTGTAAATATAGAAACAGAAAACAATTGATTTGAATTTATACTCGAATATATTTGTTGTTTAAATCACCAGTTAAAAAGGTTGAAGGGAATCTGCTTGCTGATGTATGCTAAAGCAAATAGCTTAGATTTATTAACACGTTTGGGAATCCATGCACAGATATGAATCTCTATTATTATATCTTATATTATTATAAATGATATATATTCCAAATCTAGTTTTATTTATCTAAATAAAAAAGAATGAAACTAAACAAAGCCATGCATCATATACTTCACATTCAACCATTCGGTTGAAGCAAGAGCTCCTCTGCGACTTAAATAAATGTATTTATTAACAGAGATAGATACTTATCATATTAAACACATATACATGCGCAAGTGTATTCAACCCTGAACTTGCTGAAGATAGTTTAATTTATGCTCCAGTTGCATTTTATTTAATTCTCGCCTATCTCTGAGCTTACGCCCCCAGCTCATAAATAATTCCCCAAACTTTTACGCACCCCTCCACTCATATGCTCTCAATCTTCACCCGTTCCTGTCTGTTATCAGGCTAAGCTTTATGGCAGCTTATGATGCACTCTTGCCAAAATAGCTAAAAATAAAAGCAAAGCTAAGAGTTTACGAAACTCCCAACCTACATCAACTTTTAACAGAGCAACAGAAACCTCAATTGCACAATCTTATCGCGAGCCATAAATATTATATATGTATATGTGTATGTGTGTATGTGTGTATATAAGACACACACCACAACCGCAAACCAAGGCACTTCACTAAATCCAACGAAATCGTGTCTCGAGCCACGCAACGCGCCCATTTATCACGCAATCCGAATTGACCCGAGTGACCGATGATAGAAGCCCTCCCTCCCCTCCCACCTTCCCCCTTACAGTAAACTTCTACACACGCCTCGTCGAGCGATAAGACAAAGACTCGTCACTATTAGTGGATCTACGCACACGCATTGAGTCTTTGAGCAAAGGTTCGAAGCAAGCAAATGATTCGCAAATAGCAGCAAAGAGAGGCCAAGAGACCGGCGAGCTCTTCTTATGGTAGTTGATTTTAATTGATTTGGGATTAAAGACAATTCGCCTGTCAATATTTGCTGACACTTAACGACTTGAAATATGAAAAGGGTAGAGCTTGACAAAACTCTAATTGTGACTTCATATTGCGGCATGTGCCATGCTCACAGAGTATCTGTATGATATTCTACAATATTTGTTTATGTCGTTTGCGTAGCTCAGCTATACAAATAATAATATAATGGATTCTTAAATGGGCTCAGCTGCTGTGAATGGCAAATGGCAACGTCTCTGTGGGGACTGTCTGTGTGTGCTATAAATCATCAATTAGTTCAACTATTGTCTATTGTCTTACTAATGAAAACTATTTTGTTGCTCTTTTCTCTCTTTTTAGGTAAGTACTCTTATGACATCCGTTGAATGTGGCTTTAAAAAGGCAAACTTGAGAATTGGTATGCCTAAAAGTAAATTTCTTACATTGCAATTATTTAAATTTATTCGAGGCACTTACACCCATTCAAGTGTGTTTTATATATAGTAAACTTGCTCACTTTTCTTATTTATAGGACAATCTTAAATGCAATTCTGCTAATAGAATAGAATTTAAGCAATTCCAATTGAAATTTCTTATGTATAGAAGAATACGCATAGTAAGTAGTGTGTATAAGCATTTTCCTCTTTATAAATTTATTATATATATTCATTGCAGTATATCTATATACTCAAAGTATGACTTACAAATTCAGTAAATAAGATTTGTGCCTTTATTTTAATAATGACTTTGGAGCCAATGCTCCAGAATTATATTTTATATATAATATTATCTCATACCCGTACAGAAACAAAGGGAAACTGAAAATTTATTATCTTAAAATCTATCTTAAGATTAGTCAAATTTAGACGATCTGAATTTGAATCATGTTATTTGACTTTGCCCATACTTGAAAGCGTGAAAATAATCTCTGAAAAGTGTTCACGATTTTAGTGTTCTCTTGCACAAACTCTAAGTGTGACCCTCGTATAACAATACTTATAATAACAAATGTATTTATTATTTTGTCTACAATCTCAGCCCTGATTCAGCTTCACAACTTCGGCATTTAAGTAAATATTTTGTGTACAAATACTCGAAAGCTCTTGATCCTCTATCTGAATTCGTAATTCCTGAAAGCCTTTGCCGCATCAGAGAATCAATTGATATGCTGCCAGTAGCTAATAACCCATATCGTTTATATGTATGCCAATAAGTCGACTAAAACGCTTAACTTATGCCAGTCAATGACTCTCAAGGCTTCCCCCAACTTGTTTTGGGTCCTTTTGCTTCCACCCACCGCATCCCCTCTCAATCCTCGCCTTTCGCCTGACTCGACAAAAACAGTTCCATAAGTCAAAGCAAATCGTTTGCCAAATAAAAATACGAAGAAAAATCTTATTTTTTTTTGCCTTGGCAAATGTCGAGGCCAAGTTGGTTAGCCAGACGAAGGCCCCGCCTTCAGCCCGGTCAGGCCATTGGCCAACTGCGTCTCAATTTGAGATAATCAATCATTTTTTAGTTGCCCCACTCAATCTCTCACTCTGCTTCTCGACTCGCTGAACAAACCACCAAAACTTTTTACAACTTTATTATGTTGATGCTCGCCAGCCTTCTGGTACCCGCCTCCTGCCCACTTTGGTCCTCCCCTATTTGGCTGATTCCATTGCGATTTTCGGTTTGGCGGGGGGACTTTGTCGCTGGCTTTGGCGCCGCAGCGTCTCGCGCTAAAAATAAATGACGCCAGGACATAAAGCGTCAGGACATGCTGCAGTGTCGCCTTTAGCTCCGTCCCCTCCATGCCTTCCCCGCAGCCTCCATCTGCTGCCCTTTGGACTAACTACAAAACACAAATTTGCAATTTTTTGTTACTTTACTGCGCAACTTCATCGCCGCCATCCTGTTTCGTCTTTTCCACACAGGAAGCTGCGTCTGTATTTTTTACACTCTCTCAATGAATAGTTGGGGCAGACGACGACGTCGATGGCGTCGCCTCTTTGGCGCCTGTCTGCGGCATAGCTCAGCTCCTGTGGCAGCAATCGACCCGTTCTTTCGGCTATGCATCCTTTGTGATGCCCTGTAGGGCATTAGGTTATATTTTTGGGCGCTTTTATTGTAAAATTTGAGAGCTCGAAAACTGTGGCACTAGACGATAAATCGAATATAAATTGAGAGTTGAGCCAGATGAAGGATAGTCAAACTATAGATGGGCTTAAAAGTACATATAGAACAGAGATCTGCAAGCTTCGTTTTAATTAAATATTCACATTCATCATATAACGAATAATTTTATAAGATATAATAAAAGATATGGCTTATATTATAGATATTATATATGCTTGATATGCCACTTATGATAGATATGCTAGCTATGATGACTGATCCGATATTGTATTGATTTGCCAAAGATATTCTAGAAGCGATAGATCTGATATGCTAGATATGAGCAATATGATAGTTATACGAATCTTATGAAAAATCTACTGGCAACCATTGGACTTATCTATAATATTGTAAGAATTCTCATTGCACATAATAAGTATATTTCTGTATATCTATTACATGGCATGCATTGCAGTCTATCCGCTTTGTGCAGCTACAATAATACAGAGTTGGACAAATATCGCTTTAAATGTATCCATTAAATTTGTTATTTACAATCTCATCTCGCACATCCCTCACATATTCCACATAGAATTCTCATATCTCCGTTATGTATGTCGCTTCTATAAATATCCTAGAGGCTCAATCGAATATATTTATAGCGTATCCTTGATGCCATTCGACCCCGCACAGTTTGTCTCAATTGCCCGTCTCCCCCTGCCCTAAACCGATGTTTGTTCCGTTGTGGATGCTGTTATTTGTTTTGTCGCCGTCGCTGTCGCCGCCGTCAAGCCGCCAACGCTGACGCAGACGCCGACGTCGTCGTCGTCGTCGCCGTTTGGCCGCATGCAGCTGCTGCTGGTTGCCTGCCAAAGGATTTCGTTTCGATTCGTGCGTCACATTCAGTTCCGCGTTTGATGCGGCAGACGTCGGTACGCACGCAATAGCAGCAGCAGCAGCAGCAGAGCCTAGCAACATGTTGCCAACACACTTTACATGCTGTTGATCGTAAGCACGCTCTCTCTCTCTCTCTCTCTCGCCTCTCTCGCTCTGTGCACTTGAACCGTTTCGCATTACCGGTTGGCTCTCACCACTGATCTGGCTCAACATGTTGTTAGTACTGCGTCAACTGCTCGCTGGAGTAGACGTGCGCGTCGCATTGTATTCGATTTCGAGTCCGCTCGTTCGTATCTGCAGCAGAGTATCTTAAGTCGTCGCGTTAAACGTGAGAGTATATACGACTACGTGCGTGATCGTGCCTAGCGTTGTTTATTTACTCTACTGATTGCTGGAGTGCGTGGTCGGAGTGTTGCCTCGATTGTGATTTGTGAAGAAAGGTTCACTGAGCATATTTTTTCCTATTGTTGTTGCTGTGCTTGCAGAGCTTAAACCTATAAATAAATCAAAGCCCTGTGGCTTTAAACGTGTTTTTTGTGTAAATATTTAATGCCAAACCGGTCGCTGATCAAACGTTCTTTTGGGTGTAAAGTTCAGCTGGTCAGTTCAGACAGCAACAAAAAGCCGCCCCAAATTAAAAACAAAAAATAAATTATCTGCCTCGTATGTGACACATAAAGATAACGACAAAGTTGCCAGCAACTGTTTAAATTACCCAAAAAAAAAAAGCTTCAGATAAATAAGATAAAATCAAAAGCAAATAAATAAACATGTTGCCGCAACATTTGCGATGCGGAAGCTGTGCGACGTACAGTGGAGCAAAATACAAACAAAGTGCGCCACCAAATAAGTGAACCAATAAAAGGCTTTAGTGCGGTCCCCATTGCTGGGCTATACGATATACCCTGTCTACTAAATATCGGCAGTGACTCGACTAAAGTTACAGACAAGTTGCACAATCAGCAGACTTCAGTGGTACAATGTGTGTATATAGAAACCAGGGGAGGGGGCAAAAATCTGCAACATCAGCTCTGAAAATGGCACAGGGGAAAAGCGATGCGACTGTCATAATGAAACGCAGTTATTGTTTTCCATCAAGCCAAACCAAAGAGTCGACGGAGCCACGAGAAGTGCAGAGGTGGAGGGGTTCAGCGTTGCAGCGTTGCAGAGGGGGTCAGACAACAATATATGAAAAAGTGCAACAATGGCAAATTGTTTAATGGAGCATGTCGAAATGAGCAGAGCAAACTGTTGCCAAAAAAGGGTGCAATATGTCAGAGGCGTCGCATATAAAAAGGGGGCTACGTTAATAAGAAATATCTTTTATTATTAGAAGACAGAAGAATGCAAAATGAGATACGAAATTATTGAAAAGACGAAAAAAGGGGAGTTATACCAATAGAAGAAGTTGTAAAGGGTAAAAGTGATCAAAATAATATCGCTATAAATTGTACATATGATTCGAAGCTGTATCCTTTCTAGATTCTGTACCCAAAAAACTTCATGTAACAGAGGCTTTCCATGAAAGGCAGCTTGTACTAATGATAGATCTTGTTTAGCCCAGAAATGACAAAAATAATATTGATGTAAAATTATTACACAATTCTTAAAAATTCCACTTTTTATGAAGCGAAGTAGTTAAGATCGTATCTTGTTACCTTTTTTATATATTGTAGTATTTTATAAGTGTTTTGTTTTCTGAGCTGACCAATTCGGACCTACTGTTTATAGCTCTCTGAATCTAACAAACCCGCAAAGCCGTATCTTTACGATCGTATCAGTCCACTCAATGGCAGTGGCTGGTCTGCTCTATTGTAGAGTTGACTTCACTCTAGATATGTACACACATCTGCACTGTTCCATTGTTTTCCTGATGTTCAGTTTTTGTGTGGGCTCGTTGTCGACTTCAGTGTGGATGCTACCTGCTCTCTATAGGCAGAGTTCGCCAAGTTCCTCTGCGCCCCTCCACTTCGATTAGCTGCATTTATTTGGCTTGGCATTTGTTTTCTGTTTTATTCGCTAATGGCTCAAACTCTGGCTGACAGGCCAATATATCACGACGCGCTGCAAGCGAATCAAATAAAAGGAAATAATCAAATTAGGTCTGACTGTACAGGAAAAAAAGAACGACAGCATCAACAGCAGACACTGAAACCCAAACAGAATGCCCAGCACCCTCGCAGGCAGCGCACATGTGTGCCCACACAGACAGCTGTGTGTGTGCTGTGTGTGTTGTATGAGAGAGTTCCTGTGCCTAAATGGAGGTGTTGCCTGAATGTCACCCTCCGCGGAAGCAGCTCGCTTTCAGCTCACCCTCAGCCTCAGTTGCGCTGTGGCAGATCAATTAAGTGAAAACTGAAAGTGCTCAGTGTCAATTTTGAGAGCTACCCTATCCTACCAGTCCACATACACCCTACTCCACCCTACCCAAAGGCACCCTCACATCCTGTGGCTCAGCATAAAAAGAATACTTTTGTAATAAATTCTTATTAGAGCTGGGCGCCTCGGCGACGCCCAGGAATGCAGAGAGATGAGAGAGAGGGAAGCTGCCAAGATTTATGAGCCTGCAAACTGTTTTTGGATTATAAATAATATTTGAAGTGAGAAATTCGAGTGGGATGTTCGTAGAGAGGCGGAGACCGTTTACTCAAGTATTTTAATTGAAAAAATTGCAATTAATTTTCTTTTTTATTTTTTAATTTTATCTTTTTTTTTTGCTCGCTCATTTCGCGTTGCGCCTTGATGAAGATTGATTTTGCTTTCGCAGCTTTTCACCTCATGGAAATTTGAAATTTGTGAGCGCAGCTAATCGAAGTTGTCGCTGCCAGCCAAAGAGAATTCGCGTTTGAAGTTTGCCCATTTTCAATGAGTTTTCGCTTTGAACTGGCTGTCCAAAAGATTTGACGGCCAATTTCCTCGAATGCATCGCTGACAAAAGGCCTTTTGCAAATTGCACAGCCAACTTCCTTATGGCCCAAAATACAGACATTTAAATCAATTGCGCTTAAAGTGCCGCTCCTCTGGCACTTAGTATACACTGCAAATGGAGCACTTAAGTTATTATATGCGGTTCAGATTTGTGAAAGCAGAAAGTTTCAGTGCACGTGTAATACGATGATCGTTTTATTTATTTAAAAAAATCAATTTAAATCTTTTAACTAATTTTTACGATTGGATCTTGAGCTTTGGAACTCATAAACTCAATGCTGATGAAATCTTTCGGCTTACATCATATATATCTAACGTATTTTCCACTGCTGTTATATCTGATAAACCAGCCATAGTTGCACTCTATTCAAAATTAAACTTTAATTTTTCTGTTAGGGTATTCAATCTGCACCAAATTAAATTCCGTCCTGTTTTCTCTGTGTTTTTTCCAAAACATTTTCCAATGATTGACTTTGCTCGACTGTCGTTTATAGCATTTTATTTGCTATGAGGTGGAGGTCAAGAGCTGCTGAGCTGAAGAGAAAGACCGAAATAGATAGAGGGGGGAAATGACAACATCTCGATTGCACGTCAACTACTATTCCACAGCTATGCTGAAACCCCTTCAAAAATGGAGCCCAACTGTCTGGCAGAGTTCTCTGCTTAGTGTATGTATTTGGCATTGCTGCGTATGTTTGCATAAATGATATGTAAATATTTGGCCAGAGCCAACAGCAAACACCCTACGCTCACATTTCGCTGTGAAAATGCCCAAGCGCCGGCAGACTTAATTAGTAGGCAAAATTTACACTGAGGTTCAATTGCTTTGTGTCCCAAAATCGTATCGAGCCCGGCTGCAGCAACGTCTCGACTCCGCCCCGGACGTAGGCTAATGACCCGAAAGCAGCGACAAATCGAAGCCGAATCGGCGTCAGAGCTCTTACCTGATTGGCAATGGGTTGAGGCTGGGAAAACTGTGCGGCAGCTTCTTCGAGTCGTGTTTAATTGACGTAAAAGCGGCGACAGCCGACAGCCCAAACAATATTTCAATATTCTTTTCGGTCTGCTAAAGGAAGTGAATTAAGTGAAATGAAATGTTAATTAACAAGGCAAAATACTAGGGTTAAAGAAAGAAGAAAGCATAATAGAGCAGCTAATGACGGGGGAAAACAGAAAATGGGAATAGCCGATAAATTTATTATTATTATTATGAGTATACAGAGGGACAAGAGTACGAAGTCACGCAAGAAAGAGACCCTTTCGCACTCTTTGACTGAGAAAATCTAAGTTTTCTATGGGTAACTCTTAATATAAATTTGTGAGGATGCTGGAGACTTCTCCAGGAGAGATATATATAGTGGAAAGTACAAGGGAAGGGATTCTGTCTTACCTTTACTCTAAATACTTTTATGCAATTTTCCCAATTGGAGTCCTTTGTTTAAATTAAGCAACAGCTGTCACAACAGGTCCTCTAGCAATATGATAATGTGCATAATTCCCGGGCCGGAGCATGAGTGGCATGCACTCAAGAGCTGATATCATAATTACATTAAACTTGCAACCCGTTTGTGTCTGTGCCGGAGTCCGAAGTACGACTATGTATGCCTCCTGCTGTTGCATTACACTAATTAGCTCGACAAACGTCTCAAGGTTTGCATTGTACCTGCGCGCTGCAGCTTGTGAGTTTGACTAATAGGTTGCCTGTTCAGTCAGCCACACGCTTCACCTTGCAACATGTTGCCGCTGCAGCTGCTGCCGCGACGTCTGCTCACTTTGCCACTCAATAAACAGCCATTATCAGCGACTCTCCTCACTTCGCCTTTGTAGAATGAACGTTGTCGCACCTTTAAAAACGAGAAAAATGGGCCAGGCTCGACGTTTAAGAAATTGACGCAGCTGATTGCAGACGTGCCCCTTGCCGCAAATCAGCTGCAGCAAATATTGTGACTGAGCTGTGACAATTACGCCAACTGGTTGCACTTGAAAGCGCAGCTGCTAGCCCTTCTGCATCTGCAGCTCTTTCTTCTCAGTTCTCAGCTCAGTTTCCCCCTTGCATTCTAATGACTTTTCTCGGGCTCCATTTCGTCGTTTTCCTCGCCAGTTCTGGGAAAATGTCAGGCGGACAAACAGGCCTTTACTCTTATCTACGTGCCTTCCATTTAGTGTCTCAGTTTCTGTGGAAGACAAACGCCGCCTCGATTGCGCCTCGAAAATTTAATTATCATTATGCCATATTATCTGCTCGAGATTCTAGATTCTTTTGGCTGCTTGCCTGCCTGACGTTGATTAATTTACAGCAATTTACGACACACATCAGTATATATATAAATTTTATCTTTAAACTCGGTTCTTCTCTATTTTATACTCACTTTTCGACTTAGACGTTAGTACATACATAGAGTAGGTCCCATACATACATACACTGCAAGAGTATCGTTACCTTAAGACTAGAGTAGAGATTCCATTTCTTCTCTACTGACGGGAATGATTGTGAAATACTTTCTTGATGTCTCTTTGCTGCTCTAGAATCCTTTACTCTATCATACTCAAGTTTAACTTAAGTTGAGCTAT
Source organism: Drosophila leonis (assembly GCA_035045365.1). Taxonomy (NCBI): domain Eukaryota; kingdom Metazoa; phylum Arthropoda; class Insecta; order Diptera; family Drosophilidae; genus Drosophila; species Drosophila leonis. Next base: position 5,939,712 of record JAWNPC010000948.1, on the reverse strand, counting down.
TCATATACTTCCATTCCTCCATCAGCCTGTACTGGTTAACCAAGTAGGAATCTTAAGTAAATATTAACATAAAAAAATCTGAACAGCTCATCTGCTCAACTGATGCTGTTTTGGGTTTCCTGTCCAACTTTTCCTGCTTCACTTTAAAGTTTTACTACTTCTTAATACTCATCTGAGCTTGTTAAGACTTGCAACACTCAGTCGAGCCAGTGTTGTTAAGCATTCGACAATGCCAACACCAGCTGTTATTTTACTTGTTGTTTCTGTTATTGTTTGCTATTAGTGCCCAGTGTCCAATGCAAAGCGCATGTTAAAGAAACATAAACAGCGAGCGACCCCCTAACCCTACACCTAGCCACATGCCGGGCTTAAGCACTTACCCAAAATAAAAAACAGAAAAATAACAAAAAAGGAGAGAAGAGAAAAAGTTTTTCATTATTATTATTGCCCACGTTGCAAGATGGGGGGCTGCTGATATGAGGGAGCGACCCATGGTTGGAGACGACCCAAAAACTCATCAGCATAATCAACAAAACACTGGAGAGGTGGCGGGGGTGACAGGCTGTATTAAGGCAATGTTGCATGCAACATGCACAAGATTCGAGTGATTGTTGCCTGACAGCACGCTGAGAGCTGAGAGCTGAGCTGACGAGTAGAGCTGCAGTTGCATAGAATATGCATTCATATACAAACATATAATAATAATTGTGATTGTTGTCCGTCAAGTGTATGTGCAGTCTTTGATGAGCCCAAATGCTGGAGTAGGGTATATATATATATATATATATACATATGTATATTTGGGTATATATAGTTGCAATTAGTTCACAGTCTCTCTTTAAGGACTGTCCTTCTTGATTTACTACATGTGACCAGCTGGGCAAAAGGGTGGCATTCATGAGCTGCATTCATTATCTTAAGCATTCAGTAGACATTCGAGCGAACGCGCTGAGAGCTTGATAAATTGTTTGTTGACGTGATTTGTGTACAGACCGTTGCGATACGATGCGATACGATTCATTACAATTCGATTTAGCTCTTTTTCGATTAGATTTCTAACCCATTTGTTTTACATATGTAACCCAAACCAAGTCGAACTTAACCCCAGGGCTAGGGTATTGCTCGGCATATGCAAATTTATGTTTGCCGCAAAACGAAAGCAAAGTCGCTTTTCACATGTTTACTTAAAGCCCGACAGATGCTTTCTACACGATTAACACACTGTCCAACACACAGGCAGACGCACAGGCAGACAGACAGTTTGATGTATGTGCTGATATCTCGATATCTGTGCTGCGATTTCCAATGCATTTTTCTTTAGAGTTAATCAAAAACTGAGTTGGTTCCGAAACGAAGCTTCATGGTAAATCAAAGTAGAGCAAGGCATATAAAGTCGAAAATTGAGTGTCTATTTGATGGATGATCAAGTATAGCGTACGAAATATAAGTTAGGCAGCTTAATAGTTGATTAAACTAGTTATAAAGTATCCACTAACCAGCATGAAAATTAGGTGGGAATTAACTATAAAAAAACACATTTATTTTTTGTTTTGGTTATAAATTCAATTTTTTATGAATTCTATCTATTATTATATTATTAAGTAGATAATATTCATATATCTGACATAAGCTGAAAAGAATTTTGCTTTCGATTGTGTTTTATAATCGTTTAACAGCTCACAAATACGCTTTACATTTGTATAAAGTTCATTCTTCGGGCTAGAGTATTGTTAGGCAAACTAGACAGGTAAATAGTTAACAGTTTTTTCATAAGTAAGAAATAGGGATACTTATCAAAAAGTTACACCCTCAGTGTGTTAAAATGGGTGGAATTTATTAAAAATGATTTTCTTTCAGGAGAAATCATATACAGGAGAAAGAATATACAGCTACGCCTTTCTACGTATTTTTGAAGCATTTAGAAGCTAAAATTAAAGCACTTGATATCTGCATAGTAAAAAAACCTCATGGAATTTGTTGTGCAATAGCTTTTATTTGTTGTTTGTTTCATATCAAATGCCTACGCTCATTCGCTTAAGTGCGGCATCATATAATGTTTCAGCAGCGTATTTTTTATTGCCCAGTTGTCCAGTTCGCAATCTTTAAGATGCATTTAGAGCGCAATTCAATTGCAACTGCCACACAGAGCTGGGCTGGGCCTTTAATTAAATGCATTAAGGCTGCTTTATGTGACGTACAAATGTAGTTGCGTTCACTTGGCACAGCCCGCTCAAGTTACATAGCTAATGTTGCAGCAGAAAGCTCTAAACCTAAATTAGACTCAATTGTTTATAATTCTCAGTGGCTGTCAAGCAGCACTTCGACTCGTCTTCCACTCAAGGAAATGCCCAGCATCAGTCTCAGCCTCAGCATCGTCTCGATCTCGATCTCAATTTGGATTTTATTAAGAAACTGGTTGGGTATACGCTGAGTTTACTTTGTTGCCAAAGCTTCCACCCGCTAAATTCAGAGAAATATAGCTTGCGAGACTTAAGAGCAGCGCCTCACAGCAGGTTTCGTGTCTAATTAATGCAGTTCCACAAAAACTCTATAATTTTTGGGTCGCAGTCGCGCCCTTTTGGCTTCACTTTTTATTGAATTTTTGCATAATACATAAACATTAACATATATATATATATATATATATATATATATATATATGTATATATTTTCATGAAACTTATGAATTCTGCGATGATCAACGCTTGCTGATAAGCACGAAAAGAGCCAAAGTTTCATCTATAAATAAACAATATAAAATTTGTATTTAAATTTTACGAGTATACATATATATATTTGATGACGTGCATGATATGTTTATTGTTTTTTTTTAACATGATGTCATCTAATGTGTTTTCCTTTGAAAAATTATACAAATAAATAAATAAATATACATATATATATATATATATATATATATATATATATATATATATATATATATATATATATATATATATATATATATATATATTAGATCTTGGCACACACCTCGACAACAATTATATTAACATTAGGTCTGAGTGCGCCTTCTTCAGCAGCAAAAAACTTTACGCATTCAAAGTGAAATAACAACTCGACCCAATTAAATTGTCTACAAGACGACTCTAATGACTAAAAGCTACACACACACGCGGGTGGTTGTGGCATTTACAAGTGCTTTTTTTCCTGTGTAGAATTTATTTTTGAGCTGTCGAATGTGGCTTCCAATGACTTCATTGGAGCAAAGCAACATTATTCAGAGACAGAAAACTCATGGACTGAGCTTGTCTGACATAAGACAGAACTGATGCATTATATTAACTATTAGTATGAGATATAGTTGGGCATTCAGGCACCAAATTACAAATTCAAATTTTGACTGTTCGGCTGGTAGACATCATACAAAGTAAAGCAAGCATTTCACCTGAAAACATATATATATATATATCCAATTCATTCATAGATTGGTTTGGCACTAGAGCTGATGACTGGCTAGCTAGAAGGCACTTGTATTGTAGCAGTTCACAAGGGTAAAAAAGTGTTTTCTTACACTTTCATTGGATAAGAATCCTTTGTTCTCTATTGAGAGTATGATAGTGTATATTAAAAGTCAAGTAAAATTCAGTCAAAAAGGTTCGATAAAGACTATTATAAATACGAAATACAACTTGAAAGTTATTTTTTTTAAGTCTTTCTGAAATAGCAATAGAAAAACGATTTTTAATTTTCCAAAGAAAACCTAAAAATTATTGTTATATTTATATATATATATATATATATATATATATATATATATATATATATATATATGTATATATATATATATATATATATATATATATATATATATATATATATATATATATACATTAATGATAAATTGAAGTAAACAAGGTTAATCATTAATTTGATGTTGAAAGGCCCTCAACAATTTAGGAAATTTGATATATAGATACATAAATCTAAAATGTATACTAATTTGCAAAATATACCCATGCAGTAGTTTACGTGAAACATTTGTGAATATGCTACTTGAAAGCATGAAACTTAACTGAAAAAGTTTGCATTAAGAACACTTTCTGAAATGCTTAAATATTTTAAAATTCAATAAAAATACATTTGTCATGTTCTTGCTGCATATTTGATGAATCGAAACTTTAAGCGCTGCGAGGCAACCATGAGTGGGACTAGCTGTCACAGACACACAAAAGCCTCTGCGTAATTCCCTCGTAATTCCGCTGGCTGTGCCCCTCGTAATTCCCTTTCTGGCGTATTTGACATGAAGCTACTTGGCAATGCAGTTGACAGCCTCACTTTGATTATTTTTGCGCATTTGCTGTGCTTTAATTCTCGACCAGTTTTGACATTGAATATTTAGAATTTCATTTTGTTTTGCCATCAATTTCTGATGTTGTGTTTGTTAGTTTTGCCAACAATTTGTCAGGCCGAGAGGCTTAAGAGCCACAGCTAATAGCTATGTATAGCTCTACACAGATGTTGTGTTTACTTAAATAGTTTCTCAGCTAAAGCCACATGTTGTCTTGGGATCTTAAGTCTGAAGTGCTCAACGCTTTAATCGTGTCGCAATTCATAATTCATTTCATTTCCTGAACACATTTTGCTGTCATTTTATGCGTTGGTTGATTTTGTTTTTATTTTCTGTTATTATTTTCCCATTTTTCCTCAGCTTTTTTTCTTGTGGCAATTTCCTTGTGAGATTTGGCGCAGCTGATAAGCAGCCACGTCTAGACTAGAGACTCTTTTTGCTGCGGCCCACAGAGAAACCTAGACAGACGTCGGCGATAAGCCCTGCCCCCTAGGCCAGTTCCTGTCAAACTGCAACTCGTTAGCGAAAGTTTTGTCGATTGGGAAGCTGCGCAGGAAATTGCGTTTATTTGGATTTTTTTATTGTTTTTTTGCTGACATTTTCCAGGCCAGACAATAGACAGAAATTCCAATGGAACAGCTATTAAATGCCAATGCACATTACACAATAAAACAATAAACAATGAACCCTCCCCGAAAATATTCAAAATGCAAAACAATTAGACGCCTACGTGACTTTGCAGCAGTCGAATAAAGTCAGCTTTGAAATGCCAGATTCGCCTTCGATTTTGGCAGGCTTGAGTTGATTTGTTGTTGCGCTTTTGACTATTGACAGCTCAGAATTAATTTGATCCGTTTGCGCATTTTTAGCCAAGAAACAGCTTGACATGCACTGTGCTCCTCTATGCGATTCACACAATGGGCCAATATCTGCACTTTCATTCTGCTTCATCGTCTGATGCTTGCCATAAATTTGAGTAGCTGCCGCAACGGCCATAGCTCAATCTATTGTCACAGCTGCCACATAATGCGGCAAAGTGCATGTCAAACTGTGGACCAGCACTTGAGCAATGTTTTAGGCTTGTGCCCGAGATGTTGTGACTGGTACTTTATGATGATGATAAGATGATGAATCAATCATTTATCTGAAATTTGCAAACTACATTGTTCATTTTATTCACTAGTCCATTAAGCTCAGTGGTTTATGAACTATGTACAATATTCACTCGTTCGTAAATGATTCGTATTAGGCAGTTATTTGGCTGAATAGCTAAGTAGAACATATGGTATAATAGAATAATAATGCTACTGAACTATTGAATCAAATGAAACTTTCATGAATGACTGAATAACTCAGCAAAGAGTTTTGTTCATTAGCAATTGAACTGCATCTAGTATCACTGATCACTGAATAAATTCAGTAGTTTACTTCAATGAACAGCTCATTCGAACCTAATCCGTTTTCTATTCTACACTGGCAAGAATATATATAAGCCGACTACATGATGCTCGTTCACGATTCAAAAATAGCTAAATTTATTGTGATATCGACATTTTCACACTTAACAAATCAACAAGTAAAAAACTCTAGTCGGTGGTGCCCGACTAGGAGATCTCCTGAACCCCGTCCGATCTGTGTTTTTACGTATACGCAGTTATGTATATATAACTTAAGCTAAATAGCAGCTGATAATTGGCGCTGCTTGCCACGTGCTTTTGCCAATTTGCCAAAAGTTTTGTTTAATAACTTCTGTGTTACTTCAATGAAATGTTCAGCATATGATCTATATCCTCTATTGAATATTTGTCAATTTATTAAAAATGCAAACGCATTCACATATTGGATATATTTCTAACTGACATACATTTATACCTTGATTTGCCATTTTCAATAGGTCCAGGGTATTAAAATAGAATGTATATTCTAGCTGTAAAACTGCGACGTTTTACCGCTTGCCACGCCCTCGTGAGCATATCCTAAAAATTGTATTACTTTATCAGGTTATTTTAGGATCAAATATATATTCCTAATGACAGTTTCTCCAGCTTTAAAATGCTTTGCTTTCTTTGACAGAGGAGCTGCATCAAGATGGACATTGCACAAACCCAATATGCTCTATTCTACAATAGTTCCGAACGAGTATTATAAAATATTAATATCTTTTTTTTCAATTGTATAAAACTTGGATTTCTCCAGCAGTTATCAAGGCCGCTCTATAAAGTGCAATCCGCTTTCTCTTTGCCTTGAGCCTAGCTCGTTGTTTAATCGCTTCCTGGTTCTGCGCCGCAGTAAACCCGCATTTCGTTTGCTTTTCAGCTGCCAACTTTATGAGTTTTAGTTTTTTTTATCAACCATTTGACACTTGGACTGGCAGAACAGGCACTTAAAATGTATCTATAAGTACGACTCTGTCGACTGCTGTCTCTGCGTGAATGTGGATGCCATGTGGCGGCTGCTTTGCCGCGACTGCAGCGCAATTTCATGCCACATGCCAGCCACTTGTTGTTGTTGCTGTTGCTGTTGTTGCTGCTGGTCATGCTGTTGTCAATTGGTTTGTTAGTTTGACTGCAGTCGTTGACACTTGAAAAGGGAGCTTCAGTTCAGTTGGGTTCGAATTCGCTTCGGTTTCTAGTTCTTGCTCTTTCGAAACTTGCGGACTTTGCTGACTGACATGACTCGAGTCATATTGTTGTTGTTGTGCAACAGCAGCAGCAATAACAGCCACAACAGCAGCAACAACAACCACAACAATAATGGCAACTGGCAATTGCAATAAATAACAATGTTCTAATGTCATCAACATACGCTCAAGTCTATTGCCTAGCTATCTCTCTCTCTCTCTCTCTCTCTCTCTCTGTTCTTATGTGTGCGTCTCTTTCTATTGTTTTTCGCTCCAGCCAGCTTTTGTTGCTGTTGTTTTTTAGCACTGCGTGAATTGGCTGTAATTGTTTTGATTGCAGTTCTTTCCATGTACTTCACACAGAACGCTCTCTCTCTCTCTCCCTCTCTTGTTCTCTCTATCTCTTTTGGTCAGCCTTCATTTCTGTCTGCCTCTCTTTAATAAAGAGCAGTTTTAATTGTTGCTGCTGTAAAATATTTCAACTTTGCCAATGCTATAATTGTTCTACATTGATGGAGTTATTAAAAAAAAATTACTGCCCAGACAATGTTAACTGCAGTGGCTCATAATTTAAAGCCAGTTAAGCTGGTCGAGTTGAAAGACATAATATGAGCACCAGAAACACAAGCTAGAGGCGAGTTTATCTGTTAATATAGATTTGATATATGTTAATCTGCAGCAATGAATAAATTTAACTTCGATATTCAGTCAATTATTTTATACATGCATATAAAGATTTAGATTTATATTATATTTCTATATAGACTTGCTTTTAGGTTATATAATCAGAGATCATCTATCTTCAAACATAGATTTGATATGTTGTTGGTCTGAGCTGTTACACAAATATTTGTTATTCCATTCAACATATATATATATATTATAATATATAATATTCTGTATATGGCGTAAGATTTGTTTGTACCTTCTGATCTAGCTTCGTATAGAGATTCTTCTGTACTATATGGTTTTCTCTGTTAAGTGATTTGGATACCTTAAGTGCACTTTATTTGGCTGTCAGTTTCAAAAGCAGTGTATTTCTGATTTATAGTTCATTCGTTGAGTCGTTTATATCAAAGAAATCATAAAAAGTACTTTTAAAACTAAGTAAAACAAAAACTTTTGCAATATCTAGCTTAAAGTCTAGTACCGAGTATTGCATGAATCTTGCTCAATAGTTCGTTGCCTTAGTTTATTTCCTCGTTAAACAATTGACACTCACTTTGCCTTGAGACACTCTTAGCACACGCTTTTTGGCCCTTTTTGTGTGTTGGCTTTAAATGCTTTCAGCATACCATACATAATCTGACAACTCTTCGAATCCATTAGATACGTTCCATTGTTCAACTATATATATATTTTTTTTGATGTGTCCGTCAATCAAAAGCCGCTGGCATTCAGTCATGTGAAATGGATGCTAATTGGGCGTTAATGAAAAGCTTAAGCTGTAAAATTGAAAAGAGAAAAAGAGTAAACTAAATACGTTTGAGCTGAGCTGCACTTAGCCTACTATGTGGGCGTGGCCTATGAAGCAGGTTCAATGCACGCAGCTTCAATCTGCGGCATCAATTAAGCATGATTGATGCAGCTTTAGTTTTTTTATCGACCCCCAGCAATGAGACCCCCCAGGCGCAGTTAAAACATATATGAAATGAACTTCGATTAATCAATGTGCACCAAGTGAAAGACAAAATCGAAGACAAACATGAAAATCCAATGAAAAGAAAAATCAGTGCTAACTCGAACAAGCCCAAAGTCCAATCGAGAGGTGAGCCCCACGATGTCTGCTGCTAGTACCAGCAATCGCCCACCTTCCTCTCCGCTCTCGACGCCCCTCTACGATGGCTATGCCACGATACGGGCCCGCGGTCTCACTCGCTCCCGTTCCATACGCGCTGCTGAAGCCACCGAGGCGGCAGCCGCTGCTCAGCCGCACGAGCTGCAGCTGGAGCGTAAACGAACCGTCTCGTTAAGGAGCAACTACAGTCGGAGCTCCTCGCTGAGTGGCAACGGGCCAGAGGAGATCTACGCGAGGGCCAAGCCTGTGCGCACACCCATCATCGGGGACCTGGAGCCGATCTATGCGAGCGCCACAACAGCAGCAGCAACGGCAGCGGCTGGTTTTCGGCCTCTTTCCGATGCTTCCAGCTCTTCGGGTGGTGGCTCCATGCCCTGCGACTACCAGAGCGTGAAGAAGAATTCACGCTTCTCGCTCGACTCACTGCAGAGCAGCGCCACGCCCAAGACGCCGGACTACAACACGGCCGGCGAGGAGGAGCACATCTTTCTCTACACGGCGCCGGCGAGTCCGAAGCGAAGGCTGGACAGTGGGCTGCGCAGCTCGTACGACAGCTCGGAACGTGTCTGCTACTCGCCGCTGCCTAAGATCAGCTTCGATATGCAAGAGCGGGACGGCAGGCAACAGAGAGCCACGCTGCGACATAGCTCGGTCAGCTCTGCGGGCAGCGCTCGATTGAGACCCATGACGCTGTCGCTGACAGAGGCGTCCAGCTGCGGCTCACCCACAGGACTGCCGCCGCCTGCGCCTGTGCGCCGCGAGAGTCTCTATGCCAAACCAAAGATCTATGCCACGCCCACGCGACCACCCACAACGAAGCGCTTAAATATGTACGAACTGCCCATTGTGACGCAGCGCAGCAGCAGCACCGATCACCTGCTGGAGCGCACGTACACCAGCCAGAGTCTGGCAACCATTGACCAGGACGAGCTGCTGGTGGTGCCCACAGCCATGCCCATGCTGCCCAATGCCGTGGATCGCCGCTACCACACGCTCGGACACATGCGCGTGAAGAGCATGGCCGCTGGCCTGCATCGCAGCATGGATACCCAGGACATGAATGCCGCCTGGCCCACGCATCCGGGCAACCACAAGTCGGTGGGCAACATCTATGCCTCTGCAGAGGCAGCTGTTAGCGATCTGAATCGCATGGCTCCAGAGTATATGGATCCGCTTGACTTCAAGATCGGCTGTCAAACGACGCTGCGGAGCAGGCCGCTGATACCCTGGTACGAACTGGCCATACGACGGGACTTTAAGCGGCAATCGTGCCCGCCCATGGGCGCGTCTCTGACGTTGCCCACATCCCCGCAGCTGAATGATCAGGTGAATAGAACTCTCGATCGTTGAAATGATTGATAAATATATACAACACGAAGTATATCAGGCAATGAGAAAATATAGATAGATCAGTTTTATAGAGTTTAACTGCAACAATGATCGATAACTTTTATCGAATCAATATTAAGCATTGATCAGTAATGTTGCTTCAAAGATTTATTGACTTTAATAACTAATTTAGAGTAATCAGAGGGAGCCCAAGAATCGAAATGGAGTGTACTTATTGCCTGTAGAAACATGGCATTGATCGATAATCATCGAAGTTATAATAAAGCAATAAATCGATAAACGTTCCTAGCTATCTTGTGACTTAGAAACATTACAAAAAGCTGCTCTCTTTCGATGAATAACAATCGATTTTCAAAAATATAGATGGAGAGGAAAATGGAATCTCTAGAAATTTGTTGACTTATTTAATCATTCTATTGTCTACAGGCACAAATATTCTCTATTGTATCTTTCTTTCGTTTAATACAGATACATTTTGGAATGCATGAGGAACCTTTTGCTACTTATTAGTACATCAAATGTATCATTGAGTTCACTGCATTAGCTTTCAAGATGCGTTAGCTCTCCAACTCGATTGTCATAGTTATTTGTTTCATTCGAGCAATGCCAGCTATGTATTGGCTATGGATAGTGCTGCAGTTGGCTGGCTGGCTGACTTACCGAGAGAAACGCAGTTGGCAGCAACTTGGCCAACAGTTAGGCCATGTGGCCTGTTCCTTGTTCCTTCTTTTGCAAAATGCAGCAGGCATAGCTCGTCCGGCTTTGGCATTACAAATGCAAGCAATGGCGCATAAGGTAAAGCTATGCGAGTGGCCAACGTCCACTTGTCCAGCTGTCCACACGTCTGTCTGTCCAGTTGTCCAGTTGTCCAGTTGTCTTGTCAGTTGCCGTTAGACGCGTTGCCCACTGATTGATTTAATAAAAGTTGCATGAGCCTCGCTCGCTCTGCGCTTCGTGCTTCGTGCCTTTGGGCGCGACGAGCGAACACTTCAGCATATTAAATAAATGAGCCAAGACGTTGACTATTTCTATGGCAGACGAACTGTTTGGCCAGCACTGGGCGCTGCTGATTTTAATCCTGCATCCGCTCTGGCTCTGGCCAACAACAGCAGCAACAAACATCTGTTGGCCATGTCCAAAATTGTTGACCTGATTCGCAGAACACGCAACTGATATGTTGTCCACGATGAAATCAGTCGCAGCTGCCCCAGTCTCGCGTGCTATCTCTTTCGAACATGCTCTGCAAAATATAAGATATTTGAGCTTGGCAAACAGTCTCCGTGCAGTGAAAGCAAATATATTCTTAAATCAAAGCTGATTCTAAAGACTTTCAGGACTCAAACAAAGTGCATTTTGTCAAGATCTGCCCTAAGCTGGCAGATTTAGTGCTGTTTGGTGTTAAGCAGTTGACTCAGATATATGTGTGGATACAGATATAGTCCTACTCTATGTAGTATACAACAAACCCTTCTTAGCTGTTCCCTCCTCAATGGATACTATTTGATCTACACATCGAAAGTAATTGAGTGCGTTTATTACCATTCAAAGTTACACGAGTTAACAGTTGCAACAGCTGCCCACTGCGAGTATGGAAAGAACTTATTCTGTTACTTGACATTTGTCTATAAGTTCATAAGTTAATTTCTGTAAATTTACATTTCTGTTCGACTGTGGTGTTACAGTCGAATTTGCAATCAATTTCAAAAAGAATACACATATGTATATTGATACATATGTATATTCTTTTTGATTACAAATTATATTCGTTTCTCATTTATACATATATCTATTGCTAAGTGTGTATGATCATGGCAGGTTCTATACCACCTGCAAAGATAATGGATATATAAGAATGGAGTAACAAACAATAAAAAATGTAAATATAATAGTTTACCCATATCCTGGAGTATATTCGCGATGCACTAACTTCGTTAGGCCAAACTGCATCGATTTGCATAAAAAGATTATAGAATCATTTAAGGGTTGAAGGCTTAGTCTTTAGAAATGGTAAACAATCTTAATTTTCTGCCCTTGCAAAAGGAGTTGAAAAAGTCTGACTTTTTTGCCAGCAAAACTACCAAGAGGGCTTTGTTCGCTGTTTTCTTTAAACAAACTTGAGTATGAATTACGCATTTTAAGTGATTTGTTTATAACATAGCTTGATATACATTGACTGCCCATCCCAAGACTAATTACTCATAAGAACTTTTGAAATAGATGAGAAGGAATATTTTTAGCAGATCATTTTGAATTAGTTACAGTCGCAACGATGAATCTCTATTATACGTATACCCTGTTTTACCCATGTTTAATGTGTTTAACAACAACAACAACATCAATGTCTATCGCCAATTGCGGGTCCAATCAATGTCAACTTTCAAAGCAAATAAAGTTGCCAATAAAGTCGCATGTCGGTCATATGTTTATTATATATATATTGTATATACTTATATCTAATATATGTATATATATTTGTATATATGTAGCTTCTTTCGATTTGGCTGCATTTGATTTGGCTCGTTTTTTAATGCTGTTTTTTTAGGCTTAGTGAGTTTTAAAGCGTTTTTCATGTTTATTTATGAGTGCGGATCGTTGAGGCGCCGAGCGACGAGCAGCTCAACAGCTGCCAATTTAGTTGGTAACTCGAGACGAGGCTTTGGCTTAAATGAAAAGTGAAATTGGTAGCTTGATAGCCGGGCCAGATTGCCAGCGGGCGTGTGAAACGATCATGTCTAGAGCAACATTGCAATTACAGTTTGAGCTGCACTGTGCCCGCCTTGATTAGTTCATCAGTTCAATTGGCTCAAGTTGAAGGTCACGTGTTGATTGTTGCTAATTGATTACATTCCATACGAAAAGAAATTAACATATTTGGCAATTATTAGCAGCTTGACGTCTGCCAACATCAAAGCTGAATCTTACAGCTGATTTATGCGATTTTGATTGATCGATGGGTCGCAATGGGTTAATCATTCATATTACACGTAGGCACAAATTGTGCAATCAATTGTAGATGGCCTTTAAGTGATAGTGTGCATGAGAAAGGGGTTTATTAGTTCAAACTTTAAGAGTTAATGAATTTATTTTTTGATATGTCAAATTCTCAATGAATTGGGTTTGCCTGTATCTGATGAGAGTATATGGGAAAGTGGTATGACTAAGTGAAACTATAAGATCTGGCAATGTAAACAATTTTTGAGAATAATCATATGTTTTGTTCATAGTTTTCATAGATATGTTTAAGGACCAAGGCGATATGAGGATGAAAAAGACTTAAGACTGTTAAAAAGAAATTTTAGGGCACGAAATGATTCTGTAAATATTTTTCACATAGATTGAGATTCTGTTCCATGTTTATCCATATAAGCTATCTATGATCAAAGTATGAGTCGTCTGTGGGTCGACTTAAAATTGCACCTAATATAATTTGTATGCGTACAAGCAACTAAAATCCACACAATTATAAGTAAATATCTATTTTAGTAAAAATAATTAACAAGTTCACCTTGAAGCGGATGCATAAAGCCGCAGTAAAACTGTCAAGCGACTGTCAAACACTGCTTGCAGCTCTTCTTTTGCAGGTTGATTACTGCTCCAGTTTCTTTGCAGTTAGTCGAATCGTATCTCAGAAATAACAGCATGCATAATTAATAAACAGAACTTTAAGCAACAAATTGGCAAGTTTATGGCTGAGCTCCTCACTTGGCTTAAGTAACTCGTTAGTTTTTATCTTTTGACATCGCTTATTAAAGCAAACGCTTGATAAACGAGATGTGGCGATTGTGGACAGCCTGTCTGCACACGCAACATGAATATATATATACATATATATATATATATCTTTATTTATATATACTTATACATATATATCATTTGTATGGATAGTCGTTATAATTGCCACAAAGCAACCCGCTGAGCACTCAGTGATTGACGGACTGACTGACTGAATGACTTACTGCCTGGCTCTCTCTCCATAGTTTTGGCGGCTTGTTTTTGTCAAAGGCAACATGACAGCAACACCTGATCTATGCGCGGTTTTTTTGGTATCTGTATTCTGGTATTTGACTATCTGAACATGGTTTCTGAATTCTTTGGCGCAGTGGCAGCCTTTTAATTTATGACAAATGCAATTTGTATCTACTTAATTCATAAATATTTATTCGAACAGCAGGCCAAACGGGGCCACGTGAGCCGTGAGTCGCCTTACAGTTCACAGGTGTCTTAGCTTATTTACTTTTTTGGACGAAAACCTGTTTGCAGAGCAGCTGAAACTCGTTTCGTTTGAGTTGCTAATAGAGACAAAGAGCCGACGCGACTCTTGGACAGACGCTTGATGAAGCCGTTCGGGCTGCGCTGCACAGGCCACAGGACGAGCTCTCTTTGACGGTCTCCCCAAGGAAATCAGCGCAAGCGAAAGCAAACTCAAGCAGACAAACAACCAGAACAACAACAGCCAGAATCAAAACAAAAAACAAACAACAATGGACAAACAGAAGACACCGAAAGAGCCCCGCCTCTCTGCTCTCTGTTAAGCAGAGAAATAAAGTTTTATTCGATTCGAAAAGCAAAGTAAAAAACTACGCATTGAAAACTGGTCGCGGGACGAAGGTCTGTGGAGTGTTCTCTGAGATTTCTGTATCTTCATTTTAAAGCACTCACACACAAACACGTAGCGATTGTTTTTGTAATCCTGAACGTGTGTCTTTTGTGGCTTCCGGTCTTGAAATCGAATAATCAATAAAACAAAAACAAAAAGAAGAAATCTGAACAACGCGCTCTTCAATGGACATTGATCGTGTCACAGAAAAACAGACGAGTCATTCCAGAGGGCAAATGGGAAAAAAGGGCAAAGAGTTTTATAAGTGGAAAATATGGGGGAAAACTGAAGAGTTTGTATATTAATGAATGGAGGGGCTTTCTCTTGAGTGCAGGTATTAAGAGCTAAATTGAGCATTTAACGATCGAATGGAATATAAATAGAAACATTTGTGTTGCCAATGCAAAGCTCAATTGAAAGTTAAGGAAAACCTAAAGCAATATTCGAATTTGATTTCTGACTCAATTGCATAAAACGCTTATCGATTCGCCTTCACAAAAACACTTTGAAAATTCCAATCATATGGTATTTCCACTGTCTGTTATCCTATTAATTGTCCATTAGCACATCTAATCTATTATGCAAGACCAATCCTTAAATGGCCATAAATTATGTATATTGAATGTCTAAATAATATAAAATGCAGCATTAACTCACAATCTCTTTTCCTCTGTTTTATCTTTACAGGTAAGTCTCGAAGCCGACATCAATTTAAGCCACACTTGGGGGTATCGTAAGTAGTAGTTGTTGTTGTTGTTCGGGGCATTAGCCAAATGGCAAATTTATCTAATGCCAAGCGAACCACGAAATTGCCAAGATGAGGAATGAGAAATGAGAATGGAGAATGGAGAATGGAGACTGGAGAATGGAGAATGGAGAATCGAAGAGAACTGTAATGAAGAAGCCTTGTGCAAATAATGGAAACTGCAATCTTTGTCTTTCACCAACCACCGTCGCGACGTCTGTTCGGCTCGAGATCAAAGACACAGGCTGAGACTGGGACTGCGACTGTGGTCCAGCTTGGTGTCTGTGGTGCCGTTTCTCTCACTTCGAGCATAATCCAACTCCAACTCCAACTCCAACTCCAACTCTAAGTCTAACTTCAGCTGCCCCGCAGCGGACAAGATCTTAATGATGATTTGCTATTTCTGCCTGCTCTCTGGCTAAAAGCTTCGATTCGAAGAGCTCGTCCATGTGGAAACGATGCGCATGTCGCTTCAGCATCGACTACAGTCAGAGGCTCAGTCGTAAACAATCGCATTGGATTAGTTTGTTAATCAGTTTATTATGTGGCGGCAACTGTGTTGTGATCAGCTTTTGAGTTAGCCATGCCCAACACACAGACAGACAGGACAACTCAGCCAAAGGCAAACAGTTTTCGAGGCGTTGCCCAAATGCAAAGTAAAAGAAATCGAGCGGCAAATGGCAAAGCGAATCAATAAGAAATTCACAAATTAAGATATGAACCTGACAAGGCATCACGAAATTTACATGTTGGGTAATCAGAAATTAAAGAAATATTACTTAAAAGGCAGTCCAGAGTTATTATATCTGAGCGAGGGATGTCTGATAAATTGACGACGTGGAGATAATAGATGCTCAATAGATAGAAAAATTAAAGCTACATTTTTAAAGTTTGTTCAATGGCCACGGCAGACGACTGTATTATTGACACTTCCATGTTTGTAACCACCTTCGCATGGAATTCACAGCTCATTAGCTCGAAAAGTACCTAAACACTTTTCATTCGCTTTGTACAGTGCTGAGATCTCAAAGTTTAAGTGTGCTACAACTAATGCCCCGCAAATATCTTATCTTATCTAATGCAGTTGCGACTGGCGATTATTGCGATACGTATATGTATATATACTTATTTATAGATTATAGATAAATGTATATGTATGTATATATACATATTTATAGATTAACTACCTGTACTTATCTAAGATAATTCAGTAAAATTTGAGTAAACTTATAAAGCTGTTCATATAAATATATTTACGGACATTTCTCTTAGCTGCCTGAATCCTACACTTTTCCAATTTTCCACTTATAATTCACAACAGAAATCAATCATATTCGCTACTAGGAAGATGTCTTTATCTTTGACACAAGGTCAAAGCGATCAGACCCCAGCGCATTTCTTGAATGAGGAAAGAGTTTGGCTTGAGCCTGTGACCTTCATTTATCATTAATTATTTATACTCTTGATGCCTGGTTGCAGTCAGACTTTCACTTAGCAAATTTCCAATGCCACGCCCCATTCATAATACATGCGAAGGCGAAATGGGGAAAAACTATTACAGTTCTTGGGCAAACAAATGTCAAGTGTAGTTGCAGTTGATGTTGCAATTGCCTCTGCTGTTGCTGATGTTACTGATGTTGCTGCCGGGCATAAATCATTTGAAAAGGTCAAAGTGTACACGCCTACGTGGCATGTTGCTGTTGCAGTGAGGCACAACACATGCTCGCCGGATGTCTGCAACAATTGTCAAGTGGTTGTCGCTGCTAGCTGCAAGCAACATGATTTATGCACGCCAGCAACACGAAACAGTTGCTATTGCTGTCGCTGTTGCCGGCGACCCACTTAAGCAGCTACACTAACTTTGCAGCTTATCATAAGGCGCCTGTTATCTAAGGCTGATACGAAGGCTATCAGCAACGGCGACTTGTCACAGCTAGTTGCTGAAAACTTGCTGACCAAAAAAAAAAAGAGAGAAAAAGAAAACGAAGTTGACAATTTGTTGTTGCCGTTGTTTTTGTTGCTGCTGCCATTGAACTTGAACTTTGTGTTGTGCTGTGCTGTCTGCACACTGCAAGTAATAAATTAAGCATTGCAACAGCAGCAACTTCGACAACAACAACACCAACAACAACTCCCCCGCCAGCAAATTGAACAGCCAAATTAAGGTTGGCAACATTTGTTTGTTGTTGTTGCTGTTGCTGTTGCTGTTGTTGAACTTGTTTAGCATATGGAGCCCTGCACCACTGACTTTCCATATGCCTGCCATTCACTCTATTGCTCTTCTCTAACTATCTCTCTCTCTCACCCTCTATCTGTCTCTCTCAGTCACCCTCTCCCTTTTGGCTAACAGCGCCCGTCGAGGCGTAACGCGTTTCTTTACGCTTCGTTGCCATCGTTGTGCTAATGAAGTGCTACAACAACAACAGCAGCAGCAGCTACAGCTGAAATTGCAACTACAACTGCAACATTAGCAGCAAACAACAATCGCAACATTGCAGACAAAACCACGCAGTTTGAGAGCAACTTTAAAGCTGAGCTACTGAAAGCAACAGTTGCTGAAAGAAGTTGCAAACATGTTGCTGTCTCTTTTTGCTGCAATTGTTGTTGCTGCTGTTGCTGTTGTTGTTCAGCTCAATTTGAGGCCCTTCCGGTTATAGTTGTTCATTGTCAATTGCAGACGTTTCTCTTGTTCCACAAATTATTTGTCGTTTTACTGCTTATGATTGCTTTAAACTTTCTAAGAGTTGCCAGCTAGTTGAAAATACTGCCAGAAAATTACATGAAGTCCCCTTTGGCACGCCCCTTGAATTTTAAGCGCATTTCCTTCTAGTAACTGCTCCATATAACTCCGTTCTGACATTATATTCACAATAATTAGTATGCGTGGCATTTTGTGAAGGAGGGAGATCCTGTGACCACCCTGCACTAACGTTGGCAGACTAATTAAATTATATTTTACGCTTTGCGATAAACGTGCTGCCGCCACTCCAACCTCACATAACAATCAACAGCTTTGAATTAAAAAGCCACGTACTTGACTCCAAACAGCATCCTAGATAACCCTTTCCATCTGGGGATCCCCGCCTCTTCACAAACTTTTCACATTTGTTCAGCCGACTCACGTATGCGGACGAAACATAAAAATTGATTACGGTGCGTATGCGTAATGCAAGAAAGGACATACAACAATGCCCCACGGGCCACAAATGAGATGCTTAACAGGGTATATCACAGCTACATATATATATATATATATATATATATATAAATATATATCTGGGTATGTGAGTCAAGCTCTCAACACTTCAATAGAATTTTACAGAATTTTGTGCTGGCTGGCACAATTCGTGCCGAATTTCGTTTTGTGCAAAAAAGCAATTAAAGTGAATTATCAAACAGTTTATAAAAATGGATCGATTGCTACGTAAGGGAGAGCCGCTCTAAAAGCAAAATAAAAACACAAAATAAACAGCAATAAAAACTATTAAAAATGAGCTCAGCTCTAGCAGTTTAGGCGCCGTCCTTGAACTCTGTAAACAAGTTGAGCTGTAGAAGTGGCCCACAGTTTACTTGGCTTTAGCTTTGGCTGTTGCTTTTCATTAACTGATTTATACTATATGAGAAGGTTCTGTTGTTGTTGTTGAGCGTGTCGACTTGACTCAATTTGCATAAGCGACACGCAAATTAAAATGTGAAACGTGTTAGATGCTTATCAATAAACGAAACATGGGCACGTATAAGACGGCAGGGGAGATACGATACAGAAGTCGCTTTTGGTTAATAACTAACTGCGATAGCGTTTAGTCAGCTTCACTTGCGTTTCAACTTCTTCCCATTTGCTTATAGATTCAATTTAATAAACGGGGCGTAACCCTCCGCTGATAATTAAAAGTTAACTCTAATGCGATGATATCATGCATGCACCATGGATTATGAATTTCCTATAAATTAACCACATGCCAATGCTAATGTCAGTTAATTAACAGCCAGCTTAATTCATGCGAGAGAGCAGCAAGAAAACAACCTGACGCTCTTTGGTATTGAATCACTATTAACTTCTTATGAACAATATTTTGAGTATGACTTGATATCACAAAATCTATAAATTTCAAATTAATCAGATGAACTCAAAGGCTAACTTTGCACTGCAAAAGTAGTTTATGCTATTCAAATCGCTTCCATTCATATGATGTTGTCGGTATGAAATTTATTTAACTGACTCCGACTCTGCTGACTGCTTTGCATAAATAATACTTCCATGCTCAAGCGACAATCGAAACTAATGCATAAAGGCATTTAACTTGTTTCCCTAACTCAATTACTTAATAAGTTTTAAGCTACAGATGCAGCCGGCTGCCATTAGTTGACTTCATTATGCATTTCTTTGAGCTCATCCATTCAATGATTCATTTGTTTGTTCATTCAGCAGCTATTGATGCCACTTCAGTATTAGCTGCTACTTCTCCTGCTGCAGCTTTCGCTCTTTTCTCTTTCATCGTCTACCCTCGGACGGAAAATTGCAATTACAACTTCCGCGCTGAGTCATTTTATACACACACATATACAATGTCCATGTTATACTCTGTTGAGAAAAGGAAAACCGAGAATATCGGCTTATCATATGAATTGAGAGACTTCAAATTTGTATATAACTCATGTAAGATATGGTACAGCTTTTGAGTTATATAAATTAAATTGCTAAGCACTGAAAATATACTTTGGAAATTAAGAATAATCAAAGAGTTCACAGTTCTGCCTTGATTAACTCTACTTCCCCTCAGTTGCAGACCGCCCAAACCCCATTATCAACTGTTAGAGAGAGAACGAATCAGTCAGTTTTCTGATTGCAAATTTCAAAGTTGCTTTTACAGCTCTAATAGCCCTCATTAGCTTGATGTCGTTAAGGTCTCATTGCTCTACCGTTCTCTTCACTCTTCACTCCTCTAAGCTTCTCTCTTGAATTAATGTGCTCAAAGCTGTTGCAGCATTTCGCTGACAAAGTGACCTCGCCGCCAACGCCGAGAGCCGTAAAGAGCGCCTCGGTCACGTCGCATCATAAAAAATATTTCATGAACTTGTGGCCAGGCAACAAAGCAGCCAACTGAGTAGAGTGGGAGCTGAAGAGTTGAGGAGCTGAGCAGCTAAGGAGTTGACGAGCTGAGGAGCTGGGCACAGGTTCTAATGCTAGTTTATGACACAGGTGTCTGTCGAGACATTCAGCGGGGGTGGACTGAGAAAGCTGCAAAGGAAAGAAGTTTTGAAAGAAGTTTTTAAAGCTGCGCTTAGAGGCTCAGACGCTAGGAGTCATGAGTCATCTCTGTTCAGACACCAGTTGTTGCTGTGGCTTTTGTTGCTGAGAAACCACTTGCATATCAATCAGGGCTTAAAATGCGATGCACGATTGTGACGTGCGGGTTGCATAGTTGCGGTGCAAAGGGACTTAGGACGGGGCCACTCAATTGCGATGATGAATTATCGATGCAACAAGCACTCAGTGTCCCGCAAACCTAACCACTTGCTACACAGCCAAACAAATTTTGCCTTAAAGTTAAATGAACTTTGGCAATAAATATAATTTCTGCAGTCTTCGCCCAAAAATACTGTAGTCAACAACAACCATTTGAGTTGGAGTTCCGCGAAGATGACCTGAGTCTTATAATTTTAATAATACAAATACATTTTGACTATCAATTGCAATCGTAAACTCTCTCCCTCAGCCTGAGTAGTTGGGTGAGTGGTAAGGCCATCGCCAGGCACTCAACTGATCTATGAATGAAGTTCAAAATAATTTAATTGCTTTTAATTGAATTCTAATAGCTCATAAACTAATATTATGAAATTGCTGTGTTGAAAGTGGAACTTCAAATAAATAACAGACCAGGTCTATCTGACTTCGCAGTTGTTTTTTTTTTTTAAACTATAACCAGATACGAATTGCATGGTTAACGGAGAGAAGTCACTTAACTTTGATGACTTACAGCTGTATTAGCTATTCATTAATAAATTAATTAATTTTTGTATAAGCAGACGAAGTCATTGTGCCTCAGATAAAAGTGAGTTGTCTATGACTAGCCTGAAAACCTTCTCTGCTCTGGCTATAAAAATAAAAATTCTAATGTAAGCTTTAACTTAAGATTAATATAACAAGTTACAATTAAATAATATATTATATATAAAATATTATATATGTATAATATTATATATGTATCATATGATATCATATCGTCTCATGCATCATATACAGCTGCGTTCGTGAATATAGTATTGCAACTGAGCAGTAAACGTAGAGCAACAAAATTTAGTAATGGATACAATTTATATTTTTGGCCATTTGAAACAAATATTAAGAGTAACAGAATTTGTAAATCTTAATTTTAATATTTTAAGTGATAAACTTCAAGGCTGGAGAAAGAAAATTTAACAAAATTTAGTACTTCATGAAAATAGTAGTGGCTACTGAAAAAAGAGGAAAAAACTATTTAACATTAGTGTAAACAAGAAGTGGGCATATTTTATTTTACAACAAAAAAAAATACCATTTCATTTGGTTTATGCTGTGTGTAGTGCAGCACTACTATTTTCATGAACACAACTGTATATATCATGTCTAAAAGTTATTATTTTTGCATAAATCTGGGTTAAATACCCTTTGTATATTCAAAAATGTCATTCTGATTATGATGATCAGTAATTGATTTTTTAAATATATACAATATTATCGTGGGACAGAAATCATATAAGATAAAATGAGATAAGCTAAAGTAGAGTATCTCTATTGAGTAATTACAAGATTAAAATAATTGTAAGCAACTGAAAACATTAATGGAATTTTGAAAATTTTTTTTAATACCTTCCTCTCTCTCTCTTTGCATCTCCTCAATTTGTAGGCTCATGTGGTATCTGCGTTCGAACAGTCCCTCACAAATATGACAAATCGCCTGCAGCAGCTGACGGCGACGGCAGAGCGAAAGGATGGAGAGCTGACTGATATGCGACAGACAATTGAGCTGCTGCGCAAGCAGTCGATTCAGGCGGGCCTGACCACGGCGCACATGCAGAGCATGGGCGTCCAGACACAGGGCCAGACCCAGAACGAGCTGATGATGCAGCAGAAGCCGCCGCCAGTGCCTGCAGCACATAGCCGAGCAGGCAATACAAATGGAAATGGCAATGGCAATGGCTTAGGGTTGGGAGTGGGATTGGGCATGCAGCGACAGCACAGCACTGACTCGATGTGTTCACTGAACTCCATCAGCTCGGGCTGCTCGGCGGCACAGGACAAGAACAAGGCCAATAAGAAGAAAGGCTGGCTGCGCAGCAGCTTCACTAAGGCCTTCTCCCGCAACGCCAAGATCTCGAAGACTAGTCGCCATGTGGGTCAGCATCATCAGCAACAGCAGCACGAACATAGCTCCAGCAAGGCAACATTGCTCAATGGACACGGACACGGCCATGGGCATGGGGAGCCATTGGGCTTGGCTGCTTTGGCCACGCAGCCGGCGCCGCCGCTGCCCGTGGGAAATGCATCCAGCAAGCAAAGCAGCCCGGCCAAGACGGTGACACTGATCGACAATGCAAAGCCCATCGATGCCATCGACGGGGAGGATCAGCACATGGTGGAGGATCTGAAGAAGCAGCTGCGCGAAAAGGATCTGGTGCTGACAGACATACGGCTTGAAGCGCTCAGCTCTGCCTCGCAGCTGGAAAGCCTGAAGGACATGATGAACAAGATGCGCGCCGAAATGATGTCGCTCAAGCAGAACAATGAACGGCTCCAGAAACTGGTTACCAGTCGCTCCCTCGCCGGCTCTGAGGTCAGCCTCGGCCAGGCCATCAGCCCGAATGGTTCGCTAGGAGGCGGCGCCGGCGGCTCGGATGCTTCGCGTCGCTACTCGCTGGCCGATGGCAATGCACGGCCTCCAATGGAGCTGCCACCTCGTCTGACCGAGGAGCTGGAGGAGGAGTGCATGCCGTCAGCACCGACACCAGAGCCACCACCACCACCAGCGCCCTGTGCATCCAATGGTGCAGCTCCGCTCAGCCCAAATACTCACATTGATTTGACACCACCGCCGCCAGCGCTGGAAGCAGGGCAGCTGAGTAGCCCGGTGCACCTGGCTAGCTGTGGAGCTGTGGAGGAGCTGCCCGATGTGTGCGATGGCAAGAAGATAGCCATTGCCTGCTACTTGGGTCAGCCCGAATCCTTTGCCAAGTACTGCGAGGAGATGCTCGAGCTGGACGACTTCTATGCCAATGGGGTTATCATTGCCAGCCACGAGGCGGAGCAGGCTCAGGCTCAGGCTCAGGGGCAGGGGCAGGGGCCAGTGCAGCAGGGCGAGCGTCAGGGCTCCAATGGCTCCAATGAATTTGTCATCGCCTGCACCTACATCTCGGGCAAGACGACCTGGCAGAATCTGGACTACATTGTGCGCAAGACCTTCAAGGACTACGTGGCCCGCATTGATCCGGGCACCAATCTGGGCTTGAACACAGACTCCATTACATCGTATCACCTGGGTGAGGCGAAGCGCGGCCCTGAGATGGGCTTCCCGGAGCTGTTGCCCTGCGGCTACATTGTGGGCAACGTGAAGACCCTGTACATATGCTTACAGGGAGTCGGCAGCTTGGCCTTCGACAGCCTCATTCCACGCAGCATTGTGCATCGGTATATTAGTCTGCTTACCGAGCACAGACGCCTGATCCTGTGCGGCCCCAGCGGCACGGGCAAATCCTATCTGGCCCGTCGCCTGGCCGAGTTTCTAGTGGCTCGGGCTGGCCGCGGCAATCCCTCAGAGGCCATTGCCACATTCAAGTAAGTAGCCTCTCACTTGCCTCTTGACTCTGCTGACGGATGGTTTCTTTTTTCAATAGCGTCGATCACAAGACCTCGAAGGATCTGCGACAATATCTGGGCCACATTGCCGAGCAGGCGGCCATCGCGAATGGTGTCTCGGAGCTGCCATCTGTGATCATTTTGGACAATTTGCATCACGCCTCCGCTCTGGGCGATGTCTTCTCCTGTCTGCTCAGTGCCGGGCCGGCCACCAAGCTGCCCTGCATCATTGGCACCATGTCGCAGGCCACCTGCAACACAACTAACCTGCAGCTGCATCACAATTTCCGCTGGGTAGGTCAAGCCGACATATTTGTGGCCTGCTTCAACTCATTCAGTTTTGTTACGCTTGACAGGTGCTCACAGCTAATCATATGGAGCCTGTCAAAGGCTTCCTTGGTCGCTTCTTGCGTCGTCGGCAGTTTCAGTTGGAGCTGCAGACGCAGCACTCGCAGCCAGAGCTGGCGGCTGTGCTCGCTTGGCTGCCTTCCGTTTGGCAGCACATCAATCGCTTCCTTGAGGTGCACAGCTCCAGTGATGTGACCATTGGACCTCGACTGTTTCTTTCCTGTCCGCTGGACTTGAAGGACTCGCAGGTGTGGTTCACCGACATCTGGAACTATCACCTGTCGCCCTACCTGATCGAGGCAGTGCGCGAGGGTGTCCAGCTGTATGGACGACGCGGCGGCGCCTGGAATGATCCATCGGCCTTCATACGCAACTCATATCCCTGGCCCTACGGACCCGACTCGGTGCCACCACTGCGCCAGATCAATGCCGAGGACGTGGGCCTAGAGGGCGTGGCTCTCAGCAATGGCGAGCAACAGGACCCACTGGTAAGCAACTCAACCCAGTTCTCTTCAAGAGTCGCTTCCTAATTTCCGTCTTGCTTCCGTCTAGCTGAACATGCTGATGCGTCTGCAGGAGGCTGCCAACTACTCGGAGGCACAGGATCAGGAATCAGACTGCGCCAGCCTAGACTCCAATGTAACGCCCGATAGCTCAGCGGGTGCTGAGTAGCTCGTCTCTACTCACAGATCTTAACTTCTAACATGCCAAATTAAATGTTTTTTTATCGTCTGCTTGCGCTGTAACTGAAAGTCCTTACACACTCACACCCACACACATCACAAAGGAATTTTCTTGTACTACTTTCGCATTTAAGTTCTAAAGCAGTTTCAAGAGTTTTCCATTTGCACCAAGCCCATAAGCTATTAAACTACACTCAGAGAAACGATGCGAGGCAACACTTGCTGTCAAGACTTTAAAAGTACAACGGGTTTCTCTGAGTGTATTATCAGGATATCTAACTCCTTCACTCTCTCCAATTCTCGCTCTGTCTATCTGCACAAACCGCACTTTTTAGCGCACTTGTTAAAAATGCAAGTTTCCCAAAATCAAAAAGATAAAAGAAATGAAAACCATTAGAAATTTATAGGAACTCATCTCACTAACTTAACATTCATAAAAATCCATTTGCCAAGCTCAGCGCAGGCGAAAAACAAAATAAAACAAACGAAAAGTAAATTAAAAATGGAAAGAAATCCCAACATGAAATGTTTAAGAATTGCTAAAAACAAAACAAACTCTTTTGTACATAGAAAACCAAATAAAGAAAGCCCCAACTATATTTAAGTAACCAACTCTACAATGGTATCAACATTTTATACCCTAACATAATAAATATCGAAAAAAGGAAAAGGAAAAAAAACCTCTTGAGAAACCTATTGTAAATGTAGCCCTAAGTTTTTGCTACTACCAATATTTACAAGATGTACATTTAATGGAAAAAGCTTTCACTTTAGTTTAATTATTTGCATAATTATCATTAAATATTGTTACAAACATATTGCATATTTATAAAAAAGAAAAAAAGAAAAAGTAAGAGGAGGAGATTAACTATTTAAACAAAATATTATGCCATATACAGCGCTTGGCCGCATCCGCATCAAATACGTAAAGACCCCGAAAAGTTCCCTTAAACAAATAGCAAAATTAACCATCACAACAACTCCTAAGAAACAATAATAAGAAGAAGCAACACTAACAAAACTAAAAACTAATAAAAACATTTACAAATATTAAATACAATATTAAAATTATGTGTCCTGTCTGTCTAATTTAAATGTGTACATTCATGAGATGTGAAATCAAATCAAAATCAAATAAACTTAAATCTATATAATAATAAACGACATTCATTCATTCATTGTTTCATTCATTGTTTTTATTTTTTTAAACAACATTTGCTGAAAGTTGTTTCCAAACCGGCATTGGTGTAGAGCGCCATCTATTGCTTACCAGCTGAAGCAGCGAAGATTGAAGTCACAATAGATTTTGTATAGCGTCCTCTAATGATTATCTGCAGAAACTTGGGTGTTAAAAACAACTATTTACATAGCATGAAAATATCAATATTTTATCAATTAATAAATATACAGACTGGCTATGTATCTGTCGTATATGCTATCAATTTATATATATTATCTACATTTTACTTACAATTTTTTAGAAATTTAATAAACTATTTTGAGTTTAGTTTAGCCAAAATTTGTTCACACTTTGACTGTGTACCAGCGATATTTAAAAAAATGCGGTAAGACACGCAAAACACCCACTCGATATTTTCTGCCAATAGTTTAAAACGATATATCGATGGCTATTTCCGAGTAACTCTGGTAAATAAACTAAATGAACTAAGCTCCTCGGTTCAATGGCAGTGACTCGTTCATACGAACCATTTATTGCCATACGAACCGATAACAGACTCTACTAAGAACAATCCGTGGCCCACAACAGATTTGGTAATTTGTGATATAGTTTGTAAAATAAAAGGTTGCTATTGTGCATTTTCTTTAAACTTCCTTAATTCGTTTGTAAAACGTGAATAAATGTTGAGTGTTACATGCAGCTGCTGATCATATTTAAATGCCGCCACCCACTGAAATTTCAGTGAAAAGTTTTCGATTACACAACAGCAGCCACAAGGCGAACGCAAGCTATGAAAAATAAATAAATTATTCGCCGAAAGCTGAAAAAAACATGACAATTTCATAAATTGCTCTAGTTTCGGCAGCAGCTGCAAATGTCTGCTTAACTATTCAATTCGTTATGCACGTAGTCCGTGCAGTCGTTACATAACCTTCCATGCGTCACCCCCGCATCCCCGCACCCACGCACCTACCCTTTGGATAGGAACATTTAGCAAAAGTAATCCTAACATGACTTCCTCTGTCGTTGCAGCTCTGAACTATGGCTCTTAGACTAATCAATAACGCGCTGCGCCGTCAGCTGGCCGCTCAGTTGCCACACAACGCCCAGGTGGGCAGCGTTGCCTCCGTTCACACGCTGGACAAGATCGGCAAACGCGAGATTGTGGGTTTTGGCTGGAACGGCACAGCATGCTACGCTGATCGTGCTGATTATCCGATGCCCGCTGTGCGCTTCCGCGAGCCCACCAACGAAATCACCGCGCTGCGCACCAAGGAGCAGGGCGACTGGAAGAAGCTCAGCCCGCAAGAGATCAAGGCTCTGTATCGTGCCAGCTTCTGCCAGACTATTGCCGAGGTCCAGGCCGGCACTGGCGAGTGGAAACTGCACTTGGGCGTTGGCCTGATCTTCACCGCCGCTGCCATTTGGATTGCCGTGCTGATGAATCTGTTCGGTAAGCATTGCCTTTCCAGTCAAAGAGAATATGAATCAATTTCCTGCTTGCAGTCTACGATGAGCTGCCCGTCACCTTCGACGATGAGCACCAGAAGGCGCAACTGAAGCGCATCATCGATTTGGAGATGAACCCAGTCACCGGCTTGACCTCCAAGTGGGACTACGAGAACAACAAGTGGAAGAACTAAATGCGATCCACGCCAATTCCAACTTGAAACTAATTAAGCAAAAAGTCAGGGGCGCTCTATATATGTATATTTAAGTGGCCAGAAGCAAGCATAGTTGAAATTAAATAATGGCCACAGCCAAAAAAAAAACACGATGCTAACTTCATTTCCTATACGCAACGAATTGCAATACGATGCATATTGTGGGCACGCACATGCCACAGGTGATTCTTCCTCTCATATCTCATTAGGGCAGAGGAGCAACAGAATAGTGCAGCGAGGTGCAGCAGTAAAATCTTTGACAGCAGCATTGTGGCTGAGAGTCAGTTCCTGAGTGCGCTGTCAGCTATTGCGCCTTCAGTTTGCATAGCACTAAGCATAGCTAATGCATTTATAAACGGTTTAGTTGACTTAATTGAATAATTTGCTGCTTATACCATCTAAAACACAATATTTAAACGCGGAAAACCCGAGGCTGCGTGAAGCTGACTGCGGCGTTCACAAGCCAAACCTGTTACGGAACAGTTCAGTAGCAGTGAGTCTTGAACTCTAGGTGGCGTGCAGCTGCAGCGCAGTTGGATTTACCTGTTGGACATCCAGCAGTAGCCCTTTCCGCGTTTGAAAAGAGAATATGTGCACTTTGGTCATATATATCAGATTTAAAGTGGCAAAAGAAGGCACAACAGTTTACTTATACTAGACGCAAAAACACAATTGCTGGCTATGTACTTGAGGTGTATACCTTGTGAGTTAGTTCAACACGACCGACCATCTATTGGCGTGTAGCTGAGGCTTTAGCTGTTCATGGAAATTAAATAAATTTATGCATTTGTTTATGTAAATCGTGGGAACTGCTTCATTGAATACACAGAATAGGAATAGAAACCTTGCAAATTGTGATGCCTCCAACGGAGCTCTTTCTTGATATCATGAAAACCGTCGTGGGCACGCACCGTATAATGCTTTCCCTCGATCCTGACCAGTGCCAGGCAGACTGACAGCAGAAGGAACAGCACAAGCTGACACATCACGAAATACAATATAGTATGTACAATATATTTTGAAGCTTTCTCTCTGAACACCTATACACAATAACTGTTCCGGGTAGCCAAAGTTTGGCTTACCTTGACCCGTCTCACTAATTGCATTTGCCGTGGCCTGGAGCGTCTAATCAACAACTGCACGCTGCTGGTGACATATACAGGGTGTCTTTATTTAAGTTAAATGCTAAGTAGTTAGAGAGGTGTAGTAGCTGTGTCTGCCTTGGTGAATGCATCATTCCAGTGCGCCCAAATACGCTCGCGCTTTATGTTGTGGAAGCCATCGTGTGCGTACACATGCCGGATGCCCTTTTTCCGTCCCGCTTCGCCCGGCAATGAGATCCGATAGCCACCATTCTCCAACTCCGGCTCCTCAGTTTTGTATGTGATCAGATCTATCAGCTCCGTTTTCTGTGGGAGGCTTACTGTTGTAGATGCTAGGCCAGTTACCCCCTTTTCATCTGGTTTCTCACTTAAAGGTTCTTTTTCTGTCGCTGCGGTTTCGGCTTGTTCTTCTTTTTTTGGCGATTCCCCGGCCTCTACCTGGGGTTTCTCCTCTTTTTTGGCCTCTACCTTGGGTTTCTCCTCTTTTTTTGCCTCTACCTGGGGTTTCTCCTCTTTTTTTGCCTCCACCTGGGGTTCCTCCTCTTTTTTGGCCTCTACCTGGGGTTTCTCCTCTTTTTTGGCCTCTACCTTGGGTTTCTCCTCTTTTTTGGCCTCTACCTGGGGTTTCTCCTCTTTTTTGGCCTCTACCTGGGGTTCCTCCTTTTTTTTGGCCTCTACCTGGGGTTCCTCCTCTTTTTTGGCTGGTTTTTCTTTTGAGTCTTTGGGCTGTTCCTTTTCATGTGCTTTACTTTTATTTTCATCTTCTGCTTTTTTATCTTGTTGCGCCTGTGCTGGGGGTTCTTGGGTTGTCCCGTTCTGTTGTCCAATTTCTGTGGTTGTCTGGCCTGCTTCTGCTCCACCAGCCTGCTCCTTAGATTTATCCGCCTCTATTCTGTGTGCAAGTGCAATCAGCAGCAAGAGCAATGACAGCTGCAAAGATCGAGTCCAATGTGGAAGCATACTTTTCTGATTGAACCACATACTGGATGCAGTCATCTTACCAGTTTAGTTCTGACCATGGCAACGTTTCGTCACGACCAATCGTCTTTGAAGAAAGCGCACGCCCGCGGGTTTTGCCCTCTTTATAGTGGTGAATTTGCTCACTTTCGTAATTGATTCGACCAGCTTCCCGATTTTATGGCCACAACCAATGCTGAGCATGACTGTGCCCAAACTTTCCTGATTCGACACACTTCAGAGCGCAGTTAGGGCAATTCCCAGTTCTCAATTTCAGATTCTCTCTTGTCCATAGAGTACACTTCCCAGTAAGACTTTTAGTTCAGCGAAATGTAAACTAAAATACTAACTTAATATCAAACAAGTAAGAACGTTGCAGTTAGGCGGTACCGACTGCAGACTACACATTCACGGTCAAAATCCTACCAACTCCATTTCCAATTTGCCACATCCCAATTGGTATATCTGTATATATAAAGTTACAGTTATATATTATATATTATTGATTTTTGCTGCTAATATAACAGAATTTGTACAAAACACTATAAATTCAGATCCGATTTGCCACGCCCCCAGTGAGCGTAGACATGAAAAAGTTTAGGAGATAAAAACTCATTCCACTTTTGTAAACGAGTACAAATATAACAGAAAAATATGCGATAAAACTAACCCTTTAATTCAGACTATTTGCAGCGCAGTGTCAATGCACAAATTCTTAAAATATCTACTCTGCCCTCTGCTCAATGCATCGCTGGACTATATAAAGCCAACGCGAGCTAAGCTCTAACCAGCAGTTTGCACTACGCGTTCGGTAAGAGATCATCTAAGATGCAGTTTAAGCTTCTGCTAATCGCTCAGGTAAGAATATACATTTAGCTGCTGATCGAACTCGGTGATGACAGCATCGTTCTGGGCAGCTATTGGCGATCACCTGTACGCAGATTTGGGCTTACGACGACAAGCAGACACCGGACGATGTGCATCAGCCAGCGACAACCATTGCGCCTGAGCCTGAGGTTGAAGAGAAGGCAACCGCACTTCCTGTCGAGGGGCTGCAGAGCCTGAATGAGGGCGTGGCACTGATCAACAAGGCAACTGCCTTGCCGGAAACAACGAATCCCAGTGTTGAGACCACATTTCCCACAACAACAATAACAGCAATGACTACCACTGAGGCTGAAAAGGAAAAAGATTTGCCTCCTCCGCCTCCTCAATGGCCACTGGCTTATCCCCAGCCACATCCATACGGATATGGATTTCCCTATCCCCAACCACATCTTCCCCCTGAGCCAAAGCCCGCCTCAGAGAGGTCGACTGAGACACCCTCCGGCGAAGCCAATTATCCTGGTTATCCGGGTTATCCGTATCCAAGCTTTCCTATTCTACGCCCCCACTTCTCTACATATGGCTCACCTGCTTACCCACAACTTGGACGTTTTCCTTATTTCCCTGGACCTGGCCTCGGTTACGGTAAGACCGACAGCGCGGACAAACCCAAGCCAGATTCCCCTGAGGATTCCGACAAGGGCAAGGAGGCGAAGGCCAGTGGAGAGACCCCTAAGCCCCCCGTCGAACCACCCAGCTTTGGCTATCCCCCGGTCTATGTGATTCCACGGCGCCCCCTGCCTCCCAGCTATCCGTATGCTAGAAACATCGGAGGTTACGGCTTGCCCTATGGCTACGGACGCTAGTCAAAACTATTGATTAAGTGTTGATTATCTATTGATTAAGACGATAGCCCGAGTACAAGCTGCATCGTGTCCAATAAATTAAAATACAGCAATTTATTATAGTTACCTCAGCAAAGCTAATTATTAACTCTTTCATTTGAATATTCATTTGAATCATAAATTTTCCCACAGTCGAAGGCAGATTAAAGATTGAAAACAGAATATCTCTTTCTCTGATCGATCTTTCCTTTTCGATAGAGTTGACAGAGTATTGATAAATATACCTTCTTATACAATCTAGTAATCTACAATGAAGTAATCTTTGCTATGCCACGGATAAGTCTGATTCCTAGAGGAGGAGTTTAGGCATCATTAAGTTGGATATTAATAGTAAGACCTTTTGAATAGACTAAACTGTTGTTCACCAGATCAAGAATATATTACAGATGTATCTATTGTATATACATGCGATATATCGAAAGTGTTTTCTTGTAAATGTTACGTATATAACAAAAAAATCAGATTACCCCGTGCATGACTATCTTCTTAGTAAGAAAGAAGCAACTAAACGCTAAAATATGAAGTGTGCGTGCATGTTATATAGTATATGATGCCTATTCAATGCACATCGTGGCTTTTCCCGCCTGCAACGCTGATAACCCTGATCACAGATCAGCGATACTCTCATCCAGCATCTCTCACCTCGAGCAAATGCAGTCAAACGTGTTACTCATTTCCATTGAAACTGCAGTTCAAGCTGCCTGCCAATCGAATGGCTCATATAGTTGCCAGTTGTCTAGAGAGCGAGACGTATCAAAAATGCTCAGTCACTTTTGTAATATTCTAGGTTGCCTCTTCGTCGGGCTAGTGGTAAGTCTACATGTATGTACCTATAGCTTTATACATCTATAATAAACGTATTTATTCAATTTGTAGATCTGTCAGTGTGCTTCAGTTGATTGGGTAAGCATTTCCATAGATCAATGAATTCTCTCTCTCTCGCTCTTTATCTCTCTACATGCTTCGTTTCTATTAATTACTTAGGTACGCTTTAAAAAGGACACACGCGATATATCATCGGATAAGTTCAAGCCTCTGCAGCCCTCGTCAAGCAATGTTAAAGAGAGCCCAACGCCCGTAAGCAATGGCACAAACTATCAGGACACGTTCCAACAGGTCAGTTTTAAAAGAACCCTGAAAGCAAATTTATATACGATATATACATATCTCACTAAATATACCGAAGATATGTATAAATATATATTACGATTTTCCTATGCTTCTTTGCAGCACTCAACGGCCGAAGCTCATCCAAAATATGGATCCTGGGAAGCAACTAACGAGGATAGCTCATGGCCACCAACACCGAGATTTCCCGAACCAAGTCGCTTCAATCATCCCGCACTCCTGCCCTTTCCATCAGACAGATTCAATACGGTACGCAATCGATAGCTATGACAGTTAAGACATACAAAGCATAGAGTGTAGCTGGGAACTGAGCTCAGCTCTGATTTACTTTCATCTAAGAAATGAGCTTAACCTATTTCCTTTCTTAATGTGTGATATATATTTGAGCAGAACAACTTTGACTCCTCATTGGATACGAATATTGGCTCGTTTGTCGGAGGCCGTGGTCCTGTTTTTAGGGAAACTGGTTTCAGTGGCCCAATGCCTCTGAGCATACAGACGGTATGTTAGCTTACTAAACTATTTAATCAATGACTAAAAAAAAACTTCTTAATACTCAAATAGGGTCAACGCATGCCCACGAGTAATGGATTCTTCAATCCCATTAACCATTTCGAAGAATCTGGTCTTGGTGGTGGCTCTTCCAATAATTACTATCGATCGGAATCGTATAGCTATAACTCAGACGGCAGCGGTGCACCACGCATTCAACAAAGCGTATTCGACAGTCGCCTGGGAAATGGCATGATCACTCGAAAGTTTTAACGTAGAGCTTCCAGGCGAACTCAGATTCGTAATCAATGAAAATACTCAATTTAAGTAAATAACAAACTGTAAATAACAATCTATTGACTGCTCAAGTTCAAGATCTGTAAAGATGAAGCACACAGAAAACTAACTGAAATAAAGAAACATTTAGCCTATACAATACTAACACTACTGTGACCGTACTGAGATTAAGTGACAATGTGAACAAAATCTGACTTGGACCAACAATTCTGTGCCGGAGTAGAAAATTTGAATTGATATTTAACTCATTGCTGCTTTATGATGAATCAGATTTTGGTTATAAGTTAAAATTGTAAATTTATAAAATTAGTTTTATGGTAGCTTAAATGCACTTATAACACTTATATAAGGTTTTATGAATCCGGCTGATGCTAGTGGTCTAAAAAATTAAAAATCGCGACTAGATGACCTTGTCTCGTAGTTTACTAATTATAGCTCAGTCACCTATTCTCGCATATTGCATATTCCTTTTCCACGTGGTTGCGATCGAACATTGGAGAACTGCGAATGGACACACACATCTTATCGCTGGATTGCTACAGCAATTTGTCTGCGTCAGCCTGATTGAACAAGAATCTTTTGATCGTTTCCAATTATCAGGTGTCATGATTGCCTATGGTGGGCTGCAGCATCTCATTGTAGAGCCTTTCAATCTCAATGAAACTATGCAATTAATGCAAAGATAATAAATGTATATTACTTATAGGGAATACTTGGAATTCACCCGATTTACTGAACTGATAAGCAACTCAAAGCAAATAGGCAGTGCTGCCATTTATGTGAGGCATGCTGAGAAACTTGGGAAATATAAGTTATGACAGAAAAATATTCAATAATGTCATCAATACCACAGATAGGTTTATAGAACCCATAACTTTCTTCCTTCCTTGTTACCATATCATAAAGAAAACATAGAAACTAAAGGACTATACCTAATATACAGCAAAAATTCTATATAATTTATATATTTTCAAAAGAAGAAATACTTTTTAAGTTGACTACAGGCATATTCCAAACTTCTACTAAATTCAAGAAATTTTCTTTGCAGTTCTTGACATGCATAGTTTATTAAATATTATTTAAGTACATTGGGTATTTCAAAAATATTACGACGAAAATATAAATAGATCTATCCCTGTCATATATCTAATTAAAACTTAACTTAACACTAAACTATTTGAGTTCCAAATATTGTAAAGAACGTTAACAATCCAAGTCGTCAATAATGTCTTCTAACATCAGATACTTGATTTCAATATCGCTTTCGTCTTTGAAGTCCGTAAACCATTTTGGCATCTCCGTGTCCTTGATGTTCTGTCTTCTCAGATAGGCTTCGATGTGATCCTCAGTTCGTTCTATAAAGGTGTACAGCTGCCTCTCCAGACTTTGCTCGAAAGTGTCGAAACCAAATTGACGCATTAGCTTGTCCACAAGATCCTCGGAGGCGTCCAGCTCCAGGCTGCCATCCTCCTCGTCTTGGTAATATAGATCTAACAGATCCATTAGCCATACCAACAAGTCATTCAGCTCCTCAAAGTCAACTTTGTGGTTGGCGCGTTCAATGAATGTGGCAATTTCATCGAATATAATCCGATCCATTTCGCTAGGTTCCAATTGCTCGGCAGCATCCAGAACACGCTGCAGTAGCTCAACGGACTCGCTTAAAGCCCGCTTGCCGAATGTCGTGGCCTCTTGAACCAGACTGGTTTCCAGCTTCTCACATGATGTTATTGGATTCGTGTACTACGTGAAATTGGATGAGTTATAGGTCAGCTTTATAAGAGATTCTTGAAGAAAAGCTCTTCACGTTCGATTCATTGTGGTATCATTATTTATTGAAAGCATTATTATTTAACTTTTTTTTAAAAATTGTGCAAGAAATAATTAAAAATTAAAAATGGAGCTAATATTTTTCGACACTTCATTTTTTATAAGGTTGAAATTTTTGTTTTATTTTAATTTAATGTTTTAAGTTTTACTTATAAAGTTATATCAAATAAAGATGTAGATATTTTTTAGACAACTGAATCTAGACTTCAAGACATAGTTGCCAATCAATTTCGGAAGCGTTAGATGGATTCTAGATATATCACATATAATAACTCAAGTGTAGTAAGTCAGGAAGCTCAGCTACTACTTAGGGGCCCACTACAACATTCTGTTTCCCGTTCATCTAGGCTTACCGCTGAGTGCAGGACTGCGAATAGAAACACGATACGCCACATGCTGCAACTGGTTGTACGTTATTTGGAAGACTGTATTGTGCTATTCCAGCTCCACTAGCCTCTTATAGGCACGCACACAATGTGTGGATCGTGGGATTGTTGAAATATTTGCTACTCTATAATCAGTTAATGTAATTCGCTTGACGTGATAACAACGTTCCGTTAATAAAATGTTGAGAGCGCGATTATTCTTCAGAGTTCAGCTGCTGCTGATGCTAATGGGCGTATGTTATGTGCCACGCCTCTCAGTTTGTTTGATAACTTCTCAGGTTTATTTAATAGCTGACTGTGGCACTGCCTGGCAGGGCAAGCTTCCTGGAGTTGCGTAAGCTGCTTAGACAACAGCAGCAGGACGAACAAAAGCTCAAGGAGCAGCAGTTTAACGAGGACCTCAGCTCATGGACCCAATCACTGGAGCAACAGGGTCAAGATATGGCCGTATTCGTGAATCAGTGTCGTCCAAGGGGCAGTCACTGTAGTCAGCGACAGGTGCAGCGCCAATTGCGTTCGTTGAGACGCAGCCACAGTGATCTGCGCGCACAGTTGGAGACCCTAGAGATCAGCTACGTGGGCAAGATCAGCGAAGAGGAGCTACTGATGCCCGCATTGCGGGCTGTGAGGCAGGTGCTGCAGCAATACGAGGACTTCATAAGACTGATAAATACAGAGGCCTACAAATTGGTGAACCAATAAAGTATCCGACTCCAACAGTAAACAGTGAATACATAACTGTGTAATAATTAAACTATCTCTTACATTCGTGAACTGGCAGATTCACGCGATCGAAACGCTCCCAGCTGAGAGGTATACTTAAATATAATAGATGAGCACAGATAGGAAATGTGAAATACAGAAATATAAAGATAGTTGACTTCGGCCTGCCTGAGATTATATACCCTTGTATATGCATAGCTAGTTTATATATATACTTCAGTAAATATATTTATATATATATATATATATATATATATATATATATATCTATAAGAACTCAATTGTTTAGATATGATCATATGTTGCTTGTATTGTTATACTCCAAATAAAGTACAAATATGTCCATAGAAGATCTTTGAATGTGAAACAATTGCCTTAACGTTAGCTCAATTATCTGGTAATTCACATTGACCGCAATCGTTAATCCAAGCGCTCTAAAGGTCTGGCTGGAGTTAGAAGTGAAAATAAAGCTCTTTGTAGTGCTTGCGCTACAGCTTCCATAATAATCTTTCCCTGGGCCATATAGTCCATTAACTGCAGCTCCGGCACGGCTTCTCGCAATTTAAGAGGAAATTCCAGATAGGTCTCTATGATGCTATCCGCAGTTTCGGTCTGCCAACGCGTCACATTTTTCAATATCTCCTGATTCGTTTGCTGCGTGACTTTGAAGTACTTCACCAACTCCCACTGAACTTTGGAGAAGAATTGGCGAATAGAGACTTTCTCTTCGGGCAACAGCTGCTGGAGCACTTCGTCTGATTGTTCCCCTTTGAGCAAGTCATCATGAATGAGGGAGAATATTAAGTATGCCGTGCTATAGTAATTGTCTTTGTCCGCTATGTCTAACATCTCGAAATATTCTTTATCAATTAAATTGCTATTCGTTGTGTGTTGCAACTTGTGCCGGCAGTTATCTACGCTCGACTGCAGCACCTCATTGTAGAGCTTCTCAATCTCGTTTACGGTCAAAGCCGCTGCAGTGCTGGTCACACTAACATCAGCTGCGCTCTGAAAATGAAATTGAATATATTATATTTATAGGTAGCGCTTGGATCTCGACTCGAGTTACCCTACTGATAAGAAGTCCGAAGCAGATTAGCACTGTCAGCCAGTGCGATATTGAGTTGCTGCCGTTCATGTTTGCCTTCAGATTCAAACTGAGAAGCTACAAAGCCGAGGAATTTTGGAAACAGACCTAAAAACAAGCAAGTGGCTCTGCCTTTGCTGAGGGTATTTGAATTTTGTTACTCAGTGTATATTTGCGGGTGCTTCCATTAGATCTGTTTGAATCCGTTGTATAAGTGTCAATGGATGATGCGATTTACGAATAACGCGTTGCAGTCAAAGGAACTCGCGAGCTATTTCTCATATACAAGCAAACAATATCATTTAGATTAGTTATAAAAAAAGCTGCAAGTGAAATAAATATCAAATGCAAATAGATTTTTGTTGATATAAAAATGAATGTATTGTAGATCAAAACAGAAAAGGAAAAAGTCGAATATTGTCAGTTTGTTAGTTAAATTTTAGCTTTTATTAAGCACTTTAGCAATGGCAGAAATAAAAGGAAACTTTACATTAATTAGTTCAAAATTGTAAAATGAGCAAAATTTAAAAAGTAATCGCGTTCTCATTGGGTTATGCTTATTATAAATAGTTAATTAGTTAAGTAAGCTAACTAGAAAAAGAAGTTAGTGCAATTGTTTGCTATATGTATATATATGTTGTATACGTATATTATATTCAATACTCCTAATATCTATAATATACCATATAAGTAATGAATAAGCCGCGCAGCGAATGCTCTGCTCATCTCGAATATTCATATTTTTATGTTATATATATCTTTATATATATATATATAATATGTATATATATATATATATATATATATATATATATATGTATATATATATATATATATATATATATATATATATATATATATATATATATATATATATATATATATATATATATATATATATGTCAATATATATATATGTTAATTTATATTTTAACAACTTGTCAGTTAGCACAGAGATGGAGAATATTTTGTACCAACAGCACCTATATATATATGTTATATATTATATATATATATATATATATATAAATACTTATTTATTTTACTTAGTTTCATATTTCGCGGAGATTATTTAAAAATAATTCGAAATTTGAAGAGCAATAAGAAAAAAATAAGTTTTGGGAGCCGGTTTTGATTGGACTCCAATCCTAAAGTCCTATGAAAATGCAGAATTAGTATCATAGTTAATCTAATTCAATATGTTTGAACATTCAATTACTTGGCTTATACAGATCATATATATATATGTTATATATGTATATATATATTTATAATCTAATATTTACTTAACGATTCACATTAATTGTAAACACTTAGCTTATATATTCAGAATATGACGCTTTACATCTGAGTACATTAAATACATTCAGAATGCCTTTGTACTCATCGAACTGACAAACGAATCAAATTGACAAGGAAATTGATAGGATTTACTTAAGCCGATTTGACTTTGGCATTACGTATTTCAAATGTTGCATATTGTACATAATTGTTCGAAATTGATTGCACAATGCCTATGGAGAATTGAATAGAGTTTGCTTTAGGTACAACAATTTTGTAGGTACTTGTTTTTGAAACTGGGTTAATATACTGTGTGTGTGTATATAAATATATATTTATATATATATATATATATATATTTATATATATATATTCATATATTCATATAGTTGTATATTTGGCTAAATAGAAATTCTTATATATTGACG
Organism: Drosophila leonis; assembly: GCA_035045365.1. Lineage (NCBI taxonomy): Eukaryota > Metazoa > Arthropoda > Insecta > Diptera > Drosophilidae > Drosophila > Drosophila leonis. Next base: position 5,900,143 of record JAWNPC010000948.1, on the reverse strand, counting down.
CCGCTTGAGCATTGTACTTTGAGTTGTATTTAGTTGAGATTTGAGGTTCTTAATTATATAGCATTAACATACATACATATATATTATTTATATTAATATATACTTTCCTTACATATAAAGCCTATCATACATAAATATATACATATATGTATGTTTTCTTAGCTTTAATAAATACATATATATTTATATTTATCGATAATGCTTAATCGCTGCAAGGTACACATGACATTTAACTTTATGAAGCACGTGGCTTCAAAGTTTTGTTTAACAATTTTAAAAAATAATTTGGAATAATTTAACGCAAAAATAAACTCTCTTAAGCTAATTGCTAGAACTAGTTTTCTAGCAGATTTAACATTTTTAGCCCTAATTTTTGTTATATTTTCTATAATTTTATTTTATAAAAATAGTTTGCTGCAAATTGAAGTAAGAAAATATACGTTCATATATTTATTTTACTTAGTACAGCTTTCTTGCACCTAAATTCTGTTATCTAGAAGACAGTCCATTGAGTAGAGCTTACAGCTAAGGGGATCTCGAGTTTTGAAATACAGACAGTAGCGTAGATAAATGAGTATGAAAATAGAATATGGGAAATAGTATACAAGAGACCATCGACTTACACCTAGGAGGATCTTTGAGTGGGTATTATAAACTATTGCTAAGCACAATTAAGGTATTGGAAAAGTAATACTTAAAATCAACTTTCGAAGCTCCTGAACGTTGGGCTCAATGAATATACTCTCGCAGAGAACGAAGAAATATAATTTATGTACATATATAAATATATATAAATAAACGATGAGACTGTGTTTCTATTATGTGAAAAGGACACCAAGTCTTTGGCATATCTTCAGAAAATTTGGCATAGATTCATTTTATATTCGAGAAAGCACATATAGGAGTATATAATATATACAAATCTTATCTATCGAGTTGCTACTACTTAACATTACAAAAGCTATTACAATAAGCTTAGATTTTGTAATAACATGCCTGCAAGGGTATTTATTCTATCTACGGCAACCCGAAGCTACAATATAACATTCGCATTTAGGTATTCATATATGTATATCGAAACATTAATTATCATCTAATTATCTATAATTCTCATTAAAGTTACATAAGCTGAATACACATATCTTGCATGGAAAATTAACTGGCGATAGGAACTCCCAGCTTTGGAGAAGATATGTCTGCTGGGGCAGGCCCTGACATATTTATGTACAGCTGAAGCTTTAGTGTTTGTAAATTTTCTAACCTACTTTAATATTTCACCCAGATACCCTACATTTCGCTTCAGCATATCCGAAAATACAGAACATCTAATACTCTTCTTTTGAACTTGTCGGCTTTTGTCTCGTATTGTCGTCGAAAACGCAAATGTCTCACAGATCCTTTTCGATTTAATATCTATTCTATTCATGTAGAAATTTTTCATACGCTTCTTATGAAAGTAATAGTCTGATATATAAGAAATAATTGAAACAAGAGTATCCTAGTCGAGAGTATCCGACTAAAAGGTCGACTCTAGACCCAGACTCTAGACTTATATGAGCTTGTCGAAATTAATCCGATATTTCTTAAATTTTATAATTGGATCTGTCATGTTGGGTGTTCAGGGTATCAAAAAAGGAAAAACAAAATTTGAATTTGTGTATGCTTCGTAATGTATTTATTCATGTGAAATTATATTAAAAAGGACATTTGAACATAAAAGTAAACGTAAAACTAAATTAAATTAAATGCCGTGTCTGAGCGTCACACAAAAAACAGCGCAGGAAACAAATGTTACAAAAGAGACTACACTCAGAGAAACAATAATATATTAAAGGAGAGAGGCATAATGGAACAGAATGTTTCAATTGTAGTAATAAAATATGTGTGCTTCATTTGTATAAATTTTGTATATATTAAAAAATAAAGCAAGTGTAAAGATTGTTGTTAAATTTGAGCAAATTTCTGGCTATTTTCTCTGAGTGTGCCAATAAGTTAGCTAGAGAGAAAGAGAGATGCAAGAGAACAATTTTACTTTTTATCACAATTGCGTATGAAAAATTTCTTTAATTGCTAGAAACCGCCCCGCCCAGTGCCGCCCCCACTGCCTGAATGCGATGCCCCCAGCACTGATTGCGGCACCAGGATGCGGGGCAGCGTCAACGACCGCTTGGGACAGCTGTGCCGCTGCGGCGTCGTCTGATCAGGCGTATTACCTGCAGACAAGCTGGCCTGGGCAGTTATAGCTACTGCCTCGTCTACCTCAGCTAGTGGCACCGCCATTTCAACGAGCTGCTCCGTGTGTCACGCATACGATTGCGCTGTTTGGGGCATCATGCCGGCTGTGTAGCCGGCATCGAGACCGGGCCGCTGCTCCACCAAGTTCTTGAGCCGGCCGCGTAACTCTTCGAGACTCTTGGACTTGGCCTTATTGATGCGTTTGTACTTCACGTCCTTGGGCTTGGTCACGGATCGATGATTGGACATGACACGATTGTAAGTCGTCACCTGTGACTTGCCATTCGACTGCTCCGTAACTGGACTTGGGCTTTGGGGCTGTAGTTGTGGTACCTTCACACTCAGTGTGGTGCAAGGTGTGGCATCATGGCTGGGCGAGCGTTTCAGTGCGCCCAATTGGCGACGCGGCACGGCCATGGCCGTTGCCATGCAACTATCTTTGGCTTTGCTATCCGTGGCATCCGACGCTCCATCGATCTGTCCCTCAGTGGAGCTAGAGCTGAGTGCCTTGTCCGATCGATTCTTAAACTTGTCTCGCTTCTCGGCTACATCTGTGGTCGGCTCCGGATCTTCCTCCACGGAGTAGACCGTCTCCAGTATATCTGGACGACGCAGATAGCAATTGTTGCGTCTGGCTGCTCCATACTTATTCAGATTCGTCTCAATGGCATCGGATATGGAACGCACGATGGTAATGCCATCACTTGCCAGCACACCGCCTAATCCACCGCTTCCACTGCTCTTGCGACGTGTGCCTAAAGTCATGTTGCTGTCCGAGTCAATATCTTCTAGCACGACCGCCGAATCGGAGTCGTTCAGAGAGTCCAGCTCATTCGCATAGCTCGCTTCGATGCTCTCCAGTCCGTGATCCACCAGGCGCGTAGACAGCGTATCTATAATCTTCTGCTGGCGCTGTATGGTCAGCTCTCGATGACTCAATAGACTCGAGATTTGCTTCTGCTTGCGCTTAAGTCGTGACTCCAGCAGTAGCAGCTGTGACGTCAGCGAATTCATCTGATCCGATTTCTCCTTCTGATAGCGATAATGTTGCTGCACCTATTCCAAAGAGAGAAAGCGATATAAGTAATGTGAGACTTTCCTTTCCTTACAGTTCTATATTTTCATCATTACCCCCACGTGCACAAAGAACCCTCAAATTCTTATACAAAATCTTGGACAATTTAGGAAAAAATATCCATTAAAAATCCTTAAGTAAGATCAAATAAAATTTGCAAATCTCGGCCACAAATGGCGTTACAAAATTCTATATATTTCTTTTTTAAATTAAAATTCACACGAATATGTAATATTTTCAGTAAAATGGGAAAAATTTTGATAAAAATTTAAAAAAATATTTATGTTTTCATATTTTAATATATGTTTAAATACATACATATATTATATTGTTAAAAAGTGCAAATACTTAGATCAAAAACCGAACCAAACCGAACCAAGAAACTGTAGTGCGATATTCGAACCCAGTTTGCCTGATTGATAGAACCTCACCTGCATGGCATACGCCTTGCGCCACTTCATAATGTGTTCCGTCTGAAAGCGCACCTTGGAGCGTAGCTCTTCAATGATAGCTCGTGCTGTGTGCAAGTCCTTTGGATCCTGATTCATCATATTGAGGCGCAGATTGCTCGTGTGACTGGAAACGGGCAAAGGTGGTGGCCATTGAAACTCTAGAGGCGGCTGATGAACATCTGTAGGCAACGAGCCTCTCGGCTGTGCTGCTGACTTGTTGGACTTGGGCGTTGAGGGCACAGTACCCGCACCACTGGCACCACCCACCCCGGTTACCCCGGCAATGCCCACGGCCGTAGCCGTCATGGTCATGGTAGCCGTGGATGCTGGCTGCGTGGGCTGTTTTTGTATGCTGCAGGCCATGCTGCTGATGGTCTTTGCGAATTGCGTGGCCCGGCCGGCATACATTTGGCCTGGGGCTGAAGATCAAGGAATTGTTGGGGGTGCAAGGCTGTGGGCTGTGGGCTATGGGCTGTGGGCTGTGGGCAGCGAACCGCTAGACGGCCAGCATGCGCCTCAACGGCTGCAGCTTGATTGTTATCCGACGAGTTGTCCCGCTGCAATGTAACACAAAAAAAAAAGTTATTGATTGGCGAACATTTTCGTGGACATTCAATTATGGCAGAAACTGTGCAGCGTACATTGATTGAGTGTTAAACAAGTGTTATGATAGTAATTGATTGATGAAGGGCTAAGCACTTGATGGGTTTGCACCAGCTCAACAAAACGATGAGCAAGCTGCAGTCATATGTAATATGTATGAGAGAAGAGAACCTTTCATCAGCTGCTTTATAAACAATACGAAAAAGGAGCTTAAAGATAAAGTTCAGCAATGCAGAGATGCATAATACCTAGGCTACACCTCTTAAAATTAGGAAGAAGGGTTTTTACAAGTCATATACAGGGTTTGATATCGGGAATGTGTTCTGGAGGTAGCTTTGAAGCCATGGGAAGACAAACAATTCGGTCGCAGACCGCGGACGTTTCAACAAGAATAGCTGAAAACAATGTTCCGAACTTAATGTCCACCACACAATGGCCGTCGGTTTCACCAGACGGGAGTCCGATGGAATATTCTCTATGGGCTGAAGCAAACTATGGTCCGTGAGTGGGCCAAAATACCGGAAAGTTTTTCGGGAAGCTTGAGATTAGTTTTTTGATGTATTTATTCTGAAGTATTATTACTGTCAATCATGCTGTATTTTGAAAGACTTAAAAGTCAGTTTCCAAACCAAATTTATGACCTTTGGAAAAGCTTACACTTTGAGTGCCCAACCCTCTAAATACTTTTACACTCACTCTAGCAATTCTTTATATTTAATTCTAACTTCAATGATAGTTAAGTCATAACTTTCATTCCCTGCTATTTGACAGCAATGAACAGTGAAAATCATAGTTTATAACCATCCAGCTCTGGCTTTGTCTGACAGATAGCCACGTCGCATGTTTGCATTTGAGTGCTCCGACTCTGCGGTCCTCAGCACATTTGTCAAAGCTGCCAGCATGGGTCACTCTCATAGTGTCACGGCCCAACCCGCCCCTTGGAGCGTAGGCCAGCGGCACACCTTAACTCCGGGCAGGACAATGTGTTCAGAATTGAAGTCATGTTGAAGTAATTATTTCTGTGTAGCTCTGTGGCTGTGGCTGTGGCTCGTGTTGCGCATAAAAATGCGGTGAGATAGCGGCATAAATATTGCGCATACGCCGCGTGCGCCAGCTGTCATGTAAATTACATTTGGCCGAAAGCAAGAGCAGAAAATGTGATATTATGCAAAATGGGGGTAATTATTTGCATACTACGGCGCTAGTACATAAATTCAATTCACGTTAAACGCCATTCAGCAAATTAAATGCATTGTCGGCCGCTTCAGGCAATCATAATTATAATTAAAATTGTTAATTTATATGCGCTATGATTTAATTACTGTCGCTTCTTTCCCCGTCTCCCGGCCACCTTTATGTAATTTGGCAGCACACACAAATAATGTAGCCTGCAATCAACTCAGGTGTGGTATACCCTAATTTTAATTCGGTTATAGGCCCGATAAGGACGCTCATTACTATTTTATGGGGCTTTGCTCTGCGGTCGTTTATGGGCTTATTACTTTTGGCTTTGCCTGATTAGACGATTAGTAGAGCGACGCGACTGTCATGTTTATCCTTATGGCGCCAGCGGTTAGTTAGTTAGGAGGTATTTTTGTAGAAGCTGAAGTGAGTAAGAATATTGTCAAGTTATAAGGTAATTAAAGGGACAATACTGTCAAGGTGTCATTTATAGCAATCAGTTCGTTGTCAAATATCTAACATAGGTATACCTAGAGACGGGCGATTTATATAGAGAAATCGAAGAAGGCATATAAGCTTTTGCATAGATCTACCTTACTTATAGATAAATCAATGCTTCTGCATATTTCTCAATGAAATGTCCGAATGAGTCTAAGCTAGACCCTAAACAAATATTTATGTACACTCACTGGGAACGTGACATATATATTGGGGAAGACAATGCTTAGATCAGTGAAAGACCTGTAAATTCTACATCGATATTAAAAAATAAAATTTAGTTATATAATTTTAAAAAGAGAACCATTTAATTTCAAAACTATTTAGAAGTTAAAATAATCGTAAAATTGGATGTGTATTAGTCCTTAATTTATTAATTTGTTTCTAACGAAGCAGTCTAGAAAAAACCTTTACTGAAATATAGGAATGAAATTTATGTGAATGAAGAAAATTGATATAAATCCCTCACGCCCATATTAGACTTTGGTTTGAGCAAGTTTGCGAGGGCTTGGCACGAATGCGAATCCGCTAGCAACTTAATTAAGGCAACGCATAAAATGTTATTGGGCGTCAAACAACCTGTTGGACAGGCGGCAATAAATCCAAGTTCCTAATTCGGCAGCGAGTGCCATAAAAATCGAGTGGCCCTAGGAGCCAACAAGGCCTGCTCATTGAACTGTGGGCAAATGCCATTAACAGCTAATAGGCACGTGAGCTGCATGATTTTCTCAAGCTTTTCCTATCGGGCTGCACACATTTTTCCCAGGCTCCATCATAGGAGCCGAGGCAATTGTCATAATTAAAAATGATGAATGAGTTGGCAATTGAGCAGAAGATGTTGCCAATTGGATTCGACTCAGATCGTTGCGCAGACACAGACACAGACGCTGGCTCAGGCTCAACAATTTTCATTTGATGAGACAGTCAGACTGACAGACAATTGCAATTCCTGGCAACAGCCCACGGTGTTTCGTGCGCGTTTTTAGCCGTGGCCAGAACATATTTGTTAATTGTTTTCAATTTCGTGCTGCTCCCTGCCAGACTTTAACTGCATTCTTCAGTTGTCCCATCCGCGCATTCTTTGCTGTCATTATTAGTGTGTGATGATCGAAACGGAAGTTCTTTAGCCATTCTTCCTCTGGCTCTTAACTTGCCCGCTTTTGCTGATGAATTGCACAAATTAAGGCCAAGAGTCATCTGAAATGAAAATGTTAACAATGTTGCTCTGGCCCTCCGTTTGTCTTGCTTGAGCTACTTTGCCAGCTTTGTCTAACCACTTCTTTCCCTTTGCTAGGCAAACAAAAGAAGACTTGCACTTTGAAAGTAAATTACATTTGATTTATCAGAGACCAAGTACTCTTACTTGGCATAAACAAGATTATTTTAATTACACTCAACAATTCAATTTTGTTCAATTAGTAGGCATGCTCTCCGTGTTTCTTTGACTTGGCCACAGACTCATGCAACACCATTGTCATTGTCGGTAGCCTGATTAAAGAGCATACTAAATTACAGATTGTGCATTAGATGAGCGACTAGTTAGCGACTAGTTGCCTGTTTACCTGTTCTGCTTAAAACGTAATCACAAACCTTTCCTTCTTCATCTATAATTACTGTAAAACTCTTAGCTAAACAGCTCAACTGCTGCTGCTATTGCTGTTGCTGCTTTGCCAGCTTTTCTACTTGACGTAATCACACTTAATGCTTGACATTAATTAAACTGTTCCGGAGTTCGGACTGCATCGTGTTGCACTTTGAAGGACAAACCCGGATGTGCGTATGCGTGGGTTATGGTGTATACTCCTTCGCTAAGTGAAAAGGGTATATTGGTTTAATGATCCGTATGTTTATTATATATTATTATATATTATATATTATATATTATATATTATATATTATATATTATATATTATATATTATATATTATATATTATATATTATATATTATATATTATATATTATATATTATATATTATATATTATATATTATATATTATATATTATATATTATATATTATATATTATATATTATATATTATATATTATATATTATATATTATATATTATATATGTATATATTCATGCCATATTATATATTGGATATATTATAGTAGTTATATATTGGATGATGATTATAGTATTATGCATTATAGATTATATATTATATATTATATATTATATATTCATATATAATATATTATGATATTATATAGTTATATGTCTGCGAGATGTTAGATATGATATATTCACCTATATATATATATTATATATTATATATTATATATTATATATTATATATTATATATTATATATTATATATTATATATTATATATTATATATTATATATTATATATTATATATTATATATTATATATTATATATTATATATTATATATTATATATTATATATTATATATTATATTATATATATATATATATATATATATATATATATATATATCTGTGTGTGTGGAAATATCAGGGTGTGTCTGTGTGTGTGCGAATCAAACTGATTATCAAGTGGCTGGGCAATCAATTTTACGTTAAATGTTTCTCCAGACATGGTGGCCCAGCAAACTGTTGCTTTTGATGGTGTTTTAATTAAATTTTAATAACAATGCCGACAGATAGCGACAAAAACAATCAACGTTCAGGAAGCAACAACACGAAAACAAAAACAAGAACAAGAACAGCTACAATGGCGTGGACAAGTATAAGCGAGCCTTTGGCCACTTTAATTAAATTATGCACAGCGAGCCTAATGATATAATTTAACACCTTGCTGTGCGCCGCTGCATAGCAACAGAGACCACGCCCCCAATAAAAACAGGGGCGAAAACACAGCATTGCTTATGTCGAGTCAGAAATACCCTGTAAAGGAAGGTGGGTAATTGCAGCGGCTTCGCGCTTACTTCATTACTCTGTCGGATCTTTTAAACTATTTATGCGAACACTAAATAAGAAATAATAATAATAATAAGAAAGTTATTTCAATATAAATATGCAGCAAACAAGAATCTGTTGACTTATTGTACAAATGCCATGGATACTTATCGAAATTATTTTAATTAATCAGCAGGAGCTAAATATAGTTTTACGTAAATTAGCTGATCTACAGATAGGCAAAACCGAAATGTCACAAATTGATTAGTCATAATTGCAAGGGTTCAAACTCGAGTCAAGCAATTCCTTAATAATTTATATTTAAATATGATAACAACTTTCTTTACCAGCTAAGAACCAATGCAAAAGCATAAGTATTTAAGAGAATATTGTAAATATTAACTCCATAGATTTTAATTATTTTTAGAACTTAAAGTATAAAGTTTTTTAAAAAACTTATTAAACTTTGTATGACTTGAATTGATGGTTAGAAATAACTCTAAGCCGTATCCCAGTCGATAGCTAAAGGATGCAGATATGCTTAAATCGATTCAGCTACTACCCAAGCCAAGAATGCTAGAAAGATAACTTTAATTATGAGATACTTATTCTGATTTAACAATATGATAGATATATTTCATTTTTATTTTAATCATTCTGATGATTACCAAAGTTCGGACTGGTTTAGTTGAATAGTCAAACATTCATTTAGTTTGATTGTTAACTTGGTCACGTGTACCGATATATAAGTTACGGCCTTTCATTACGAATTGATGCTGGGTAGCTCGCCCCAATATAGTGTCCACTCAAAGTACATGATATGAGCAGCTGTTGTGTCTCTTGAGTCCCCCATTCAACTTGCCTCTCGCCTGGTCATTTCATTGCGGTTCATAATGAACTTTCCTGTTTACTCAACTTAGCAACTCTTCGGGGACAAACTTAAAATAAATTAGTGTGGTATATTATTATTCCTGCATTATGGGAGACAAAACTAACTTGCAATACTCATATGTAGATTTAACTAAAGATTGATTAGACGAATTATACTTCACTTGCTGTTTTCTCTGACCAATGCACCGTTATCTCTACGAAGTTAACCTCAATCGCTTAAAAATAGATCAAGTTTTATGACAATTTTCAATACTGTTGCATTACAACAACAACAACAATAACAAGTAAGAAAACTCTAGTCGGTGGTGCCCGACTAGGAGATCCCCTGAACCCCGTCCGATCTGCGTTTTCAAATACACAATACAATACAAAATACAACATTTTGAGACTCTAGCTCAAAAGATGTACGAAATATAATTTAATAGCTTGATTCCGATAGGGTTTTTAATCGATTTTGTTAAATAAACTTGATATGCGCGTGCTTACAGGGACCTACAAAATACAAAAATTTCAAGTCTCTAGTTCTTATATGTTCTGAGATCGACGCGTTCATACATACAGACAGACAGACAGACAGACCGACAGACCGACAGACCGACAGACAGACAGACAGACGGACAGGGCTAAATCGACTCAGCTCATCTCCCTGACCAAGAATATATATACTTACTATATTATATTTATGGGGTCTGCCACGCCCCCTTCTCCTGTTAAATACATTTGACACTTTATTTCCTTTATTTTTTCAATGGGTTCAGGGTATAAAAAGCTGTTGAAGTTCAATGTGCAAAAAAAGTCGATGTGTAAATACTTTTGACCACCTCTGTATATATAAGACAGAAGATCAGAAGAGAAACAAACAATATATGTAGCAATTTAACATATACCGGCTGCCAAGATCTCTCAGCTTAATCTAGCCCAGACTAGGGGGTTGGTTAGTTACAATATTTATATATATATATAATACCAATTCAAAGTTTGAAACCCAACTTTTTAAGTGTTTCAACACGTCTTGAGGGGGAATTTAGATAATTTGCTTTCGCTCTTGCTGAAATACTTAAGCATGTTAGCTTAACGCTTTAAGAGGCCCACAATCTCTGCTTGTCTACTAATTTTCAAGAGACAAAAATATTATTGATGCCGCAGGCCCAACAAGTGCTCGTGGCGCACGCAAAATCAAATCAAATTCGGCTACTCACGCATAATTTTACAAACAAACAAACAACAACAGCTTTGTATCATATTATATATATATATATATATATATATATATATATATATATATATATATATATATATGTATACAATGAAGCCTTGACAGAGATGAAATGAGATCCGAGACGAGGCGTTGCCTGCTTGAGATCTAATAAATTATTCAAAAATTCCGTTTGTTCGAGGAGCAAAGTTTGAGAAGCATTGGCAGGGGGGTTGGAGTGTCCTTTAAAGGAATCTGTTGCCGAGTATACGAAATATGTAAAGTAAACAAAGTAATGTTCAGGTTGTCAAATAATAAGCAAAAGAGAGACGCAGGTAATTGAAAACGGGCCACCACACTCTCCCCTCATACTATGGGAGAAATATGTGTGTTATTGATTGAGTAAATATTTAATGCACTTTCGTACATATATTTCGTGTATGAAGCGGCTTATTACGGTCACGTTCCGCCAATAAAAGTTAAGAGCAGGCGCGCGTTTTGCATAAACCCATATACAGACCCACCTCTTGGCGCCTCTTTGGCATTAAAGTGGAACCAAAGCAAACTGGCCTACAAATAATAGTGGAAGGAAGGAAACCACTCTGCTGGTGCTATTGTGCTTCCACTGGACAATAATACTCGGAAAATATATGCAAAACTTTATCTAGTCAAAAGGCGAAGGAAATTCATTTACTCCAGCTAAACTGTGGCCTTAGTATAAAATTTCAAAGCAGAATAATTTAATTTCCTCGACTGCTGTGAAAACATTTTGTGTCAAATGCACCTAAGAAACTAATTTTGAACTCTGCTCTTAAAAAAACTAAGTGAAATAACACTTAAAGTGAGTTAAGAAACTTTAAATGTTATCTATATACTAAACAAATATCTTAGCCAACAGTCAAATATTTCAATCGAATAAAAGAAAACTGAGCTCAAGATAGCAGTTGCTCGTTTGAACAATTGAAATGATTACAAATTCTTTTCATTTATAATAACATATTTAAAATATTTATACTATATTTTTATTTTTATACCCTGAACCCATTGAAAATGGGAAATCAGGGTATAATGGTTTTGTTAAATGTATGTAACAGGCAGAAGGAGGCGTGGCAGACCTCATAAAGTATATATATTCTTGATCAGGGTGACGAACTGAGTTGATTTAGCCCTGTCCGTCTGTCTGTCTGTCTGTCTGTATGTATGAACGCGTCGATCTCAGAACATATAAAAGCTAGAGACTTTAAATATTTTTTGGAAGTCCCTGTATAGCAGGCGCAGATCAAGTTTGTTTCAAACAATCGATAACTCTTACCGTTTTTATGTTATCGATTAAAAACCTTATCGAAAGACAGTTTTTTAATTATATCTCGTACATCTTTATAGCTAGAGCCTCCAAATTTTGCATTTAGTTTCATTTATATTTTATACCATTTCGGGTTTTGTTACATTTTGGATATTAGTTAAAAATTTTACAAAAATTTTCAAATTGAGTTTTAGTTGCAAATGTAGGTAATATGTGAATGATTTTGCGATTTTAGGCAATTGACAAATATTCAATATAATATGTAGATCATATGCTGAAAATTTCATTGATATCCATTAAGTATCACAGAAGTAATTAAACAAAACGTTTTGTCAATTGCAACATGTGACCAGAAACCCACCCCCGTTTTCATTTTTTCTACACAGATGTGCACACATACATTGAGACATTCGAATGCGAGCATTCTTGTCTGTTCTAAGAATCAAAACACTTACAGCTGAATTTTGTTATAATTCTCAGCTGCCTTTAGTCTCAAATTTGCTACTGCTTGTATAAGCAGTGCAATGGCGGTGTTGATAGTTGTTCTTAATCTTTTATTTTTTTCTTTTATTAAATTATTATTAATATTATTCTTAAATCAAAAACTACTTTTTTGACAAACATGCTATTTGATTGTGAAAGTGCAAGATTGGCAATTTAATAAAATTTGTTATAAGTTTGTAATGTATACAAGATACGGAATATATTTAAAAACGCAGATCGGACGGGGTTCAGGGGATCTCCTAGTCGAGCACCCCCGACTAGAGTTTTGTTACTTGTTTTTTATTATACTCCTTAAATTTTGATGCAAGCTCTTTGAACTGAAGATCAAGAGCTCGAATTTGAAGTTAAAAATTGTTAAAAGTGAAATATATAATCTGAAATATGTTAAGATATTTAATTTTTCAATGCTCGAGGTATTAACGCATGCTATAAATATTTTATATCTATATATTGTATGATACATATACGTAATATATATAAATATATATCAGGCCTTTAAAGTTTCGCAACTGATTGTAAAGAATGTCAAATTATTATAATCTGAAACAATTGAAAGTGGAAATGCATGGTGAATTGGTTTTGTTTGAGTTAAGAAAATTGTACTTTTTTCCAGTGTTGTTAAAATGTTAATAAACGTAAAATTTTTAATACAGCTTAGGGCAACTTCTTAAGCAACGAATCCAAGCAAAGTTCGCTCGCTTTCAAATTTTTAAATTCAGGGTTACTAGACTCTCAACTAACTAACCAGAGCAGCAAGGCAGAGTTTCCATTTGTAGCTTTTGCATGTTTGCTGTCACACTATCCACTTGACAGATAATCCACTCATTGTTTTTCTACTCGAACGCCAGCCTAACACTCGGACAAGCTGGTAATCTCTTCACCTGCCAAGCTGCTAAACAGTTAGCAAAGCTTGCAGAATGGTGGCAAATGCACAGCAACAGCTAAAAGTGGATGCCTGCACAAATTTCAAGGCTATCTCATTTATGATTCATGAGACTCAGCCAACGCTTTCAGGTTGATGTATGTCCTGCCTAAAAACCCAAAAACGAAAAAAGCCTGACATTCAACAGCATTTAAACGTGTCCTTTCGTGTTTTTCTGTTGGTCAAGGTAAACAAACATGGAGCCAGAGCCAGAACCAGAGCCAGAGCCGCAAATGTCCCTGGGGCAGCGCCATGCACGTGTTTTTCAACCGGACAGACAAAAGGTTGAGGTGTGCAGGAGGTGTAAAAGGGCGTGGTTGAGACTCTGACTGTGACTCTGATTGTGGTTCTGACTGTGGTTGGGGCTCGTTTGCTCTCGTACATTACTCGTATTTGTCTGCTGGTTTATCTACATGAAAAAACTGTGTAAAAATCACGTTTAACGCATAAATACCAATGCGTGGCTCTGCAGCAGACAAGTGCCTAAAAGCAGACTACCAACAGACAACAGAGCGAACGACATAGAGAGAGAGAGAGAGACAAACAAACAAACACATGCACCTCGTTAATTAAGCAGACGCACAGTTTGGGTAGCGCAGCTGTGACCAATGCTCATAAAACTTTCAAGTACTTGCGAGACCGAAAAATATAAAAAACCCTCCGGGATTTTGACCACAAACGCGGCTGTCGACCTAACATATCTGGCCATTCGTAATATCTAAAAATATCAGCTTTAGCATTTGTATATATATATATATATATATATGTATAGTAGCTATATATATACATATACTATATAGCTATATAGACAGCTAAATGGCTTTCGCCATTTTATATGCCAGAAACATGCATGCAAAAGTTTATTTATTGTTGCAAATTGTGGTGCGTAACACTAAAACTGCCAACTACATGGCTTACAAAGGAATGGTCGCAGAGAAAACTACAAATTTCATATAGTATTATTTAGATTTGTTCAACCGCGATTAAAATTTCATAGCTAGTATTAAATTCTGCATAGACCTTAAATGCGATAAATAAATGAACTTGAAAATTATTATTATTAACAGCACTTAAGCAATTCCTGTCTGGGTGATAACGAAACAGTTACAGAGCTGAAGATAAGTTTGTATAACTCAGTATCAGTAGAAGGCATGTCCGACTCCATACAGCATATTTTTTCCTAAACAGTCGAGTTTATGTTGCGTTGTCCGTCTATCTCTCTACCCGACTGTCCGTCTGCCTATCCGCATGGATAATCGGATAAGCTTACATTATACTACTTTAAAATTATCTAAAGCTTTGCCACTTTCCTTAAAATTGATTAAAACCGATTAGCATTATAAGACCCAAAGTCACAAAGTTATAAAAAAAGTATACACAGTGACCAACCACTTTAAGATACTTTTTTGAAGTTACATAAGTTTTTGACTCAATGCTATCTGTTATTGTTATTAAATGTTGTGGTTTTATTTTTTAACTATGCTAAAAAACAACAAAATTAAATAAAATTACAAAAATCAATAATCAAAAGACTTTAAGCTAAGATATTCAGTTGGTCAACTATCAGAATTAGACAAATTTTCAGGCTAGGAAAGCTTCACTGAACACATATAAATCTACAACTTCTTACATTACATTTGTGCTCTAAATTTAAAGTTCATTCTCAAGATTTGCTCAACATCCACAATTGGCTTGCATCGCTTGCCAAAAACTTACCTTTCTGCTTGCCGAGCAAAGCGCTTAACAAAAAGCTTATCAACACACAACAATTTCCAACAACAGCAACATCACATCTTATCCTTGCCACGACTGGTTGCACGTGCAACAACAGAACAGGAAAGAGCAAACAGCTTGAGTAAATGATTGCGCATTGTGTAGACATTGTCCGCTGTCTGATTCGACGTCGCTCCGTCGTTCCACCTGCTCATTACGTGACGAGCAGCTGAATGGGTAGACTGAATGCCCCAAATTGGCCTTCAAGTGGATCCATGGAGGTTACCTGATTAAAGGATACCCTATACTCGACTTCATATACACAAAGATAAACTAATTTCCGATCGATACACATATTCCATCGTTTTTCCAGTCACCGAAGGCCTTCTTATAGGCGCCGGCCGGTATGGCCAACAGCTCACGTTTTGAATTTTGTTTTATGCCCTCTATCGACTCTAAACGCGTTCTACGGAATGGCAATTTTAGTTTTGGAAACAGGAAAAAGTCTGCGGGAGCCAAGTCAGGCGAATACGGTGACTGGTCAATGGTATTTACCGCTTTTTTGGTCTTTTAATCGTAGCTCGGTGACACGGCGTGTAAAATCTATGATTTATTGGCATATAAATCTAGTCGTATGCGACGGATTTTTTTCGCGCAAGTTCCTCAAAGCGGTCAAATAATACTCTTTATTAGCCGTTTGACCTTTCGGGACAAATTAATAGTGGGACAGATCTCAAATATCAAAGAAAACGATGAGCATGACCTTGATTTTGGATCGAATTTGGCGCGTTTTGTTTTCAATTTTGACTCGTGTTTCAGTCTCCATTCCGACGACTGTTGGCTTGTTTGCATGTCGTACTCGTAGACCCATGTCTTGTCGCCAGCTATGATCCGTTCCATGAAGGCGGGATGAGAATTGGCACGATCCAGCATGTCCAAGGAGACCTGCTCACGATAGTTTTCTTTTGGTACAAATTCAGCTGTTTTGGAACGAGCCGAGGGGCGACGCGTCTCATGCCCAAATGGTCCACCAAAATCAAACGAGCTTGCTCACGACCAATGTCCAGTCGAGCAAGAGTTCTTTTCCTTTTTTTATGTTTTCGTGAGTGGTACAGGTCGAAGGTCGTCCGGAAGGGGCAAGTCTTCGACGGTTCCCCGACCGTTTCTAAAAACTTTCTACCATCGTAGGCTTGGGTTTTTGATAGAGCAGAGTACCCATAAGTCTTCTGCAACATTCGCAACGATTCCGCACACGAAATTTCGTTAGAAACACAAAATTTAATGAAAATTCGATTTTTGCATTGTAATAATCGAAACCCACTGCTGAGGTCGACTGATTTGGACAGCTGCTGTAAATACTCCGGTTGACAGACGGCGCTTATTTTTGGCACAGTAATTGAGGACAGTTTTACCAACATAACAAAAAAGGAAATTTTCAAAAATATTGAGCGCGGGCTTTTCAAACAAGGTAGATAAATATATTATTCAAGCGCTCATATGAACCCTCTGTAACAATATACCCTCTCTTACAAATTTTGAATTGAAGGAATCGATGCCACAAGTGTCACACAAAGCCTTAGCAAGAACTGGGTCATGGCCAGCGACCGAGTCCTGGCCAGAGTCCTGCAGTTCCTGCCTGTCAGTCGGCTCTCTCTGCCACAATTCAATTGCATAAATTGCCAACATGTCGCTGCAAATAGCTGTACTAACCATTTATGATGCAATTAAAGGGCAGCTAATCGAATCAGTCCTGAGCTCTTACAACAATGAAGATGGCTAAAAGTGGGCCTGCAAATAGCCTTGGGCATTGCATTCTTAATTGACAATAGAACAAATCCAATAAGCTACTCGATTGACAGGATGTCCAATTAAAGAACTGAAACATCAGCAAATAGCTAAATGGGCAACGGCAGGAAATGAGCAATGAATATTTATTATATAATGGACACTAGACAACTGAACTGAGCCAATCGGAAATGTTATAAAAGTTATCTAAAATTTATATTTTTCTGCTTTCTATAGAGCTCACACATGAGAGTATGTGTCTGCATCAAAATTCTGATTTGTACTGGTTCACGACTGAAAAGAGTAAATCGATTTTGTGCCATGAGAAGCTAGATGTTCGTCTCTCTGTTCGTATAAGCACAAGACACTTGAAAGCAATTAAGATGTAAAATTATAACACATAATAATTATAAATATATATAAATTTAAATTATACCTGAATGACCTACAGCCATCTATGCTGAACTGAGCATCTCACCACTGAGAGATACTCAGAGCGGCTTGAAGGATCAGCTGATTAAGCTACAGCGATATATGCTGAATTAATCGTCGCCCTAAAGGAATATCCTTCTTACAAATAAACCTCCCTTTTCGTGAAAATTACTGACATGGTCTCCCACGGCGTGTAAAGCATACGACACAATTATATTTCTGATATCCCAATTCTTACTAATCCCCACTTTTCCCACAAAATATAAAATTATGATTATCTTGAATCACAGACTTTGGCAAGTGAATTACTCTTGCCCTCCTCTACAGATCGCCCAGAATTATTTATCAATTGGATAAAGATTATTTTCCAGCTGACCAATTCTACAGATAGACCAATAGAATATTTAGTCCACTCATTGGGATATAGCAATTCTGAAAATCAAACATATTTAGCTGCTTTTTGTTGTGGCCGACTGCTTCGCTTTAGCTTGCTTTAGTCTCACTTTGTGTTCACTCAATCAGTCAAGTATTTCGTTACATTCCAAGAAGTATTTAACGACAGATTTAAGCTTTTTAACTCCTACTGTTCATACTATCATCAATCACTCAGTAAGTCAGTCAGTCACTATCTTAGTATAATAATAATATTTTAGCTGATAGTAATGCAAATAAATACTAAAGTTCTTTCTTTCGCAAAAGTGTATCATTCAGTCAGGGCAATGTGCCCATAATCAATCATTCAATCAGTTAACATTATAAAGAAGTTGAAAAACTATCGATTTTCAACTCGGAAATGTGTATATAAGTTAATAAATTCTCTTGCCATGACCTGCCTCCAGTGAACTTATTATATAGTTTTGTTAGTTTGTGTTCTGCTTTTTGTGGCTCTAATTGACCATGAATATTTGATGGCTGTGCCCATAACAATACAATTACAAAAGTGATCAAAGTATTTACGTGAGTGCCCTACAAAATGTGTATGTGCCGTGCCTCTGGGCGTATGAGTACTATTTTCACATGGCATTCACGCTGGTCGGCTGGTCGGCTGGTCGGCTGGTCGGCTGGTCGGCTGGTCTGCTGGACGGCTGAACTATTTAGCTAGTAGCCCCATCGAACCCATCAAAACTCAATCGATGTAATGTCAAAGCTACGTGAAAGCCATAAACCAAGGGCTGCTAAAAAAAAAAGAGTGGGAACGAGACTGGGCACAAATAATGGGGCTCAGCTTGACAGCCATGTGGTCTTTATCTGTGTATATACGTATATCTATGGTGGGCACTGTGGTGCAGCTGGCTGGCTAGTGGCTTACCTGGCTTGGCCACTCCTTGGCCACGCCCACGCACGCCCAACTTTTAAGCGGCTGCCATTCCCGCTAAATGGCAACAAATCTAAGCCACGTTGGCTGCGATATATAACTCAGCTCTTAGCTCTAAGCCAACTGCATTTTCATTGTTCCCAACAAAGAAAAAAGAAAAACAATCAATGGAAAGTAAAAGCAAATATGCGACCAAAAAAACACAAAGTGCATCGATAAAAAACAGAAGAGGCAAAAACAGTGGCACAGTTGAAGAAATATTGTTGCTGTTGTTGCTGCTGCTGCAGCAGTAAATTTGAATTTAGTTTGTGGCTGCGAGTCGTCAAATAAAATGGAACGGAAAAAGCTCTTAAGGCGCCATTCGGTGGCGCTGGCTGAGTTTCAATTAACTCAAAAGTCTTCTAGCTTCGAGCGAAATGGTTTTACGTTACTTTTTCGCCTAACCACAACCACATTCGCTAATGCTCTTTGATGTGTTTGTTCCCACTTAAAGAGTGGGAATTTAAATTTAGCCAGTACTTGAACTTGTTGGTTTCATAAACAAGAGAATATCTATGATATATATCTATAGCTAAACTAATTTTTTTATCGGCTTATTAAATTGTGTTACTTAGGGCTATAATGGACTGTAAAAACTCTAAGTGTAACTTATATTTATATACTAATTTCTATTTCGACTTTAACTCTTTAAAGGTTTTTTATATTTTAGCTTATATTTTTATGGGCTTTCATTATTTGTTATTTTAATATATACAAGTAGTGGCGATAGGTTCAGCATTGATTTTTGTATCTCAATCATATATATTAAATTAAATCATTTTTTTTTAACTTTTATGTTATAAGTAAAAAAAAAAAATAGTTGGGGACTTCCTTTTTTTTGTGTTCAATACTCAACACTTTTTTTTAGCGAAAGAGAAATCTCAGTCTTCGTATAATAAATGTAATCATCCAGCAGGCTTTGAGCACAGATAGACAATGTCGATTGTCACAGCTCTATAAAAATCTTATTATTTATATTTACAAACAAATTTTGCAATAGTTGCTGAAGAAAGTCGATATTGTTTACTGTGTAAGCAGCTGAAGGCTCTCTATTTGAAGCTCTTTTTGTGTTCAGCATCGTCTTGTTTTTATCTAAGGATGACTACGAACATTTCGCCCGCAGCACATTTCGTATTTAATTTACACAAAAAAGTTTGTCTGATTTGCCAATTTTTCACAGTCTTCTGCGTTTAGCTGCTGATCAACTTTTGCCTCTTCTTCTTTTTGGTGCTGTGCAAGCAATCCCTTTTGGCACCTTAATGCAGCTGATTACTCCCAAATGCTTTGAAAATAGCTAACAATATTTCAGTTAGTGAGCGATTTCACACTCTCGCCCGCATTGCGAATCAGCCAGTTTTGTGCCCCGTCATACCAGGCGTATACGTGATGGCAAAAGTTGGCCACGCTTTCAGTTGATTAGGTAAAAGCGAGTTTGCCTCTTGGGCTGTGCTTAACAGCAGAGAAAACAAGTTGGCACAATTTCTGCGCTTTTGTTGCGGTCAAGTAATTTATAGAATTCTACCGAAGCGACAGAGCCAAACGAAAGAAAGGGCAAAATGAAATTTTAGAAAAAGAAAACAATATGCAACATAATGAAAGAAAAAGCATCTTGTCGACATGAAAACAAATTCTTTAAGCCGATTTACTCAAGAGGGGACCGCCAAAGAAATTGAGAATGAAAGAGCGATAGAGAGAGAGAGAGAGAGAGAGAGAGAGAGAGAGAGAGAGAGAGAGAGGGAGAGAGGGAGAGAGAGAGAGAGAACCGCAAAATGCTATAACAATTTTCAAGTTAATTTCGCAGCATTCAAAGTGGACGAAGTGGCCTGGGCGAGGGCAAAGCACGAATTGCAAATGGCATTTTTATTAACTAACATGCTCATAATGATGATAGCCACAATGATTACGTTGATGCTGATGATGATGATGATGCTAACTTTGGGAAATCCCCTATTGCACTTTCGCTGCCAACTTAAATAGTTCAGCAAATAAGCTGTGCGCATTTAGCTGGCTTTAAGTTGAGCTAACTCAATACGAATTATTTATATGAAGCGTTGTCTTTAGATCTTTCAGGAAGCAATTTATTCTCCAGCAAATATAGTTATATTTTCTACAGTTTCGAAGCTCTCAAACTTCTTAAGTGATTTTTTGTTGACCTCCTCAACACTATTAGTTCCTGAAATATGATTTTCAAATCGGAATATGAACTATTTTGTAACATTTCCATATAAGAATATATAGCAAATGCAATTACGCTCATTGACATAGTTGTGCAGCTAAAAGAGCAAATTTTGACAACTAAGATATTGCTGATTCTGAATAAGTGATTCTTAAACGTTACAAATATCTTCCTTAGTTTTAGAGCTAAAATCGCTCAATTTTGCAGGTGTAGGACTTCTCATAGATAAACATACCTATAAATTATTAGACCTGCCCATTTAAATCGAAAATTCTTTTTTGAAGTTGGTTGCGCCCGACAGCAACGTTTTTATTATTTATACTTAAGCTTTTATGTTGAGCAAGAGAGAGAATGCGAATTGAAAAGACTGACAAAGTGAGTACTCTGGCTGTAATGCCTTGTGTGCAATCACCTCGCTTTACGAAATCGACATCAGCTTAACAGAGAGAAGTACCAAAAGATACTAGCTAAAAATACCGCATTTACTTTAAGTCTGTCCAACAAACCTAAACAATATTCCACATGTAGCAACAATTATTTACCAATACAAGTGAAAAACTTTGCTTATTCAGACTGCAAAAATAAATTTATAAATTGTTACAAAAATATTGTAATTTTTCTTAAAGCAAACTACATTTCAATTTAAATCAGATTGAACTTTGAAAATAAATAGATAAAGTTACTACAATCAGCATTAAACTATCCCAAAGTATTATGTCTGTTCGGCGCAGCAGCTAACAATGACGCTTCTAATAAACTCTCTTAAGTTTATTTGAATTGCCACGCTCATTTACTATTAGTGCACGCATACACATAGGCAAACCTATGTATAACTTCTATTCTTTGCCTTTATCTGTCTGTTCAAAAATTATATTTGTCTACAATGACACCTTTAAGTCTTTAATAAAATTTATTAAATTAAACAAAGCGTTTAATTCTACCTAAATGATTGGAGTCTGAGTTGCTGAAAACAGAGACTTGCAATTTTTTCTGTATTGCACGCGCAGATCGAGTTTGTATAAAAAAATCGATACCTATTCTCGTTTTAATGCTATCTATTAAAAACCTTATCGCAACGCAGTTTAAAAATTATATCTCGTACGTCTAGAGATCAAGTGGAGCTAGAGTCTTCAAACTTTGCAGTTAGCTCTATGTATATTTTAAACAATTTAGATTTGTTTTATATATGTATTGGATACTTGCTCCAAATTTTACCAAATTCTTTAAATCGTATGTCAGTTGTCATATGTGAATGAGTTTTCATATTCAATAAATTGACAAATATTCAATAAAGTTTTAAGATCATATGCTGAACATTTCATTGAAGTAACACATAAGTTATTAAGCAAAACCTTTGGTCAATTGGCAAAAGCACGTGGCAAGCAGCGCCAATTATCAGCTGCTTTTTAGCTTAGATTTGCAAAATGTCGCTGTAGCATAAATTCTATAAGTGTTCAGGCTTGAACATACGATAATATACAAAGATTGTAAACATGCCTTCTATGCACTCGACTAGCAGGTAGTGCAACACTAATAGATAAGGGTCACATGTTTGGAATCTAAAATTAGACTGACCAACGCTGAGCCTTACAAACTCAGCAATAGATAAGCTAGATTTAAGGGATGATTTTATACATGAGTCAGGGTATATATATAGACTGGCTCAGAAGAATAAAGATTAATACAAAACTGAACACCACCGCAGTCAAGTGTATTCCATAAGCTTACACTTTTTTCGCAGATCGGACGAGGCTCAGGGGATCTCCCAGTTGGGCACCACCAACTAGAGTTTTCTTACTTGTTTTCTTCTTACTTGTATTTCTCCGTCTTTATTGTGCGTCCCTTTATTTCGGCAACTACATGAGTAAATCAATCAGTTGTAAACGTTTCTGATTAACTGACTGATTGGTTGATTGTTTGATTGATGGCTTGTTTGGCGAGCTGCACACGCGTCAATTTGATGCGCTTAGCTCACTGTGTGGCTGTCCACATTCTGGTCAACAATTTAGCAGCTTCTGCCTAACACTCTAAACATCTGCTTTTCTCTCTTGATGCCGCCCTGCTCTTGCCAGCTCACACCTCCGACAATTCCCACGCTTCTGTTTGTTTGAACTGCTGTTTGTGCTTACGGTATTTGATTTTTAATGAGCCCTCAGTCAAATTGTTGTTCCAGTTTGGTTCGGTGGCGGCTGCTCGGGCAGGGGGAAGTTGATTTATTTAGCATAGCTGTGCTTTATTGCGGCACTGGAATTAAAATTGTGTGAATGTTGCCACTTTTATTTATGTATTTTATTTATTTGTTTATTTGCTTTATTTAATTTTTCCCCTACTCGACCTTGCGCCGCTCAACGACCATTTCGAATATGTTCTGATGTCATCACAATATGACTCTGTTTATTTTAAATGTATTGGTAAATGGGTAAATGTTGGAGGTAACTTTATAGAGTATAAACTGACACAAATTAAAATTATTAAAAGCTCTAGTACTTTATATTGGATTACATTAGAAGGTATAATACTTTGTATTGGTGCTATATACGGAAAGGTATACCCATTGTGTATATGGTAAGATTCGAGCTACACGAATTTAAAGAACTGATTCTGAGATCGTAAGATCATCCTAAGAAATTTACCTAAAACCATTAAAGACTTTAGCATTTGTTGCTTAAGCATTAACCTTTATTCCATATCCTATATTCTATATTTTACTTGATAATCTATTTTATTTTAGTCAAGTGCTTTAAGTGCTCCTCAATTTGGTCTATTTGTAAATCATATGAATTCTCAATGAACAACCAAGCCTTTGACCTTCGACTTAACTTAGGCATTGGCCAGATGCAAATGTCAACCTTGTCGCAGTGACTACGTTTGTCTTTCTCTACGACAGACTCTATCTCACTCTCTGCCTGTTTTTTCTTCTCTTTTATATCCTTCGAGAAAATAATAAAAAAAAAACATGGTAAATAGCTGTGGAACTTATTTAGATCATTTGGCTGACGCTGTGGGGGCGTGCGAATGCCCAGAATCATTTACATTGGTGACAGCGGAACACAAACAGACATATGTACAGTGAAAGCTCGAATAACGAACATTTATTTTAGAGCGCCGCTGTAGTGCCTAAACCATAATATAAAACTTTACTAAGGAGCCACACGAAACTCGAGCTGAAATTAAATAAGAGCTCTTGGGATTAGACAATTTGCAGTTTTCTGGGAAAAATAAAAAAAGTTAAATAATTTATCTCTGAATACCAATAGTAAAATGAAAAAGTTTCCAATATATGCATATATCCCCACATTTCTCACATCGAACTATGTAAATATTTCCTCTTTCTTTCACATTTCTCATCACTCTGAATATTTATCTTTTCTGCTTCTGCTTCAACATTTAGCTTTGAATATATTATTTATTTATTTCACACCTTTATTGTGCGTTTTCGCTTAGCGAGCGTATACTGTATAGTAATCAGGTTGCTCGGCAGCGGTACGACCTTCACACCACAACCAAATATGTAAAACTCTACCATCTGCCTCCATGTCGAGAGCATTGGCAGGGGTCTGGTGAGCTTCTGTTTGCCAACAAAGAGCATGTAAAATCATCAGGTAGATAAAAAGCCATAAAAATAGTACAACATGTAGATGTAGCTGATGCTGTAGCTGTTGCTGCTGCTGCTGCTGCTGTTGCGGCTGTAACAGTAGCAACACGGAAACAAATAAAAAATCAACAGGATTAAATATGCAGGCGTGCCTGCCTGGCTTCAGCTATGCATTTCTCTCTCTGTACAACAAACATGCGAGTATATCGCTCTTTTTCTCTCTCTTGCTCCTTCTCTCTCTCTCTCTCTCTCTCTCTCTTTATAGCTGGCTCGCTCTCTCGGCGAGCTTTGCCCGGGGCTCGTTTAACAGCCTCGCCAGGCTCTAGTTCGGCTCTGGCTAAGTCTCCGGCAGCGACTACGGCTACGGCTATGGCCATGGCTACGACCACGGCTCTGGCCCTGCTTATGTCCGTGCTTCTGCTTCAGCCATGGCGTTGGCCAATCTGTAACATTTTGTCATGGATTTTTATGCAGTGTTGTCGTTGGCGGCGCCTCGTGTTTCGGTGTCCATGTCCTTCGTATGTTTTACCTTGAGCTCAGGTAAATTCAACAAGTTATAATTAAGTCAACAACAAAGCCTTACTATGAAAATACCCTGTACTTGATGCGAAGATGTGAATAAATTCTTATCTTCATTATTCTTTACCTTAATTGAAGTTTAGATAGGAGTGGACTTAAATTGAAAATGCAGCACAAATTCTTATACCAATTTCAATAAGCTGCAACAATGAATTAAATATGAATAAAAAAAAAAAATATTTATTTTTCAGCTAGATTCTTTGAAACGAAGCATTTCTTTGATTAAAAAAAAAGATATTAATTTTATTAACTACTAATGGATGATACTTTAGTTTTTTATATAATTTAGTATATATATATATATATATATATATATTTCATTGCCAATGCCAAACATATCTTCACTTTTATATCTCTTTAAAATAGTTCATAAAGCAAGCATAAGAATCTCTAAGATTTTGCAGCTTTCTCTCTTCTCTCTCTCAGTTACAGGGTATATCACGCCCCCTTCAAGTGTCTATACATGTGTCCAGGGCTGTACTGTGTGCCTTTGCATTTAAAATTTATTTCTCACGTTTCGCTCGGCTTGGCAAAAAGACATTTGCGGAAATGGGCCACGTTTTGCCCGGTCGGGCGTCAAATGAGTTGGCACGGCCGCCATTTTATCAGCCCGTGGCCATTTGACAGGACCACCAGGCCACCATTTATGTAGGAAATAGAGAGGCAGAGTGGGGTGCGGCACACAGTGCTATATATTAAATATTTAAACCGCCAACGGCCTTTCACAATTAGAGACAGCCCGAGAGAACGCGAGCGCGGAAATTCTCCCAGCTGCAGCTTGAGTCGTAGATGCGGCACTTAAATTGAAAGTCGAGGCGCTGCTTTGAACGCAAAATGAAAACGTTTCCTGCGCATAAATTCGATTTGAGCCACATGCCACATGCCACATGCCACATGCCGCACGCCGTATTTCGAGTGCTTGCAACTTGCATAATTCATTCGCTTTGCCAATCGAAATTCGCACTCGCACACACACATGCTAAAGGGTGTAGCTGACATACTCTGTGGTGGCTCGACTTATTCAAGCATTTGGCACGTGTCGTCTACACAGCCAGGTCACTGTCACTCCCCTTTCTCTCTTGAAGCTGCTCCCCGCGAGCGACATAACCGAATTAGAAGTTTGCTTGTGCTCAACAGGGCGTATGCGTGATGTGTTCTGCAAGTTGCAGCAGCAAATTCACTTCACTCCGCAGTTGCATTATCCAAAGTATTGTAAGTTCTCAACTGTTGTTGTTGCCGAGCTTTTCATTAGGTAAATATGGAACTAAAGGAGATATAATAGAGCAGATATCTTGGTGATTAGCTAGGGAAATAATGAAATATCTTAAAGAATGAGAGAGAGAATGCATTCGTTTTTTTTAGATACAATAATACAGAATACGAAAAGAGAAATACCTTATACGATAAGGCAGTAATGGCAATGCAAATTTTCCTCAGTTTTTATGCAAATATATATCCTAAGTAATCCTATTTTGTGCTTAGTGTTAGTTTGGTCCGGCTTCAATAATCTCTGAATTTCCTATTGTACAATTGCGCAATTTTGTCGCGCATAGAGTTAATTAAGCTTTCGCATAACAATTGCCAACAGCAATGCTTTCCCGTTAAACCTGCTCAGCCACATGCACTCCAAGCATGTGCAAACTCAAAAGCCACAGCAACTTTGTCCTTGTAACTCTCACACATACTCTCTCTGTCTCTCTCTTAAGCTCTCCTCTTCTCTCTCCCACACACTCGTTCTGTCTTGTCCAGCTTATCAATAGACGGTTATATAAGCCATTGTAAAGCCTTGGTGCATTGTACGTGTTTAGTTAAATGTAGAACTTTTGTTTGACAAAACATTTGGACGTAGGCCTTGTAATTAAAACTGCATGCAACATGCTGTTAGGTGAGTGCACACTGACAGAAAGATGGGATGTCTTAGGTGTGAAAAGTGGTAAAAACATATATCCTCATTGTAGAGAAAAACATATTACTTTAAAGCAAATTTTGCATGAATAACGATTTTGAGAGATTTATTACTCACAAATATGTTCAATGATTTTTATACATAAATTAAAATCACAGCAGAAAAAAGTAAGAATTATCTTATAAGTGAACTGATTAAAGAAATGGTTTTTGATACTCTTTAAATAATAAATATATAATATAATATATAAATAATAATAAAATTTCCTTCTGAAAAGCCTTGGATAAGCTGACAGTTGAAAGAAAGTTCTTTGGTAATCGCATTGAAGCTGATAGGAGGTACGGTTTGTGAATATGCATAAAAGCATTTAAGAAGTCTTCAATTTCACAAAAGGATTTGATTTTATACAACTTTTAAAAAACTCCGAGTTGAAGGTAAATTCCAATAAAACACTCATATTTTGAGCAGTTCATTTTAATTTGACTAAAACATTGTAGCTGCCATTTCTTTGAGTGCAAGTCCCTCGTACGCTCAGGACAATGGATACAATGCATATAACTTAATTAAATGTCTGACAATGTGAAGCTCAGGTTTATAAGCTTTAGCTCATGCCTTAAATTTTTGAAATTTGAAATGTTTCCAAGAAGCTGCGCTTCAAGTCAGGTATTCTGAGTGTTATAGCAGCTGAGCGTTGGGTTGGACGTGTCAAATTTGATGACTAGTTATGCGCTATTTAACACCGTGGCATCAAATTAAATTTGCAGGCAGCCACAAGATTCGAACGCGCGCGATTGCGTTTCGCATATCAATCATACGCTCCGTTGACGATGCGCTAAAAGTATTTCAAGTCATTTCACACGCACTTTGCCACTGAGACTTTGTTGACGACAGCGCACAATTTAATGTAGATTTATAAAAACGTTTTACTTACAATTTCAATTTGCTGCTGAGTCTGATTCCTGCTACCTTTTAAGCTGCCTCCCCCAAAAAGTGCTGTAAATACAAAGTAAAACAAAATTGTATAAGCATAATTCAATTTGTTGTGCTATGAGATTGATTGAGTGTTGAATGCAGTCAAAAGTTGAGCTCAGGTATAAGATTTGAATACTTGAACAGAACAATAAGTTATTTGGAGGCTTTGAACTTTGAGTTTATTGTGTTTCTAGTCGTGTTTTGAGTGCTAAAATATATATTTTGAGAAATATATTTGCTGTCATAATAAGGCATGTAAAATGTAATTTTTAATATTTAAGCACTGATTAAGCACGGTTCATTTGGCATGCTAAAAAACTGAACAAATATCACAGTAAATATATTTATTTCTCTTGAGTTTATTTTTTGTGCAAGCTTTATTTATTTTTCATATTCAGCAAACACGAATGAGCGCTGGCGTCTGTAAATAAATATAAATAATATAATAATGCGTAGCGGGCTGCACAATATAAAAGAAAATATGTGCCAGGCCATTGCATTCGGACAAAAGGCTCAACATAATTTGCATGACAGGATTTGCGGAGGACGTTGCCCAGAAGCAAAACAGCAGCAGTAACAGCAGCAGCAGCAGCAGCAGCAACAGCGCCAACAAACGAGTGTCACAACAATGCCAGTTGCCATAAAATGAAAAATCTCCCAACAAACTGCAAACAACAACAACAATAACAAACAACAGGCTGCGACAATTTTCGTGATTTATTGCGAACTGCTCCTTGTTGCTGGCTGGCAGTCGCAGTCCGGCGGCTTCTGGGTCCGGTTCGCAACTTAGTTAAAAGGTGTATTTCCTGGCCAAAGACCCGATGCCGAAGCAGCAACAGAAACCGAAAGTAATTTATGGGCCAAGCCCAAGCTCTGGCTCACAACAATGCAGCCAACAATCTGATTAGGTTTTGTCTCTACTTCTGCCCAGGACAATGCTGTTAAGCTGTGTTTATGTATGTGTGTGTGTGTGTATGTGTGCAAATTGAAAGGATTCTATGGCCATATGGCAACCAAAAGAGATGTGCAACACATGAATTTCTCGTTACTGAACGCTGTCGCGTATTGATGGCTGCATATCCTGCAGCTAAATCGGATTTTTGTGCATTGACATTCCCATTACGCTGATTGAGGCATGTCTCGGGTGATACAGGTAGAAGAAGCGGTTGCCAGAAGTAGTAGTAGATATCACAAAGCGGTATTGAAAAATTCAAATTACTAATTGTATCTGTAAGAGTATAATTGGAGGTGGAAGTAGAGTATACATAAGTATTGAAAATAGTAGTAGTAGTATTAGTAGTGGTACTAGTGTTAATATTAATACCAATAGAACAATAGTAGTAATGGTAGAGTAGTAATAATAGAGTAGTAGTAGTAATAGTATTAGTAGAGTAGTAGTAGTAGTGGTAGTAGAGTAGTAGTAGTAGTAGAGTAGGAGTAGTAGTGGTAGTAGAGTAGTAGTAGTAGTGGTAGTAGAGTAGTAGTAGTAGTAGAGTAGGAGTAGTAGTGGTAGTAGAGTAGTAGTAGTAGTAATAGCAGTAATCATTCTTGTAGTAATAGCAATAATCATATTTGTTGTTATAGTAGTGAACTAAATTGTCGTAAAAGTAATAATAGTAGTAATATTACTAATACTAAAAGTAGTTATTAGAATAGTAGCTGTAGTAAAGCTAGTTGTGGTAAGAGGATTAATCATAGATGTAGTAATAATAATAAGTAAGAGTGCTCTAGTCGAGACTGCTCGACTAAGAGATACTCTGAACCCTGCGAAGATTCGATATTCAAATCACTTTACGCTTCTTTTGCATATGCATATACAAACAACACATACACACACACATGCAGACACACGCATAAGAACATGCTCTGCTAACTGCGCAGTTTACGCAGCGACTGCGCGTGGGCTGCGCTTGGGCTGCAGTATGAACTATATTATGGAAACTTATTTGTTGAATTAGTTTTCTTCTAGATGTGCTTTCGTAATCTAACTTTTAAAGCGTAATAATGACTTTTATATGTATGTATTTGCTTAAGCACAGTCTCTTGGATTTGAAATACGTTTTTTTTTTCAAATTTTGGGAGAAGGGGGCGTGGCATCCAAAATCCTAAAATTACAAAATGTCTGAATTAATTACATGGATATACACAGGCAATCTGAAATCTATAGCTAAAACGCTATTCAAGTTTCGCTTGTAAAACAGAGCAAAATTATCGATTTTCATCAATAATAAGGAAATGGGATGAGTTATCGATAAAAAAATGATAAACTCGTACTGCGTATGGTATACACGAGTATACATTTAAAATTTCAGAATTCTAGCATTGTGGTTTACTAGATCGGTGCGTTCACACGGACGGGCGGACGGATGGACGGGCGGACAGACGGACATAGGTATATTATCAAGAGTATATATACTTTATGGGGTCTGCCACGCTTCCTTCTGCCTGTTACATACATTTTCACAAAAACATTATTCCCTTATTTCCCATTTAAAATGGGTTCAGGGTATAAAAATACTAGTTGTAACTATGAATGAGTGTAAGCCCACTTTAAAGTATGAGACAAAGAATAATAAAGAGAATTAAAAAAATGGGTATCAGCCGAAGTAAAAATAGAAAACATAAGAAGAACTAGAGATAATAGAAGAATATGTGATGGTAATTGTGGCAAATGGTAGTAGAAAATGTGAGAGTATAAAACGTAGTAGTTGAACTGAAGCTAAAAATAGTGATTGCATTCGAAAAGTAGTAAATTGTAGTAGATTTTCAAATAGTAGCCGTAGAAGTTTGACTAAGAATAAATAAATAAATATAACGAACAAAAAGGTCTGCAAATAGTACTTGGTTTCGATTACATCCCATTACATGCTATAAAATGTATTACCTGAACTTACATAGTACTCTTTTTACCTTAAATACAAATCCTTGTTCATATAACAGCTGCAAACATAAGCGAAATGCAATCGCGATGCTGAATGTTGACGGTGCGCATATATTTGTTGTTTTATGCAACATGGCGCTCCACATAAGCAACCCGTAAGCAGTTATATGGAGCGTGCTGTCTAGGAAACAGGCCCCTCAATTCCCGCTCCAGCCCTCACGTTCTCTTTTGAAACTGCAAACAAAACCCGTAATCCAATTCCATGAACTTGGCAGTTGTTGTTATTCAATACTTGCTCGGCTTTATGGCTAACAAATTGCACAACATTTGTAAGCTTTTAGCGCTGGGCCATTGTCACGTTGGAGGGCGTGCGGTGAGAAAGTGCGTAGGTCAAAAGCAATTTAGTTGGCAACTTGTCTACTTCGAGAGTTTGGCACTTGGGCGAAAGTTTTATGTGTCGCTGCAGCAGGATCAAAGTTATTGCATATCCCTGCGGCCCAGTCTGGGGCAAAGGCGAAAGCAAAAGCAATCAGCATGCAAATGCATTTGGGGACAACCAATATTTATTCCAATAGAGTCTGCACAGCTCGGGACTGCAGTTGATGGAGCGGTAAGCGAGAAATATCGAGCACAATAAGCCACTGAGACTGAAACTGAGCGACGGCGATTCAAAAACAGCGCAACAAAGTATGCAACGGTATTAAAATGAATATACCCTGCTACGAACGGGAATTGATGAGAGAGGAGTTTGTCTGATATCAATAACTATTGAGTTGAATAATGGAATATTTGATCACAATTCGTAAGTAAGCAACAGCTATTCAAAACGAAGAGGTGCGAGTAAAAATCCCTTGAAATCAAAAGAATTTATGGTAATAATAAGGAAAAAACCACTGAGACTGAAACTAAGCAACTGAATTTGGAGCCCCATACCCTGTATACGATAAGAGATATAAATTAATAATGATACAAATTAAATAATTATGTCGAATTTCAAATTGAAAAATAACTTTACCATGCATTTGAGATTAGTTTGAGCTTTACAGCATATACAGGGTATCTTTCAGCGGTCACCCTGGACTATCGCCTCTCGTTATTCCATTCAATTGCATTGTGCACTTGCGAGATCTAGAAATAGTAGCAACCGTGTGGCCAAGCCGCACTCAATACTGAAAAACAAAAGGCTTTTGCCGGGCTGCAAGGACAATTGCAGGCCTGCAACCATATTTCAAGGATAGCTACTAGACGTAACAAGACGAGGACAAGGACGAGGACGACGGTGTTGAGCACTGATGCAGGACCAAGCTTAGAGGCTAAGGCCAGGGTTGAGCTGTGGCTCCGACTATGCCAAGGACGTTGCTGCGACGGAAAAGCAATTCCGCCGGGGCATGAATAAGAAACGGAGAATGACAAAAGACAAACTTATTGAAATATGAGCGGAATAATATCAACAGCAAAACCTGACATTACAATAATACTTAATAACAGTCATAATAACGATGGCACGCATAACTTGGCCAAATCAAAAAAAAAAAAAAAAAAAAAAACAATAATGGAAAATGACAACTAGGGCCACGACGCAACAGCGTGCAATGCGACGTATACGCAACGAGGCAGAACTTTTTTGTATCCAATTTATGTACAAATTGAAAGCAAATAAGTGAGAGTGATATAGATTGAGACTTATAGAATAGCAAATACCCTATATGACAAGGCAACAAAATTTATATATGAATACGAGGTCTGTTCAAAAAGTTTCGCTCCTTTTGTTTATCAATAGAAACCTCAATGCATTTTTATATACCACAAATCATAGAAGTTTACATCTTAATCGCAATCTTAATCTTAAGAGAAGATATCCTGATGAATATATAACTCAGCTTAACGATATCTCGATTAACAGGGCATGCATAGTTGCCGCAGATTTTAAGATCATCGATCTTAATGCAACTGAGTGGCTATGGAAAACAAAAGCAGAAATTTAGCAGATTTAAATAAATAACTAAAAGACTCTTCTACTTCACATACGTTTCAATATGTTTATTTTACCTCATATTTTCTTTAAATATATTCTGAAACACCTAGCCTGGGTACTTAAATTTATCGAAAGGAATTTTAAAAATTTACTAATATTTATCGTTAGTGAAATTTAAATTTGAATTTAACTAAGCTAGTTTTTCAGATCAAGACTCCAAGCAGCTAGGCTAGTTGTACGTTCTTTTGCAGATACAAATACAGATACCCCATCGGAAACGTTATAAAAAGTTGCAGTTAAAGCACATAGAGTAGGTCTCGCGATATAGCAGGTAAACAGGTAGGAGATAAAACTTTACGAAAACTTGGCAGCACGTTTCGCTCACTGTGCTGGGCCCCAGTTTGGCAGCCAATTATGGCCACGAGTCTAACCAGTAGAAAGGTGTGTATGCTCACGCACACATACACAGCGAGCACCAAAATTAGATTCTATTGACAGCTGTGAAGTGAATATTGGCCATTAGATTGTACAAACAGAATTGTTGAGAACTGTTTATCCACATACCCAAAAATTGGTGCTGTTTGCCCATGCTATGAATCGTGTGAATGTTCCGCAAATAGAAATCATATTCGTTTATTATTCATCAAGTTCCCATGGCAGTCAACTACTTTACTGTAAAAGCAAATATTACCTAATCGCCGTGGGACTGTGTGAAAAACATGGCAGTTAATTGGACTTTTTTAATTAACAAAAAAAAGAAAATCATTTATAAGATTAGCGGCTAGGAAAATGTACAACTTCACTTAGTACTCCTAATTTGTACATTTTCCGTTTTAAATAAATAGAATAAATGGTATAAGAAATGGGATGGAAATAAATATATAAGCAATATTTATTATAAATAAAATAATTGTGCAATTTCTTATATAAATCCAGACTACTACCAATGCAATTTTTTCAGTTAATTCGTAATTTGCTAGAAAATTAATAAAAGTTTTCGTATGTCTGTCAGCTTTTATTGTGGTTTTCGGTTCAGACAGTCAAGAATCAAAGTGAGCTCCAATCTTTGTTTTTTGCTCCAAAGATAAAACCTTTAATAATATAACTAACCTGATCAACTTTTTGGAATATTTTGTGGTTATTTATTACTCAACATTCCTGATGAGGCGCACTGTATATTCTAAGTCTTTAATAGATCCAGTTGGCTTCTGAACTCTTCTCTACAGCTGTAGAGCATCCAAAACACTTGACTCCTCGAAAATCCAATTGGTTTTTATCATAGAGCCAACCAAATTTCTAGACCTTGCCATAAGTCGTTAATGAAGTTTGCAATCGTTCCCCTAATGAGCATCCGCTTTTTTATTAGTTTTCCATGATAATAGTCGTATGATAAGCTGACACAGTTTTAGGATATTTAAGAGATGCGAATCTAAACTGGAGGACGCAGCATGCTTGGCGAGGCGCAGGTCATCTGGCACATCCTGCCATCTATTTTAACCAATTACAGATGTCTGGCTGGTCCCTTGGCGAACATTACTACAATTCTGGCATTTCACGCTATGCGGGCTCTATTAATGGGGCGAGCTAACAAGGGGCGGGCAGCTGTGTAGCAGGCGTGGCATAGGATATCCTGCGTAGCAATCAGGCTGAGACTTTGTGACAGTTCTCTATGTGTTTGGCTGCTTTTCATTTCCTTATTTATTCAACAAGTTCCGCTGCGAGCGGGCAAACTAGGACTTGGCGACACGCACCAAATGGAAGGACCCTTCAGGTCGAAAAAGAGGCGAAGGAGACGGGGACCAAGAGGCAGACGAAGGTTTCACTGGCAGTTTTATGTGCTTATAATCACATTTTTTTCGGTATTTGTCGGTGCTCGGCATCGATTTGTTCGACATTTGTTGCATGCCACAAGGACACGCATACCTTACCGTAGTGCCCTCCCTGCCCTTCCACCTGTTTCTTGCGTGCTTTCTCTTTGACTTGACTTTTGGGGCCTTTTACTTTAGTGGCATTTATTTTGTCACATGTTATTTATGTCGGAATGCCTAGGATGGAGTTAGAGCAAATAGTTGGGATGGGGGTGGATGGATGCGAGGGGATTTGGAAGGAGTTATAAGCCTGTAAGTGCGTGTTTATTTGCTTGGCCGCATTGGTAGTGGTATTTGCGGGACTGGCTTAGAGGTATTTTCTTTTTCGGCACCTTATCGAAGCGTTGCAGCAGCCAGAACCTTGATATCCTTGTAATTGAAACAAGGGTTTTTTCTCAGCTTGTTATGTGTTAGTGTGCATGTGTGTGTGTGTGTGTGTGTGTGTGTGAGTGTGTGCTTATGACAAACTCATTTAATATTTATTAAATTTGTGCGCTCTCGGGCTTTATTTTCATTTGGCACGTACCAAAACAAACATTTGTTAAGTTTGCTTTATGCGAATGCCCTTTCTTTTGCAGAGAGTCTCATTAGTTTTCTCAATTGTATTCGGCTCCCATATGACTGAAGTATGTCAAGAAGGAACAGTTTAGTAATCTATTTAAGCCCTAAAAGTTATTTGCTTAGTTAAATACTTTGAAGTTTCTTGATTGAAACATTTTCTATTCAGCACTTTCATGAATAATTAAATAAAAAGCAAAGAGAACAAATTTAAAACAATTTTTAAAATTGTTTTTATTATTTTTTGGTCTGCTTCAAGGAGTCACTAATTTCAATATTTATTTATTTATTTTTATATAAATATTTACTTTAAGCCTGGCTACATGCCAGTTTAACCTTGTTTTATTTAAATAAATTTCTTTCCTTCTCCTTTTTTAAGTCAGTCAAAATACCTGGTTTCAGCAGCAACTCTCACCATTTCCCTTTTAACCCAATGCCTTTACTACGCCCTTGGCAACCGAGCAATGTAATTAAAAACTTTGGCCAAAGCTGCAAATAGTTTTCATAAATTTTTTCTGTTGCATATTTTAGGGTTTGAAAACAATAATTAAAACAAGCCTGAAGCCATAAAGCACACTAAGTAACTGTTAATTGAAATCCGGTTTAAAGAGTAGCTAAAACAGGTGACCAAAACAGGTAAAAACGGGCAGGTGAAAAGTTCGAGGCATTGAAGCCCTGAATTTGCTTGCAACAATTCGATTAGGGCACAAGCAATAAAAAAAAGAACTTAGCAAAAAAAGAGCGTGTGCAACTGCCATTGAATGAATACGAATATGAATATGAATGTGAATGCGTGAATATGAATAACTATAAATGAGTGTTGCGTGTGTATAAATGGAAATAATGAAATAATGAACTGTTGAGAAGGTTCCCAGACAGATCGCATCGCACATTTCGTGGTTGGACTTTGTTTTCCCTCCCTCTCTCTCTCTCTCTCTCTCTCTCTCTCTCTCTCTCTCTCGCTCTGCCTCTTAATTTTAAAGATTTTTGACTACTGTGAACCTTGCGATTAAGTACAGGGCAGCTGCTATTGTTGTATATTCACAGTTCATTCAACCTGCAATTGTTGCTGAACAAGATTTTTGATGCTGAAACTGACACCTGGAGTAGAACTTTTGAAATAATAAAGTGGGATGGGAAGAAGACGAATCGAGGGGAATGAAGGAAACGAGTAAATGTGAGAGTTTTACTTGAGAGAGATTACTTTAATTATTTTGTAAACGACTTTTATACCAGATGTATTACAATTATAAATTAATTGAAACGTAATGATGTCAACTTCCAATTAAATTTTGTTTTATAATTAGGTTTTTTTTCTATAAACAAAATAGAAAATATCAATAAATATAAAATATAATACACAATATAATAAAATTAACAGATATTCTATCTTTAAAGATTACAAAAAAAAAACAAAGCAAGTAAGAGTGCTCTAGTCGAGACTGTTCGACTAGGAGATACCCTGAACCCTGCGAAGATGCGATATTCAAATCACTTTACGCTTCTTTTGCATATGCATATACAAACAACATATACACACACACATGCAGACACACGCATAAGCACATGCTCTGCTAACTCCGCAGTTTACGCAGCGACTGCGCGTTGGTTGCGCTTAGGCTTTATTATGGAAACTTATTTGTTGAATAAGTTTGCTTCTATTGTAGATGGACTTTCGTAATCAAACTTCTAAAGAGTAATAATGACATTCATATGTATCTACAATATTTGTTAAAACACAAGTCCCCAAATTTGGTGGAAGGGGGCAAGTAACTTTTAAAAACGAAGCAAAATTATCGATTTTCATCGATAATAAGGAAATGGGATGATAAGGAAAAATGATAAACGCGTACTGCGCATGGTATACACGAGTATACATTTAAAATTTCAGATTTCTAGCTTTTGTGGTTTACTAGATCGCTGCGTTCACACGGACGGGCGGACGGATGGACGGGCGGACAGACGGACATAGGTATATTATCAAGATTATATATACTTTATGGGGCCTGCCACGCTTCCTTCTGCCTGTTACATACTTTTCACAAAAACATTATTCCCTGATTTCCCATTTTCAATGGGTTCAGGGTTTAAAAACTAAGAGCATGCCAATAACCAGTTAAATTAATTCAAACTCCTCAATTTATAGATGTGCTACGCCCCAATGGGCGGGTAATGTTATTTATAGGCCTATCTTTATCTGGGGTCATCAAAAAACTTGTTGATTTTAGCTGTAAAGCTGTGAAAGGTACCATTTTTTTTGGTTTGGTCTTTTTCGCTGTCAAACTCAGGATTTTTTCAATTTACCATGCCCCAATGGGCGCAGCAATATATACATTTTTATGTGACGACTGTCTAAAAGAATACAGATTAAAAATTTCGGAAGAAATAAAACCTTTTGCTGGAAAGTGTCTAAAATCACTTTTAGACAAGGGTTCATATGGGCGTAGGTATTCGATATGTCAGTTTTTTGCTTCAATAGGAACAAGTTTTGCACAGAATCAAAATCACTTTTTGAACATCTTCATTTCAATTAAATGTTTTTATAATTTCATTAATCAACATAAAATTATGTTTTGTCAAGTTCTTCATTTGAAATTCTTTTTTTATCATTAAATTAAATTGTTCTGCAAATTAAATTACTTACATTTCCATGCAAGCTACCTGTAAAAACGTTGACCTAAATATTTGTATTTCAATTATAATTTACACATTATTTAAATAAAGTCTCTCTCTCTCTCTCCCCTCCCTTTTTCGGGGCGGCCAGAATATTATATAACATACAAAATATACACGAATTGCAAACAATTGGAATTTAGAGTAGTTTTATTTCCAATTAAAACTTAATTTTATATCAATTATATTTTTCAACTTAATCATATTTTCCCTGACTCTTGTATCAAATGTCTTTCAGCAGTCTATATTCCATGATAAATAGAATATAGAATATATTATATTTATAGCTTCAAATTTAATTATATATCTAAATATAATAAAACCCACGTCATCAGCTATCTATTGTGAAACAAATGAATACATATGTATTCTATAATAAAGACATATATTTCTTAGTATATGTGTTTATGTTTGTATTGTGTGCGTACATGGTTAGCAGCATAATTTGCATATAAATAAAAAAAACAATAACAGACTTGCAAACCAACTAAGCTGAACCAGCCCAAAACTCATTCAACGAACCAGAACCAGTGCCAGAGCCAAAGCCAGAGCCAGAGCCAAAGTCAGAGGCCGAGCGACAGCGAGAACGAGAGTGGGAACGAGAACAAGTGCAACAGGCAGCCGGCTCGATAAACGGGCCAAGAAAACAGCAGCAACAACAAAAACATTTGGCAACAGCTGCTGCCTAATAGCCAAGACAACAAGCCACACCAAAGCCAAGTAAGAGTGCTTTAAATGGCAGCGCCCGACTTGCTAATACCTTCACCACGGAGAAGTCAACACATAGATGATAATTAAATAAAATGAAACATAAAATAAAACTCCTGAATATTTAAAGTTTTTACTTGAGCTATATGAAATTTCTAACTGAAACTCATATTGAATGCTATTGGATATCAGAGAGTCATCATTTAACCGAGTCAAAGCCATTCAAAGTTCAATTTGATTCCAAGCCAGGATGTGCAATTGTTGTGGTAACGTCTCTTACCGACTGTTACATACCTACGCAGCAAACCATTATACCTTGACTTATCCATATTAAGTGGAGTCGGGCGGGTATCAGCAAACAAGACCAAAAAACAAACTCGCTGCACTCGACCAAGTGCCACAGTGCCGAGCTCCAACTCCACCTCCAGCTTTTGTCTACAGTGTGCGTTGATTCAGCTGCTGCTTCTTCTTGAACCGGGGAACTCTTGCCGGTCCCCGCACTCTCGTAACATCTTCTTCTTCTGCTTCTTCCTTTTCTTGTGTGTTGCGCAACAAGTTAGCTTGGTTCGCTTTTTAAGGCCAAGACCAAAAAGTCAAGCAACTCGCGAACAACGGTTTTCAGCCACAGCGTGTTATTCTTCTTCTTTTTCGAGCTGCCGTTGCTGCTGTTGTTGCTGTTGTTGCTGTTGCTGTTGCTGCTGCTGCTGCTGCTTCAGCTGCTGTTTATTCACTTGACTTCTAATGCACTCAGAGGAAATGGGGCTACCAGTGGCAACCGGCATTGGCAACAGGTAACAGCAACAACAGCCAACCAACTCTGTCATAACGATAACAACAGCAACAAAGTAGTAAGCAAATTAAGATTGCTACACTAGAAAATACCCTGTAAGTAGCTGCTAGGCCACAGATATTCTTAGCTATTTCACTGAATCAAATCGAGTAAGTTAGCCTAAACGGCTCCTTCAAGTAGCTGCCCCACATACATATATACATCGTTAGCTTCCATTATATAATTTTATATTTAGTAGAACTTTCATAGCTCGATATTAAATATAAAATACTGAATCTGATCTATAATTTATATTTTTCAAGAATCTATTGCGGACTTTGTAATGAATAATTCTGGAACACAGAACTCTCACCTTCTGACTACCCAACATCAAATATACCTTAACCACTGTCAATAGCTGTAGGATATATCAACAGCAACAACAACAACAACAACAACAACAACAACAACAACAGCAGCAGCGGAAGCAATAAGATTCTGTCTTTTATATGGAGCAGCAGACGAGACGAGTCAAAAGTGCAATGGGATTACGTATGTATGTTGAATTGGATAAAGATGGGTGGGGGAAGCGGAAGGGGGAGTCACTTTTAGACAGACTCTTGAGTAATGCCAATGGGCTCGTTATGTCTATAACGGATGTGCGTATTCGCTCTCTTTCACACCCGCTGTGCATCCAAGTTGAAGCTAAGCCGCTTTGGCGTGCGCAAAAAGGTTTCGGGCGCATTTTGCTTGTAAGTAGGTGAGTTGTTGACGACGGGTGTGGGGGATTGGGGAGCTGGGAAAATGTGTCGTGAATTACCGTAATAAATGCTGAGTACATTTAAGGGATTGCATCAGACAATTGTCCATTAATTGACATGAGACAAGAGTTCTTTAATTAAAGAGAAAAAACTAGGCCACATTTAACATCGCTGCGGATGGGGTCCAAACTTGTTTGCTAGATGGACGGATATAATTTTAATTGATCTATTTCAATATTAGATAACAGTTTAAAAAAGTAAATTGTAATATTGCGATTATACCTAAATAAATAACAATCGTAACCTTTAACCCACCTCTTGTAGTATCTTTGTTATAGAGAGAAGCACTTTCATGGGCAGCTAAAAGGGTCAAGCGCACAGCAACTTAACGAGACGCGTTTCGGCTCTTCATTTCGTTGATTCTTCCCCGCCGCCTTACTCTATATATAGAGCAAATGAGCAAACCAAAGCGTAGCCTGTTGAAACCGTAGCATTAAAAGCAGCAACGACAACAACAAATGTAACAACAGCAACAGTTAAGTAGGCGCAGCACAAAGCAAAAACCAAAGCAAAGTCAAGCAAAAGCTGCTTAGTATTTGCTTTGCTTTTGTTTCTGTTTCTGTTTTGTTTTTGCATTGTACGTACGTGTGTATGTATATGTGTGTTCGTATTATGTGTATGTGCTTGTGTGTGTAAAAGTTGTTGTTTTTTCTAGTCGTTTGCCCAGCATGTCAACAAATTTGTTTGCTGATTAGAGAGAACAGATTGCGTAGGTATGTGTATGTGTGTGCGTGATTCTCTGATTGAAGTGTACGTATTTGTGTGTGTTTTTGTGTGTGTAGGAGCAAGAGGGTGTCTTACAATTACATTGCAAAAGCACAAAGCGCAGCAGCCGTTTAATTTTTGTGTCCCACTGTACGTTTGCACAACTGTTACTTATTTGTATTTTGATTTTGTTTTTGGAGCGGCGACACGACGCATTGCATAACCGCCACAAAATACCAACTACAACAA
Organism: Drosophila leonis; assembly: GCA_035045365.1. NCBI lineage: Eukaryota > Metazoa > Arthropoda > Insecta > Diptera > Drosophilidae > Drosophila > Drosophila leonis. Next base: position 5,858,680 of record JAWNPC010000948.1, on the reverse strand, counting down.
TAGCAACAACAATAATACGTCCGAAAATACACCCACAAAAACAGCGGCAAACGCAACCGGTTTTCCGTCTCCATCTTCGCTGTGTTTGCTGCTGTTGCTTTTTGTCTCGTTTTTGGCAAATAAAAGCAATCAAATATATAACTGAAACCAAGCAAAACTTCAATTGTATTGCAGCTGCAGACGTTGCGGCCGCTGCCGCCAGGGGGCGCCACGCACGTTAACCCACTGCCCTCGGTTCGTTCGCTAACGACAGCGCACAATAATTATGCCAATTTTGAAGTGCGATTGGTTGGGTATTTTGACTATGCCAGTCAGTTTGTATTAAATAATACATACATATACATGTACATATCTTGTCCGCGTTCATTTCTCATAATTTCTCGCTTTATACAATATATGTACATATGTATGTATGTGTTATTCGCTCTCAAAGAAAAAACTTTCTTTATTGGTACACTGTATAGCTGTATAACTTCTTAACCATTTTGTCCGCGCGATTGTTTTGGTTGACTCATTGCATTTTAAGATATATCATCTGTCTCATATCTTCATTTGACTTATTCTTCCAGAATAGAGGGTATATGTGGTGCTTATTAAGGTCTTTACATACAAATACATTTATTTACTAGTTAGTTACTAACTTAGTTACAAGTTACAAATATAACAGAGTATGTGGTATTCGCCGTAACCGTTTTTAGCTCTCTTTCACTCACTTTTCCGCTGTATTTTCTTGTCCCGTAATTTTACGGCACGTTACATTTAACTTTGCCTAAAAGCAAGAAACAGCAAAGGCAATAAAAAATGCAAAAAAAAAAACTCGTTTTTTGCTGCTGCAACTTTTTTTGCGTGGCAGCCACAGCGTGTGGCGAGTGCGTGCGTCCGCAATCAGCGGCCCCATCAGCCGGTCTCTCAAATGCTGAAGCAAAACCCTCAGTAGAGACCGCCTTTGGGCCATGTTTTGCCTCTCAGTTGGTTGCGGTTTTTTATCTTTTAATTCGCTCTCAGTTTGTCCAATGAAAAAGGCGGCAGAAGAAAATTCTAGGGCTGTCTTCGACGCTGTTGCTGTTGCTGCTGCCACTTTTTGTGGCATCAACTTTTGCAACTTTCACAATTTGTGCTAAGTGCGTTTTCTGATTTATATGACACGAAAGAAACGAAGGGAAGTGGCACGATAATGTCACTCGCACAACTCTTGCAACAAAAAGTTGCAAATGGAGCAGCCCTTCCCCTACCTAAGTGTAGCTTGTCTACTTTCAAAATAATTGAAAAATACTTGAGATTGAGCAAGAAAACTTTGAGTACACAGAAATCACTTGAATTAACTAAAGTCAAGCCTTAGCTTTGCTAATTAAAATTTTCAATTAGTTTTTCCCGCCTTTTTGCACAACTAGCAATGAATTTTCGAAAAGAACAAAAACACATATCAAATTAACTTGTATGGAGTCATTTGAAAATTATTTTAGGAACAGTCGAATGAAGCCGCAGAATAGTTTCCCTAATCGGATTTCGCCAGCTTTACAGCTTTGTGAATAGAATTGTCTAAACCCCAGCCAAAACTTGCAATAATATCCAAAGAACTAAGTGCTACAAAAATGTCAGTTTCCTAGCACTCATAATTCGGTTTGGGTACATGTCAACAATCGCTCTGGCTGTCAATCAATCAATCTCTCAATAATATGTAAAATTCTATAAATTATTAGAATAGTAAACATCAAAATTTCTACTGAATATAACGCCCAGTTCGGAGTTTGTGCATTGCATCAATCATTCAGTCATTCAATCAGTGTCAGCACCAGAATCAGAATTCTAAAAATGCAGTTTTTCCTTTGTAGCATTTGCTGCATAGTTTAACTTTAATAGTGGACTCAAATATTATAATCAAAACTTGGAACTTTTACAGATTTCTTTTAGACATCGTAAAATTTGCATAGCTCTGCATAGAAATCAGCCAAGCATAAAACTTACTTTTTGTTTGTCAGTGGCAAAAATATTTCAAGAATTTTCAAATGGGGCAAAACTTTCACTATTCATAGGAAATGTGCAGGAATTGTATCTGCCCAGTCACTGCGAGCAATCAACTGCTCCTAATTGCCTCATTAACGCACACAATGGAACGAAGGCAACGGAAAATGAATTCATCTTGGCCAGGTAATTAGAACACAGAAAAAAGCAGAGAAAAAGACAGAGAGAGAGAGAAAGACAGAGAGAGAGAGACGGAAACGAAAAAACGCATTTCATGCTAGCAGAACGAAAACTTAAGCAATTATATTACAGTTCTTTATATAGTAACTTGCTCATAATTTATCCCAAGAGCTGACTCAAGTATTTCACACACGTAACACGCATCAAGCATACGTCACCCAAATGAAAAGAAAATAAAACAGTTAATTACGTTGACAATGAAAACGAAAAGTAAAAAGACAAAAATAAGATTTGTTGTTGGCTGTATTTCGCTGGCTCTGTCACAATTGGGTGCAAGCTTTCCACGCACTGTGAGTGCATTATCAAAGTCATGTCTTGTGGTCTTTCCGCTTATTAAGCACTCAACAATGCACAAGTTTACAGATTGTTAGAAAAAAGTTGGAGCCAGCTAGACTAGTTTTTACCCTGTTGATAGTCTTGACAATTTGTGATACTCTGAACGCAACTGGCATAAGGCCATATAAATGGCGACAAAATTTCATTTTACAAAGTGGGTCCAAAATCGACTATATATACTATACTATACTATGATATAGTACTGGTGACCTATATCAGTATATATAAGCTTATCATCTTGTTTGATAATCAAAATTGAATTGATTTTAAGGAAAACATCACAAACTTGAGATGAAACACGAAGCTAGATAAAGATTTATACAATCCAAGACAAATATACTCTTTTATGGCAATTGATTGTATAAAATCTTATTTGCATTATTATTTGGTGTTATTCTAGTACATCGATTTATATCGAACGTTATCGATAAAAATACGATTAAAGGAAATCGGTTCAAAAATATATCAAGTTGTTATGCCACGCTAAAGGCTTTCATGAATTGCTCGACTCTCTGCCATATATGTACTCCTTTAAGTTGTCACACTTTCTACAGGGTATGCAAAACAAACATACTTGCCTTGGCGACAATTTCTTTCAACACTTTCTTGAGCACGCAACAATAATAAAAACAACAACAACAACAAATTTTGCGACTCATTAAAATGAAGCCAAGTCGCATGAAAATCATAAAAGCTATAAAAATAAAAAGTTGTATTTGCAATAGCTGTAATATTAATATAAATAATAGTTTTAACAATTACCCACACACCTACTGCACACCTGTTTTGGTGGGTGGCCCTTTGTCAACTGGGTTTTTTTAGATTTTGTTTATGGTAGCTGCAATTGGCCAATGGGCAATTCACAAATGGGCAACGTGAATATAGACATACATACATATATTTATGTATATGTATTTTAGTTGTGCCATCTTCTGCAATTAGCAAATATAATTGATAACAATTTGGCATTGGGTTTTTCTTTGTCGACGCTTTTTGCAATGCACTTTACGTAAGCGTTAAGCTTCGCAGTTTCCCCGCTGTCTCCCTTCCACCTGTTACTGGCTTTGCTTGGCGTGGGCGCCTTGGGCTTGCCTTACAGACACTTAGTTTCGTCATCCTCATCATCATTTTATCATTATTGCATCTGCTCAACTATTTACAACTGGAACCGCATTTTCATTGCCTTCTCCTTCATAAAGAAGCGAAAGAAAAACTCTTCATTATATTTTATTTTTATAAAGCTTAGCTTGATCCTAGAGCTTAACTAAGTCAACCAACAATCAAGAGGACAAGTGCATAGTTAAAGTACACATTAAACAGATCGTGGGAAAACATTATTATATAGAACCCATAAACATTCGGCGAAATAATTAAGAGTGGTAGTTAAGTCAAGTTAAGCTATACTACAATATAAGGAAAAAGCTCGGATTGCTCTTGACTTTGTCTATTTTCTGAGAAGTGTCTTCACGTACCCATAAAAATGTTTAGACGAAATTACAGTGCCAAATATAAGATACCCTTAAAACTGATATGATAATAGATACATTAACATAGAAATATATAAATATGGTATACAGATATATAGATATATATATAGATATATAGATATATAGATATATAGATATATAGATATATAGATATATAGATATATAGATATATAGATATATAGATATATAGATATATAGATGTATAGATATATAGATCTATAGATATATAGATATATAGATATATAGATACATAGATATATAGATTAATAGATATATAGATCTATAGATATATAGATATATAGATATATAGATATATAGATATATAGATATGTATATCCATACATATATAGAGATATATATAGATATTAAGATATGGGATTTCCATACTTCCCCACAAAATAATGATATCCTTTGCCTTGGCTTTATCATTCACAATGAACTCTCTCTGATAGAGGAAATTATAAAGTGAAATATCAAAGATATACATAGCTGTGCATATTTAGATACTCATAAAAATGTGAAACTTTTGATACCCTTTCTAGAGCTTTATCTTTCACTTAATAGAGATATTCATACAAATGTGAGTGCATACTTCTTTCATATACATTTGTACGGTATACATAATTAGAGTTATCATTAGATATTGCAATGGCAAACTTTTGCCCCGCTAGCAAGCTGGATGACAACTTATTAGAGCGTAAACGTGGTCATAAATTCTAATTCTCATTCTAATTACATATCAACACAGTTGGTCCAGTGGAGCAGCTCGCAAAGTTTTCGAAAACTGACAGCGGGTAAGAAATAGAATTAATTATGTAAATACTTTTTTTGGAAGCTGAAAAATTGCTCAAAATCATATTTCATAATGTGACCCATTCAAAGAGATGCGCGTAAGAAGAAGAAAAAAGGTAGCCCGACTTATGATGCGGGTTCGCGCGTCAAATTTTTCTGTGCTCCGTCGGGCAGCTAATTAAATAAATCTCAGACTGGGCACTCGTCACGAGCTGCATTACGCAAGTAGAAAAAACTTCTTGTTCGGCCAGTTTTTACCTTTTACGGGGCGGCGATTTACATAATTTTTCATATTATTTCATATGATGATTATTATTATTATTATCATGATTATTATGATTATTCTTTGCGCCTTGTTTGGCTCTCGGCGATGAGCGCACGTCACATTTTGACGTCGTTCCAACCACGTTTGCCAAAGGCGAAATATAGTGTTGCATGACTGCAATATACCCTGTAAATAGACACAGAAGCTGGATATATCATACTTTCCAGTACTTCTATATAGACTTAATTTTCAATACATGGGTTGCAGCGGTTCCTGAATAAAAAATACCAAATAAATAAAAACAATATAATCAAATGTTTTAAAATATATTCATATTTTTTTATTTTTTCATTATTGATATGTAGTGATTTAATGAGAGATAAAGAAATCGGGATAGTTTGCAGGATTACCTATATTATTATTTAATTTGTTTATAAATGCACTCCAAAATCCACAACGTGAATTATATATTTATAACTTTTGTAATTCAGAGCATGAAAAAGAAAGATCAGAATCGATTTTTATCGATTATAGAAAAACTCTTAGCTGCGAAGCTGACAATAACTTTATGAAGAGGAATAGACATCCAGAAAATTATAAGATTGTCTTAAAAATATATAAAACAAAATAAACAGAGTGTATAGCAGCTAGGAAATCGGGCAGATCTAGGCCTTCCTTTGGCATAGATTCGTTCATTCACAATAACTTTTTACTTGTGTCTGTTACATATAGAATCACAACTTCAATATGCCCGCTTTGTATATTTCTCAATGGGCAATAAAACCGGCTGCCACCATTACGTCTATGGCATTAGCTTTGACTCTTGGCTCTTGGCCATGCGCCAGAAACGTTATCCAAAACCCAACCAAAAAACTAGCTCGTTCGCCGCTTTGTTATCTGCGCTTCTTCTTCTTCTTCTCGCGAATTCTAATTTAATAACGAGCGAATCTACAAGATACTTTATTTGTTTTTGTTATACTTTTGGTTTCAATGTCCGCCTAAATACAATGTTAAATAAGGCGGCTCTTTTGTATATTAAATTTTTTTAGCACATTCTAAAAAATTATTGAAAAAAAAAATATTTGAATTTATAATAAAATTAAAAGAATTTGGAGTGGGCTTATGAAGGTAATTATCAATAGGCTTTGATTCATAAGAACTTTTGAATGCGAAGAAATCAAGCCTTATTCAGTTCAAAGTAGTTTAAATTGGAATATTGTTTGTCTCCTTTTAGAGAGAGAAAATACTTTATTAGGAATTTAATGACCGGTCCATAAACAGAACAAGAGAAGAGATAATGATAATGATAATGATTTACATATACATTATGTTTTCATAAAAGCCTAACTGTTTTCATAGCAAGCACGTCCTTAAAATTGTACAGGTGAAGCTTTTTTATATAGACTTCCGAAGCTGTTTTCGTTAATAAGAAGACGAAACTATTATGAGGATCAGCAGCATTCTACAGTATTTTTTTGTTGCTTTGACGTTCAAAGAAACAAATCTTTATAGTAACAAATTTTTTTCAAATTTATTCTTAAATGCAAATGTTTATTGGGAAAAGTGGCTTATATATATTAAAAATTATACTAAAGTATTATTTATCTTTTAGCTTTTCATAAATGACTTTGTCTTTTTCATATGATTTTACCATTCAGTACATCTAAATCGACTGCATTACTACTTTCATTACATTTACCGAAATTTAATTTTATTTTGTAGCTTAATTTAAATTGTAAATTTCAAGACTCTTTTTAAATGGGCAACGCTCAGTGATCCATTACTTAGTATTATTTATTCGTATTATTTTTGGCAACATTGTTAAGCTGCTGCACAATTGCTTTGTCTTCGCTTTTGCTGCTGCTGCTGTGCTGTGCTGTGCTGTGCACGTGCCAATGGTAATAATTTAAATTTATTATGCCAGCCAAATAATGCGGAGCCGTGCATTATGTATACGCAGCGAGGAACATAGAAGAGATGGGGATTTGGGTGTTTTGACTGCCGCCTGCCATCCGAGCTGCGCAACGGCTCATATTTTGTGCGCTAATTTGCAGTTGAATGGCGCTTTAATGCAGCAGCATCGAGCTGCATTGCCTTGAGTAACCATGACATCCCCCAAAGCTGCGCCTCCCTCCACCTGTACATCTCCCCTTGGGGCAGGAGCAGCATCACGTTACGTGACATGACAGTAATTAACATAATAATCCATTTTGCAGCTGGGGTAACCATTGAAAAGAGCAACGCCTGCTGCCTGCTGCCTGCTGCCTGTTGCATGTTGCCTGCTGCCTGCTGCCCCTTGTCCGTTGCCCGATTTGATGAAATGAAACCCTCAATATGGACCTGCTGCTACAGCTGGAGCTGGTGAGCTGCAACTGGGTTAACTAGCTGGGCGTCTGCAGGTTAAGCCGCTACATCACGACCGCGACCACGATTCTGGGCGATTCTGGGCTCTGGCACGTTCAATTTAATCGCATATTAGATGATGCTGCAGCACCAATCCAATAAATTGGAAACCAACCACGCTCTGCTCGCCACTCCCAACTCCTCAATCGTCCCGTCAATCTCAGAACACAAAATTCTGACAGAATTTTCTAACCTACTTGACTTTCAGTTCAAGTGCAGAGCGTGGTCACTCTCCACAAATACCCGAAAAGCTCTGATCTTCTACTCATTTCTATATTTCTATTTGATTTCCAGTAGTCTCTACATGAAACACATGCTTGAAACTCAAGTGGCACAAATTATAAAATGTTTCATTGCTTCAACTTAAACATTTTCTATATTCATATCAAAAATACCAAACCTCTTCGTATTTCTGTCTCCTAGTTTTATTTCCTTTAAACTTTGTCTTAGAATGCCTAAACTACGAATGCTATAAAAAAGCATTGATCACAATTCTTTAACTTTACTACTGACTCATTTTGTAGTGTTTAAATTAAAACAGAAAACGAAAGCATAAATTAAAAAATGTATTAAAATATCTCCAATATTTTTGTTATTATTCACTACTTTATGAATTTAATTGTGAAACTTGAATATGCTTTACCAAAATGGTTTCTTCTATTAAGATAGACTCTCATAAAAAAATTTTAAGATAATAGTTTTTATATAAATAGAAAGCGAGAAAAACATAAGTTTAAAAAATCGTTTTTTTTTAAATTGTAAATGGTTTTATACTAAAAGTACGATTGTTTACTTAAATTAAATTATGTAAATTATTTTTTCAAAGTTACTTTCCAAATGAAAATCCATACAAATATTTTTTTATTTTATATAGTAAAACACTGAAACCTTTTGCTGCAGCATTACGGCAAATTATTCTTTAGGCGCGTATTTAAAATAATTTAATCAATAATTTAATTGCCGAGCACAATTTTTCGCACATAATTTTTGCGCTGCGTCAACAACTTGATTATGCCAATGAAAAAGTCATAATAAAATCATAAAATTATAAAAGGAAAACAAGCAACAAAAATATAACAAAAAAAGAAGAAAAAGCGAAGCATTTTAAAGGCCAATTTGCATGAACCGAAAACAAAGAGACGAAAAAAATTAAATACAAAAAAAATAAGTTTTAACCGGGGGCCATAAAAAAGAGCCCCCCAACTCTTTCTGAAGCCCGGGTGGCCTCTGATGGCTTCCTGTCTTGGTTTTTGGCTTTGCTCGTAAACAGTTTTGCAGCCAAGCTGGCGACACAACCGAGAGCCAGATAGTCGAGACAGTTGACTGAGAGACGGAGACTGAGACCGAGATGAAACCTCTGCTGATTTGGACTGTGGGAAATGCGTCTGCGTTTGCGGCCGATGTGGGTGCGTGTTGGCGTGGGAAACACCTCAACTCAATAGATATCGGCAGCGCATACAATATACAATATGTATGTATATACATATAAATATGTATATACATTTTGGAATTTAATTAATTTTTGCCATGCCATTTGGCATTGTGTGGCCATTACACTTCCGCCCCGCTCAAATTGGCCAAATTTATAACAGAGCACGACCATGGCCAGCCAAACAGCTGGGCAGGAGGACACAGAACACGCTAACAAAACGCAATGGCGTTAATTGCTGGAGCCCCCTATCCCAAGTGAAAAACAAAAAGAAAAACAAGCCCATGGAAAATAAAAGAAAGCACTCAACTAAACTTTGCGCAGTCAGCGCGTAATTAACAAAAATATTCCCCAGGTGGATTAAAAATGTTTACAAATTTCTTTGTTTGTTTTTGCAAAATAAAGTATAAAATGTATAGAAGTGAAATATTCCCTTCATTTTATTTTAAATAATATTTTTATTGATAACTAAGTTAAATTTAATAATGTTAAACGATGAATTTTAGAGATATGCTTGAAATCTTTTCTTGCTTTTGCTTCTGTTAATTTGAATTCTATCTTTCTTGAAGTTAGAGCTTAAGCTTGGTTTTATATTGCTTCAAATAGTTCGAAATTCTTACTAGAAAAATTAATTATTATATTAAATTGCACCCTAATTATTTTTGTACATCTTTATAAATTAGCGTATATCCTATGATATTGTTGCCTCTCCTTGTTCTTTTATATATTTTATGCTTAAATGCCGCCGGCTGAAACAAAAGTCCTTTGTAAAGTTAATTGCTTTGTGCTGTCGCCACTGTTATGACCCAAACTTGGCGAAAAAAGAAAAACAATTGAAAAGAAGGCAAAGAGCAGAAGGCACTAAGCAGCAGGAAGCTGGCGGCAGCCAAAGCAAGGCTTAAAGCAAGGAACTGTGTGGCTGACAGAAAAGAAAAGACGTTTACCCAAGAGCTATCCATGACCAAGGGCTGCCGCAGACGACTTTAACTGGAAGGCTCATCTGCTGTTGCTGTTGCTGCTGCTGCAGCCGCAGCTGTCGATCTGCATAATGAAATTGCCGCACATCAAGTACAGTTACTTTGGCCACGAAAATTGCCAGCCAGACAGCCAGACAGCCAGCTGAGAGCTGAGAGCTGAGAGCTCCAGAGTGGGGCGAGAAAGCTTTGCAGCAGCAGCTGCTGCTATTGCTGTCGTTGCAGCAGGGCAATAGGCCGTCAGAAAAGTAGAACCTGAGAAGCGAAAAGCAGAGATCTATTGTTGTGATACCCTGTAATCATATATCGCGTACTTATGGGTTATATTTGCTAGTTGATTCTCTAGTTAAAAGCGTGTGCGAATACGGGTTCCTTAATTCTTTACAGGGTATGTTCTAGCATACCACTTTTCATCAATGCTGTTCTGATGCTTGGATATACTCACAGTTACAGCTTATATAATGAAATAGAATTCTTTCGACGTATATTGCTTAAGGGGTTTTTACAGGGTATCCGCAGTTGCTACTAGAGCAACTGTACCTTGCTATTGTTATTTTCCTAAAGCTGCACTCAGTGACGAGACAAACTTCTGCTGATTGACTTGCTGACTTACTATAAGAATGAAATGCTAGCTGTGACTCTGTGACTCTGTGACTCTCTGGCTCTCTGACTTTCTGACTGACTACCTCTCGGACTGACGGACTGAATCTATGACTAGCTGATTGGCATGCGCGTCGTTTGAGAGGGGTCGACATCGAGCGGAGGCATAATTGATTCGAATGTGCCTTACTTTCAGCTCGTGTATGCAAATCTCTGGGCCTGTGGCTGTCTCTACACCAATTTGCTGGCAATTTTCGCACATTTGGCCAACTGCTGCTTTCACATTTGCAACAGTCGCCTCACTCACCCCACTTACCGATGCCCCTTCTTCTTAGTCCATTACGTCAGTTTAGCAACGAAAAAAAGCACACACACCTAATTAACTGGGTGATTGCTGAACTCTTTGCTCAGTCTCAAAGCGTTTAACCACTCTAATTAATTTTAATTAAAACTCTCTACGCTCGCTCGTAAAACCAAATATTAATTCATAGTATATGAGAGCTCCTGCTCAGTTCTTTGGCATAATCATTTATTATCATCAGAAAAGGTTGTTCGCACTAAAGAGAACTAGCCATTGTGTAACCTTGGTTAGCATCAACTTAAATATTAAAGAATATTAATCGCTTGTGTGCTGGCTGGACAAATTTAAATTTTGGTCGACTTTCAAGATGATTAAATATGATATATCCAAATCTATATCTATATATATATATCTATTTCTATTCTATATCCAGAGCTGTTAAGAATTCCATTTGAATGGAAATTCAAAATGGGTTTTTGTTCTGAAAACCCATTTTGAATTTCCATTTAAATGGAATTTTTAACAGCTCTGTCTATATCTATATCTCTATATCAATATCTCTATATCAATATCTATATCTATATCTATATTCTTCGAATCTTGTTCTTTTCCTATATACATTTGTATATATTATTTATCTCACTCTCACTCAATGTTTTGTCCATCCCACACAATCCGCCATTATTTATTAATATCTTAAGTCCGAACTTGACAAACTGCCAACTGAACTTTGTGTCTTATCAAAACATACAAGTCAACTTTTTTATTGTTCGGCCAAAAAACCCTTTTTTAGCGTCTGGCTATGCGTGTGTATGTGTGTGTGTATTAAAATGTATTACAAGAGTAAACACCTTCTTCTTTATTGCAGTTTTATGGCTACCTAGATTTTTACTTAGTGCGGCCTGTGGCTTTTGTTTCATGGCTCAACAACAAAAGAAGTCAACCAGAGCATGAGCGAATTCACAATAATGTTGTATCTGTTGTTGTGGTTCTTTGCCGTTTCATGTCTGCAATTAATCAAAATATTGTTTGCACCTTCGCTGAACTGCAAAATAAAGAACGACGTCAACCGCACTGACGCGGCGGACACGTATGGTATTACGCACTTCCGTTTCCGCTGCTGTCTGGCTATTGACCACGCTCGACCCACCCCCTCTGGCGACCACCTTTCGTCGTCTGCTCGTCTGGCTTTTGTAATTTTGTTTGTTCACCCGGGCGCACACACAAATAAAAAAATCCGAAATCAAAAACTTTTTATTGCGTTTTGCTTTTGGCTTGGATTTCAGAGTCTGTTGTCCCCTGTCTTAGCCCCGCCTCTACCCATCTTTTAATAATTTTGCACGCGCAAATGTTTGTGATTTATGAGCCGCAAAGCCAACAGCAGCACCAACAACAATAAGAAACACAGCGACAAAATTCACATTCCTTCGTGACATGTCGTCGACACACACACAGGAGTGTGTGCTGGCATGTGTGTGAGCCAAGTTGAGAGCTTCTATGCAGTAGCTGCTTAAGTAAACTTTCAAGCAAATGCGTGTTTAACTTAGAGCTAAGTTTCCTTTGGCTGGGTTAATATGCCAAAAATGATTGCCTTCTAGATTTTAAGTCAAATATATTTGTCTTAAAATAAGTTTCTAGCTGTTGAACTTTATATATCTAAATATTTCAGAATAACTTAAACTGAACTACTGCAATCTACTTTTAAATTTTTGAATTTTTGTAAAGAAATTTCGTAGACTTTGTCTACATTTGTAGTATCTACGGAAACTACTTATGTACTTGGTGCAGACACGATTTGCCTTAAATTACTTATATTTTTCATTTATGCATGGAAAACTTTAAAATGTATTGATCTGCCAAGCTCTACTCAAGCTGTTACTCAACTGTTACAATCCATGACAAATGTGTCAGAAAGCCTACTCTAAACCCTTGTCAATATCAATAAGTGTCGGCTGGGCTGCCTTAATGGAGGGTCACCAATCCTCGGCCACCACATCCACAGAGACCAACATCGACGACCGCTGGCTGCCAATTGCTGGTCACTTAATTAATAAACCAATTCTCTGGTAATTGCTGTCGGCTCTTATATATATATTGTATATATATATTTTTTTTCAATTCTCAGCTCTTGCATAATTTAAGATTGGCTGTCAACTGCAATTTCGCATCGATGTCCTTCATGCCACGCCTGCACACGTGTCGACACTGCGAAAGAGCTGTTAAAATTTGGGCGGTGCCGTATTGATTTTGCATACTATATATATGTCTATGGATTCATGTTCGTGAACATGTTGTGATATGTCATAAATTGTCTCTTAAGAGCTTGTTTTGTGTTTTTTCCTGTTTTTTATATGCGTAAATAACAGTAATTATTGCGTGTGGCATTGCAGCAGTGTACCACGCCCACTTGGCTGTCATTATGCTAATGTCGAATCTGACAGCTGAGCCAGCCGATTAGCTTGCGGTGTTGAGAGCTGTCAACAACCAAATGAAATGCTCAAAAGGGAGCAACAATATGGTGTTTATACTAAATATATGTATATAAATATAAAGTATATATATATATATATATATATATATATATCATATATATATATATATATATATATATATATACATATATATATATAGGTGTATGTTTGTTATAAATGTGAGTTTGTTTGTCAGCGAGTGACATGCAATTATTTATACATTATTTTGGTAGCGTAAATATTGACAAGCGCCTTTGCTGTTACCGCCAGCCCAACGGCAAGCAGTCAAAAGCCTAAGCAAACAAAGCAATTCTCTGGGCGCACATTGCGTATACGCAACACAATGAATACAATGGAAGGAGCTCAGCTTAAGAGCTGTTAAATGCTAGTCGCTTCTAGCATTGTTATTTGATTAACAGCTTGCTATTAGGGTAAATGCAAAATTTTAAAATAAATTTTGCAACAAAATTAAAATTTGTCTTTAAAATTTAATAAATATTATCTCCATTCAAGTCTTCGACTACTATGTACAGCTTAACTAAAAGTGGCGCATCAATCAGCCAGTCAGTTGCTTAAATAGAGATAAATTTTAAATTTGAGTACTTCCTATATTGCTGAATCACATGTTGTTCTGCAACTCATTCAGCTAAGCGTTATAATTTATCTAAGGCAACGCAATCAAAATGTTCGCCCAGCGCCCAAATTCAAGTGCTTTTTGGGAACACAGAGTCAAAGTCCTTCACCCCTCGCGCCTCAATCACCTGACAGAAGCAGTCAATCAAGCGTTCAATCAGGGGCCCTTTCAATAGGCAGTCTCGGCAAATCGACAGCTGTTGATAAGCCGCAGACAGGAATCCACACAGAGAAACGAGAACTCCACTTTGTACTCAGCCTTTCAGTTTAGAAATAGAGGGTAGATTAATTTACATATATTTATTTGTCTCAGTATATTACAAGATATTGACAATGCCTATAAATTGACTGCCAGGCAAATTCTAGTGTAGCATACCTTAACTTTCTGCTTTCCTGTTTATGTTTATATGTAACCTTTATCCAGTGAACACTGTTAGAATAGGTTATATTGTGGCTATGTTTATGTGTCTGACTAATATATATATAAAGGATTCTATGAGCCCAGGCATATATCTCTGTACGATCGACAAACTGAGCTAACAGGGTATTCGCTAGTCATAGACCTCTATTTGCACAGTGTGCATTGTTCTATTTCATATCCTCTGTACTCAGTCGGTATAATAGAGCATATTGCACTTATGATGTGGTATGTAACAGGCACAAGAAGAAAAGTTAATAGAAAAATTAAAAGAAATTGCTAAAACAATCTGAGTTATGTACTCAAGAGGTATGTTCTCTTATACAATACCAGTTAAATTTCGTTTGTTGAATACGTCAATATCTAACTAGCAGATCAAAATGTATTTGTATAGCAGATTCACTTTGCTGTAAGATTCTCACACAAATGTGTGTGGATCAGTAGAGTATAGGGCATCCTTTAGCTCGACTGGAACACTGCTGTTTTTGTCCGATTGCTTACAAAATGTTTGCGTTAGGCTGTCCAAAACACCTTCATCGACTTGTTGCTGATAAAACATACACACACAACATAATCCAAGCACATAAACACACACACACACACACACACACTGCCTCTTCAACACATAACACACTCTGCGCTATGTTGCATACATTTCAGATCCGTTTCGAAGCGCTCACATTTAGGCGGCAAAGCCTGGCTGCAAATTTATGGCTTAGCCCCCTTTCTTTGGCATTCCATACAGAAGCAAACATATTTCTTTACGTTTTACGTTTGGCAGATTTGAAAACCATTTAAATGGCGCCATAAAATCACTTAAGTGTGTTTTGCTGTACACGTTTTCTGTTTTTTTGTGAGTTGTTGCCGTAGCACATTTACGAGCCTTTACGCAACATAGGGCGCGCACAATTCGCATGCAGCAAGGTCAGAAGAAATTCGCTGTGCTACAGATAAAAAAGAAGAAAATGAATCCGTAGAGCAAAGCTTGGCTGTAACCAAAAACCAAGCCAAGCCAAGCCAAGCCATGCCCACATTCGAGAACATATTGCACATTTGCATGTGTGCTAGAGCCTTCATCCATGCGCGTAGGCGTCAAGTTGGATAAGTCCTAGGAGAATACGCACAACATTTCCAGTTGCCAGAGACGAGCAGCTACTCCACCGCAACCCGATAAAAAATGAATCCCAACCATATTAAATTTGTTATAAATTAAGATTGATACGATGAGCCCCTGGGAAAACCATAACTGAATGGCGCTCGTTATGCGTAGAGCAAACGGACCGGGGTACGAGTGGGTCTGTGTGCTCTAGATACACTTACCTCTTAATATGGCATTCGAATAATGAACAGCTGTAAAAAAAGACGAAAAATGGGAGTCGTTAACAATTTGCAGTAAAAATTGATTGTTTGTGTTATTGATGAATCGAGGTGAGCTATATTTAACAATTATGAATTATTAATATATATATGTACATATATATAAATATATATACATATATATAAATATATATACATATATAAATGTACATGCGCAAAACATCTAAACTTAAAATAAATATATATATATATATATATATATATATATATGTATATATATATATACATGTATATATTTTTCTTTTCCCGCTTTAGCTAGACATTACTCATCAGTCAGTGCATTAATCAGAAGATCAATCGATGGTTGCTTTTAGTTACAAATCGAAAATGATGATATGATGATATGATTATACTTCTTGACTCAATCAGAACTCATTACCTTAAACAATTTAGCTTTTAATTTATTTATGTTTCATTAATAAGTCAATCAATCAGTCAATCATTCGATTCATCAGAGATGTGGCCTGAAGAAATAGTTTTACAGCAAAGTTGGGATATAGCTTTACAGTCACCTTTTTCATATTTTATATGATCCATCAATTAATCAATCAACAATCAACTGAAAAAGCTCCATTATTAGGAATATTTATCAATCCCTCAATCAATCAGTCGTTTTGTCAAAAGTTATCAAAGTAAACTATAGCTTATATGTATGCGGCTCATATTGTACATCAAGTTTCAAAAGAAGTTATACAACTCGTGTATATTACTCTTATTATTAAATAACACTTAATCAATCAATCAATCAATCAATTAGTCTTTAGGTCAATCCGACTAGATGCCACAGCTTTGAGTTTTATCTAATTAGTTCAATGCTTTGAAATGCAATTATCAAACGAAACATTCCCGCTAACCAAGTGATTAACTTTATTTTTATCCTCATGTCAAAGTCAATGTCAATGTTTGTTTTATGTCGCTCCTTATTGCACATTTATTTGCTTGGCTGTGCGCATTAATCGTCTTCTTTTGACCATGTTTTGCTCCACAAAAAACTAACTGTTGCCTTTGTTTCGTTCGTTTTGTTTTGCTGTTGCTGTTGCTGTTGCTTTTGCTTTTGCTTTTGCCAATGTTATTGTCGACAATGAAGCGACTGCCATAAAAAGGCAACTCGCACAGCTGCCAACCTCGGAAATTAAAACCAAAAAACGAACAAAACACAAAATTAAATTTCGTTCATCAATTGCTGCAACGAACTTGAAACTTGCAATTGGAGCTGTGTGGCACCAACAGCAACAACAACAACAACAAACAAAATACAACTACAGCCATCCAGTGTTTAATCAAGTGTGAAATCTTTAATCAAGTCAATCGTCCCCTTTCGTGCCTCCCCCTCAGAAAAGCAAAAGCCCAGCTGCCAGTTAGCCAATGCAACGAGCACACAGCTGTCTGAAAGGCCTTTCAGTCATTTTTTGTGCTCTCTCCCTTCTACCTTTACCCTGGCCTGGGCTGGCCTGACCTTTTCTCCCCCAGTTCCCATCGCCCATGGCTGGTGTTGCTGTTGGCCCTCCCACGCTTCAGAGCTGAGCCGTCTCTAAGCCCTCTCTTGCAGCCTGTCAATTAAAAAGCCGTCGTCTCGACTGGCCCGGGCCCTGAGCCAGAGCCTGACACGATTTGTTGCCAGTTGCATTGAAAAAACGGTAAAACAGTGAAAAAGAGTTAAATGAAAGAGGAAAATGCTTTTCCCGAGTGCGAATTAACTGAATTAGCTGTAAATGCTATTGCAATTACGGTAAAAGTGCTGTCAAAGCAAACAGAATCGGATTTATACATATAGAAACCCAACTATCGACTGCGAATCAAATGGCAAATAAAGGCAGGACAAATGCTGCGAGCAGCAAAGCCAAAAAGGCCATGGGAAATCAATGGTATATCCAATATTTATTATAGATATTCATTTGAAATGCCATTTCTCTAATTACATTCTAATTTTGCCAGATTTTCAGCTTTTGACTGAAAATCAAAATAAGAACGCTGCAATCGGAGGCAATCAAAAGCAGATACATTTACAGCAGATAAAATATTGATATTCAATTACCAATCGGCGGGCATTGTAATTAAAAAGTTATCTGTGGATGCCAATAGGGATCGACTTGCAAAACTCCCTGGCTCTGTAAATGGGAAAGGTGTTAAGGCTAACACAATGTTTTTATAGCTGTAACTAATTTTCCATGATCTAATGGGCATAGTAGAGCTTAAAACATCTTCATGGTATATGGTATTGTTGAAACTTCTTCCAAATAAATACGAACGAATTTAACTGTCTCAATAACTATGTCGGTGCATTAAAAAGAAATTAAATTATTTAATTTTCCAATAGCTATCTATCAATATCGGCGAAATGTAATGCATCATACAGAGAGAATATTAAATAAAAATAATATACTTTACTTGCATTCCGTGATTGAATATAATCAAAACTACGAACAACTACGAGCCGAGATGCTTAAAGTGAAAAGAAGGTCCATTCAGATAAATTCCTTAATATCTCTCATTAATTTACGTACAACTTTGTATTCAATACTAAGATAAGCTTTCGAATTCCCACACTTATTTGAAGCTCATGTCATAGCTTTAGCGTGGCGAATACTCGACTCTTGAATATATATTTGTATGCCCACAGTGAGCTCCCGCTTTGTGCAACAATGGAAAGTAAATAAGTATTACGACTGAACAATGGACGCACGAAAAAAAGGAAAGAAAAAAACAGAGCCGAACAGCTGTCTGGATGACTTTAAATAATTTATAAACAAACAAAACAATTTAAATAAATTAAGCCGCTGGCTGTTCATCTAGCTGTTTTCAAGCCAGAAAAAGACCTCTCTCACAGAGCCATGCAAAGACAATTAAAAGAGACGCAAACGGAGTAAACAAAATAAAATAAGAGCCCAAAGCTGGGGGCTAGGTAGAAAATAAAATAAAAGAATCGTGATCTGGGCTTTATAACTGGGTCAAATCTGTGCTTGATGCCAGAGCATGGAATGGAATAAACCGAGTACAAAATGTAACCAAAAGATATTATTGTAGTAGACATCAGCAGCAGCGCGAGAGAAATGCAAATGGAAATGAAAATGTAACGGGCAAAAAGTTTTGCGGCTAACTTTAGAGAATGTCTTTACCATAACTGCCACGCCCCCATTTATACACCCACTCACAGTGCACAATACATGGCAAAAAATCCATATGCAGCTGAGAGCAAAGTTTTAATCATATGCCAGAGTAAACTTCATTAATTTGCTGCCAACTTTCAGAATTTGACTTCGACTTTAGCCCCGGTGCTAAAATAAAACCCATTAAAAATGCCTGAGAAAGGGTACAAAAAAGGCTCATAAATACCAAGTAAGCGTGCAAATATACCCTATAAAAACTAAATAAAATATTGTATGTATCGACTGACAGAACTCATTGGCAAGTGCAAATAGACAAAGAAAAGGACATATGAATAAGAAATGTATGAGACTTGTAAAGAGTACAAAAAAAAAACTTAAATAATAAGTAAACTCTCTAGTATACCCTATAAAAAGAACATACACACACATGTAAAGACTGTCAGAGTTGAGAGAGAATCACAAAGAAATTAGGCGAAGTTAAATTTTAATTAGATATAAATGATCGATTTTATGAATGTTAATGCTCATTCAAGCTATCTGTGCATTGTGAATTTCTTAAAGTATTGCACCTGAACTACCCATCGATCAGTCAGTCAGATTGAACAGACCAGGGTAGCTAGAGAAGCGCCACAATATGTTATGCAAATGCCCCGCAAGTCCGGCAGAGAAAAACTCGCCGATGCTGCCCTCAGCGTTAATACAGACATGTGAATAGAGCGGGGCGTACCGAACCAAGCATTAGCATTTGCTCCTGCCACCGAATCGCACTGCATATGCATTTGTACAGTATATACATATGTATGTATGTAAATATTGCCCACCGACAATAAACTGTTATGTGGCTGAGGGTTGCATTGCAATTGCAATCTGCAAGTGCCCTGAATATGCTAACTGCCATGTGTTGGTCCCTTAAGCGTGTCTCTCTGTGTTGCCGTTGGTATGTGTGTGTGTGTGTGTGTGTGTGTAGAGGAGTGTGTGGTTATGAAGCGATGATTCTGCGGTTAGATGTTGTTGGAAATCTGAAATTGATTTTTCATATTTAATGTGTAAATGCAGCTAACGCGAGCTCTGCAAGTAAAGCACATATAAATTGAAAAGTAACGCTATACGTGAGCGAGGTGTGGACAAAGAGTTTAGACAGAGAGTGAGAGAGACATATAAACATCAATATAGAGAAAGGGGGAAAAGCAGAATATATATTTAGTGTTAAAAGTATCTGAATCCATAATTGTATCTTTATCTTTGCCATAACAAAAAAAAAAATAAAGATAAAATATCTTTGCATTTAGCTCTGTATTATTTATAATATTTATATTTGTATTCTTAAATTGCTGCATCTACACATGTTGCTATAATTGTCCCTATATTGTAAGATATTCAGATACCATATTGAATATATCTCTATATGCACTCTATGAATATTTGTATTTGTATCTGCATCTACCTATCTGCTTATCTTTTTTTTATGGACTTCTTTAACCGCTGTATCAATGTCTGCAACTGCAAGCATATCCATTGCTGCCTGGTTATGATAGCATTGATATGTTAGACGAAGCGAAGCGTTAAGAGCAATCATAACAGCTCCAAGCAATGCCAACAACCTCAAAGTACAATGACACAAAGAGTAGCATACGGATAGACAGACATGTACACAGGCTTATACAACAGACTTTATGTTGCTACTGTACAGAGTCATGCATAAATACAAAAGCAGAAAGTATCTGACAGATGCACTTTCAGAAAAAACACAGCTTAAGCTTCGCATTCAGATATGATACGAAATAAAATATAGTGGAGATTTGTTAAGTTATTTAAGCTCAGTTTAACCTCTGAGTTCAGTTCTGATTCTTATTTTGTTTGAATACGTTATAAATTTAAATTATGTCAACCTAGAATGCACTCCGCTGTTTCTTTAAGTGTACGACTGCTGCCTATAGTTCGTATTGCTGGATTGTTGCCTTTGCTTATGCAAATCGTTAACAAATATTCGAATAACTCGACTCGCTTTATTTATTTATGCGACGAGTTGCAAACTAGCAGAGCGGAGGAACTGTTAACCAAACTCTTCTGCCGAAAGGGAAAATGTGTTTTAACAGATGCAGCAGTGAGACGATGGGAAGAAGAGGTCGCCCTACACTGCAAGGAAAGTTAGTCGAACAGTCAATCAAACATGGCCAACATCAGCATCAGCGTCAACTTCAGCTGTCATCATCAGCATTCGCACTGCCTGGAGCTGTTGCTGTTGCTGTTCTGTTTGCTGTTCTTGTTTGGCGCATATCAGTTCAGCGGTCAACCGGATCGGCAAACTAAACCAAATCCGAAGCGGAAACCTCGAAATCGATGCAATTGTTTCATTGAAACGCTTCTGGCAAGGAATTAAATTGACAGCGAGAGCTGTTTACAATGTTTATATAATCAAATATATGATACGAGTATATATAACAGTCGAAGTGGAATATTATTCCACTTTAAATAATACTGATTAGACTCTTACTTCTGATAACTCCTTTACAATTGTCATCATTGTAAGTTGGCCACTCTCAATTTACAGTTCCTAATCAGATCTGACAGCTTTTCAAATGTAATCCCTTCTCCCATGTCCCATTGTCGTCTTCCATTCGTTTGTTTACTTATCATTAAATCAATTGTAATTGCCTCTCAACCGGTAAGACGACTCTCGCATAGCCGCGGGGCCTCTACACGCTAACTGTTTTTCGTTGCGATAAGCGAGGACGCGGATGAGGACGAGGACACAGACACAACTCGCTTTTAGCTCAATAGCTGGCTCATATCGCAGTAGCTCATATCGCAGTGCGCGACGCTCGTAAAAAGCTCATTAAACAAAACGTTGCCGCTGACTGACTGAAAGTCTAACTGTCTGATGGACTAACTAACAGACTGAGGAGGGGTAGAGGGTCGCTCTCTACTGCAACAGGATCGACACACATCATTATGCAAAAATATCAACGCAAATCTGGCGAATGTAACTGTGTTGCCTTTGTTGACTCACAAATGCTGAAACAACAGAAAATGCGCTGTCAAAATAATTACAAAGCTGACATGGCGGCGACATGTAATTAACATGAAATGCGTACCTTACAGATACAGATACACACACACACACGCACACACAGAGACAGACAGACACGTACACTGACACATTGAGATACACAATACAGTTACGGTTAGAGCGGCATGCAGCAGTGGCCAACAGCGAGCGCTGCTTAGCCCCAGCTCTTAATGAGCATTACGCGCGACACATGTGAAATGTATCCATAAGATACAAGATACAAGGCAGAAGCGTACACAGGTGGCTGCCGGCCTGCCTGAGTGCCTGGCTAATGGTTTGAGTTGCCGCTCTCATTGCGGCCCTCCCCTCGACATGGACATGACATGAGTTTTATGACGCTAAAGATAACGACCACAACGGCGATGGCGATGGCGATGGCAACGGCAGCAGCGACAGCAGCGGCCAAATTTGATTAACCCAAATAAAAGCTGGGCAGGTTTTCATGCCACACACCACCAGCGGATGGCACCTGCCACCAGCCACGATTCATTCATCAATTTATGATTGTCTGTCTCTCATTTTTTGCTGTTGTTTTTTGTCTGGCCCGCCCTCATTTAGATAAACGCCCCCGCCGTCATACGATAAAGTTATTTTATTTTCGAGCTCTTCAGTTGAGCCATGAAAATCCACGTTAAATTTTTATAATGTTTACCGTGGGCATTAGTATTTACAGCTCTTTAGGTTAGCCATAGTCAAGGCCAACTATAAAAAAAATACCTGTTCGACCTGATTGACTTATTGATTGATTGAATGTGGTTCTACGTGCAGATACAAGCGAAGTAGATAGTACGCCAAATATATGGTCAATCCAGGTCAATAGGCTTATACTAACTTCACTAGACCTTTTAATCTGATTGATTGACGGACAAATCAATTGATTGATTGACCACTCCATATGGGTTTGTCTTCACAAAACTATTCAGTCTGATTGACTCACAGATTCATTGATTGACAGATTCAGTATCAACGTATATTTTGAAGCAAATATATGGAACAGCTGGGTATGTATTCTAGTCAGCTAGCTACATGTATATAAAACAGTAAATAAACTGATTGAACAATGTGTTATTTGAAAGATACTAATAAAACTGTGCGTATTATATTAATTATATGAATTATATCAAATATATATTAAATAATATATTCATCTTAGCTTATCCGTGCAAAGCCGGTTAAAATATAATTGTTTTTATTAACCATAATATATCGTGGCCTAATAAAATAGTCGTGTGTGTGTGTGTGCGTGTATGTGTGCACATGTAGAGGCCTTGAACTTGATGGTTGTCTACGTAAACTCTTTTACCTTTTAGCTGTAATTAATAAATTAAAATTTGGATTATTTTAATGAGCACTGATGCCTTCTGTGGCACTTAATTGCCCTAGGCACGAGACCTTGCTCAAAACAATAGATTTAATGTCAGCTCTGAAAATAACTTATAGTAGAAAGAGAGACAGAGAGAGAGAGAGAGAGAGAGAGAGAGAGAGAGAGAGAGAGAGAGAGTAAAGCACAAGAATAAATATATATTTATATAAGTATATTCAGTATAGTCCAACTGTAGCTCAACTTGCATGCAAGCCCTCGCACTTTTTGAGTACTTCCATGACTCGACTCAAACTTTGGCAAGTTGATGCTGTCTGCTCATCCTTGAAATACTTCGATAAGAAGAGCTGGGCAAAGTTTGTTCTATGCTTAATATTTGAGGGCTAACATTAAGCCTAACTTAATCAAGCGTGGATTAGTTACAAGAGTTCAACCACAGCAACAACTTGCCCTCAATGAACTTGTGTATAACTTTCGAAAAGCACTTAGTTCGCTGCATAAAATATATACATATATAATTATATATATCTATAAAGGCAAACAGCTGCCGTGTAAATATGTTATAATCCATTTAATCTAGTCAATTACTTGAGCACATTGTAAATTCCCTGTAATTCGATGGAGAATCGTCTATATGGGTTTGCATAATGGCTCGCAAATTATATTTATTAAAAATTAAACATGTAAAAGCCAATTGAAACACATCTATTATTGATAAAAAGCACAAAAGACATGCAAATAATTAAAACCAGCAGCCGCACCAGCAGCAGCAGCAGCAGCAGCAGGGGTTGGCAACTGGGTAAAGGCACAGCAGGTGCTGCAGAGGCAGCAGGGGGTAGCTGCAACTGCAACCAAGCGCAAACAAAACATAATGAGAGCCATTGCCATATAGAACATTGAGCTGAACCCACTGCACCCGATACACTCAGAGAAACGAATACACTTCGCGTCATCAGGCTCTACTCATATAAACTACCCGTGGGTTTATTTTTAATCCGAAAATAGAGGTATTCTTTCTTGTTCCTGAAGTTCATATTCTCAAGCCGCATTTCGTTTTACTGTTTGTGATTAATATGTAAAACTCATAACAAGGCGTTGTTTGTACATATGTATATCGTTTTATAATAAATCTACTTATCTCATGTGTTTTTGTTTTTGATTTATTTTCTAGTTTTGTCTAGTAAAGAATTGGTTTTTTTTGAGTGTACTTTTGTATTTATGCATGAACATATACACACAAAAAATAAAAAGAGACAAATGTTGGAAAAGCAATTGTTAACAACATGTGTAGGCCATGTAGCCACGACAACCAACACGGCATAATGCGACACAAAGTTCCGCTAGAGTGCCCAGGCCCAGGCCCAGGCCCATTGCCAGATACCAGTTGCCAGTCGCCAGTTGCAAGTTGCAAGTTGCCAGTTGGTAATTCAGACAGTCCCAGGGCTTAAGCGAGACGTGTGAGCGGCAACGGGCACGACTGCACTTTTATCTGCCAAATGGGCTACGGGAGAAAGGTTCTTGGCCAACAACTACAAATGCAACAAATACAGCAACAAAAACAGCAACCGACAAAAATAGAGTCCAGCAATGTTTTGTGTTTGAGTTTTACTGTTGCTGTTGTTGTGTTTGCTGGGTAATTGTTTGGACGTTGCCAACAAGCACCAGCAGCAGCGGCAAGCGGCAGCAGCAATCGCATCTTTTGGCCAAATGAACTGCAAGTGCAAGCACTCAACTTTGTTAGCGCTGGCTCACGAGTTGCCAAAGCACTCTGCAAAGAATGATTGGCGCTTGACTGAGTCGATTGACTATGCTGAAAAGCTAGACTTCAAACATTGCTAAATAAACTATTCTAACAAATGTGGGATTATAAAAGATCTCTCAACTAACACTTTATCAGTCAATAAATCAATTAGTTTGTCATTGCATCGTCAATCATTCAATTTATAAGCGAGTTAATCAGTCAATCAATCCCTCCATTAACTAATCACTAGTCAATCATTTGGTTAATCAGTCTCGCCAAATACTTATTCAGTCCAGCAATTGCTGATCTAATCAATCAGTACCCCAAGTAATCAATCACTCAGTCAGACAATCATAGTCAATCGCAACACATATAAGAATACTCTTTTTCTAACAATCTGTCTGATAAGAAATATATCTCAAATCCAGTTCCAGTTACAACTTTGGTCTCACTTTATGATGCAGAGTATCTACTGGACGCATATTTATTTCTCTGATAGCTGTCAGGTGGCATGGCTGAGTAACAAAATTGATAGATCGTTTGGTAGTCTCAACATCTTCAATGCCCGCCGAGGAGGCAGTCACAAATAGTCAGCCAGTCGAGGGACAGACAGGCGGCAATCAAAGCGTGACTTCTGCTTCGGCTATGAGAACTTTGTTTGACCTCACGGCCCTATGTCAATAAAGTTCTACAATGTGTATGTATGTATGTGTGTGTATGTATGTATGTGAGTGTGCATGTATGTGTGTGCATAAATACTCTTTCACTGGCGTACATTCGATAAATTTTTAAGCAGCTTAGCGCAACGTGCGCAATGTTTGTTTTCTTTGACAACGTCGTTTAACCTAACACATTTCATTTATTTTGCCACCAAGTGCAATGGGCTGTCGCTGCAAATGGCAGGCTCACCAGGAGCTGAGCCGAAGTGAAAGTATTTAAAAAGCTATAATGCAGCAGTTAAATGCGAGTAGAGTAGATTTGCTAATAGCGTCGCAAACGAGCCATAAGCCAGCGCTCTAGGAACTTTTTGTTGCGTGACAGTGAAATAACTTCGTTTGATACAAAGTCTTATGTTACTTTGTATAATAATATATATTTATATATTTCTCCCTCTTATCCTGACTCAATAGATTTGCGAACCTTTTATCAAATGCATAATTCTGAGTTTCTATTGCATGAACACTTCCCAGTCTCTAATCCAACGCAAACATTGTTGTCGGTTGGAAGCCAAAAGCTCGGGACTTATGAAAAATTCAGAGCCTCGGATTAGCATAAGCGTGTCCAAAAGTTCTTTTGTTTGCCGAAGCACACAGAAACGAAAAACAAAGTAAGAGAACCAAGTGGAAACCAAATTAAATTAATGAAGCATAACAAGGAATTGTACAAGCATACAACTTTCGGCTACTTTGTTTGAGTTGCAGATACAGATACACCATAGAGAGAGATGCGGGAAGAGAGGGAGAGGCTGGCAACAGACAAGCAGAGGGAGAGTTAACGAGAGATAGAGAGAGGTGGGAGGGGCAGTTCAATGGCCAGCCCTTTTATGTGGCTTGAAGCGGCACAACTGTTGCTTCGGTCATAACGAAAATTTATGGCTTATCAATTTGCCTGACACGTGCAAAAAGGCTCAGCCACAGGATGTCAGCAGCAGAGACTGCTTGGGGCAGGGCAGGGCAGGGCAGGGGCAAAGAGTGATCCAGATAGGGCAGATGATGCCCTGTGGTCGCTTCAAGCGTAGCAGATTCAATTAGCAGCTGCTCAAAATCTTTTGCTCAAATGAAACGCACACAAAAACACACGCACACACACATATACAAAAATGCTGCTGCTTATTGCAAAAATTACGCATACGCAGCGTATGCCTAAGGAGGCGAAAATTAATATGTTGCTTATGTTATTGATTAAATGGTTTTTGATCCTAAGACTTTGAACTTTATAGAAATGCCTAGCAAGAACAATTTTAATTAAATTTCTAGTCCTGGAATTTATTTTTAATATTTCGCTAACATTTGCTGTTGCTGTCAAAAACAGCAAAGTATACCCTGTAACCAGGTCAAATATCTAATAGCCCAATGGGGTATATTGCAATTCTTGAAGTAGATACGAGAGAGAAATATTATTTCATAAATGTATATAAACATATTCGATCTATTATCGTATCGTCTTTTTCATAATCAGATATACTTGCTTCAGGCATATATATTTACATTTACAATTATGTAGAACTGAATGTATCAAATAGAGGGTATCTTTTGGTCATTCCACTCTCTACTTGATGCTGTTGATTCTGATGTCCAGCGGTGCGAAGGGCGACAGTTGTCATTACTCGAAAAGTGGCAAAGGGGGGTTAGCTGTTTGTCTTGCTAATTAAAGTAACGTTAAAAGCAGAGCTTTTTGCATTTGTATCTGGCAGATACTTTCTGCAAATCAAAGTGCCCAGCAGGTGGGGAAGGTGTATCAGCGGGTTGTATATATTCCACAAGTCGTTGTGCTTTAATAATGTTAATTACTGTTCGCTGGTGAATTTTGTATCTTAGCCTCGGGCCCAGGCTAATTGGAGCAATAAATTGATGCACGCAGCATCTTATTCTACTTTGTTGTTGGTTTGCGACCTTTGCAGCCAATTAGCTGATGCCTGGCACTTCGTAGCACACATGTTTATTACAGCATACGAGTATATATATCGCCCCATATTATTTGGAGGGAAATAATAAAGTGATGGCTGATTAGGTTGCTACATAAATACATAATTTACTTGTGCTCTGTGTAGCTGGTAGCTACTAGCTACCAAGATATCAGTGTTAAGATGGTGAAGTAGATTATGTCGAAACACTGGAGCAGACCGTAAGACACCGTAAGTAATAGCTTCTATGCCCTGTAAGTAATTTAGCTAAGAGAGGTATGCAAGCACTAGATAGCAAACGCTCAAATGAATAGCTAAGATTGGCTTACAAAGAGAGGCTTCAAATGTATAATATTAATTACCTTATCGATTATCAATCAATTATTAACTCTATTAAACGCCTGCCTTTGTTTGTATATGCGCCACTAAATACACAATCAACAGATAATTTCCCCAGCTAATCCCCAATTAGACTGCTCATAAATCCTGTTAGCTATGGAGGTAATTTCCAACGTCAATATACTAACAGCAAGGCAGAAGCTTGTTCAATCTGGCTTTAAAGATTGAGCGTAGATTGAGTCAATTAGCTGAGTTCTGTCAAAAAATGAACAGCTGAAAACAATATTGAAATGCCCCAAGGGGAGGCAACAGCTGCGCCTGCAGTGGCACTTATGTAATTGAAATTGTCATCAGCCATTAAAGTCATAAAATGTAAAACGAATGAAATGACGTTTAAAGCTGCCAGCAGCTGTCGCAGCAGAAGCAGCAGCAGCAGCAACAGCTGAGGCAACATATTGAAATTGAATGAGCCACCGCGAAATCGAAGACAACAATTGAGCAGACAGCAAGTTGAAATGATGCGGAAGCGAAAGCAAAAGCAAATCGAACTCTCTTGTATCAATGCACATCACGCTGCGTATACGTAATATTTTGTGTGTTGACAATCAGCCTGACATTTGTTTCCTGGCCCGTGCCAGCAGTATTTTTAGCCCAGTGGCAGATTTGACTTTAACTGTAACCTATACTGGGTGCTTTAGGCAGAGTATGTTTCATATGGCAGGGAATATGTGTTGAAGCTTACTTGATGTAATCAATTATTATGAGATTAGCTGTTCTGTGGCGCATCGACAAGGCTACGTAGATATGTTACACCACAGCTGCTTACAGGGTATCTCCCACACAGCACATATGTCACACTCTTATCCTTTCTTCTTTGTCATGCCAACCATTGACTGACATTATTTAACAGTCGACGTGTGTGGGCGCCAACTCTGCCGCCATGTTCTTCCCAGTTCTTCTCTATTTGGATTCTATGCCAGCTGGAAGGACAGTGGGCCTTAAAGGGTTAACGTTGGAAGCGGCTGCTGCTGCTGCTGATGGCTGCTGATGTTTGGATGGCTCGATTTGAACTCTACTGCCATGCAAATTGTGGCAGCGCTGTCTGCACTATCTACCTCGCCCATCTATGCCTGACTGCCTGCCTGCCTGCCAGCACGTCGGACTGCATCCAAGACGTAGTCTGGGCTTTGGCCAATGTCTCGCGAGTGGTTCAGCTTTTGCCTGCGTGTCTGCAACTCTGGCTTAACAAGTGATAAACTTGTCGCTTGTCGTCAGCTGCGGCTGCGTCTGCGTCGGCGTCTGGGTCTGGGTCTGTGTCTGCTTGTTGTGGGTTTAAGTCCTTGTACATTTTATTATTAGCTCCGGACGTGCAAAACGCCTCTGCACACAGTCTAGCTAGAAGCGTTCCGCCTGGACTGCTGCAACTGTTGCAGCAATGTGGCAAATTGTTAAGTACAAATTGCATGGCTAATTTGAATGGTGCACCGTTGACAACCTGACCGCAGAGCGCATTAGACGGTCAGAGGTGTGAAATGTGCAGTGGTTGCATAAATAATTCACCCAACTACAGCTACACAGTAAACAATTTTTGTAAAAATTTTATATCTTAAAAATTCAATAGAAATTATAAATAATAAAATATGTAAGAAGATTAGTAGAAAACAAATATAATCAACATTTCTAAGATTACGAAAGCAAATAAAATATTTGTATTATTATATGAAAGAAATTAAAACAGTTTTATTATTATATAAATCAAATGAAAAGCTTTGTATTGTTATATACAAATATTTTTATTGTTTTTTTTTTAAATTTATAATCGAATCAATCAAATGAAAATCTATTTGAATATTTTAAAAATTTGAAAATAGAAAATGACTTTCAAATAAAACTCTATTAAAGAATGCAATTGAAATGCTGTGGGTTCATCTAGCCCACTCTCTCATGAAAGAGAAAGAAAAAGCTAATAATAATTCCAAAAAGTTTATATTTGCATATTTATCTTCTTTTTAGCACACTTTTTAAGACTCTTAAAAAGTAAATGATAGTTAAACATACACTTTTATTGCTCACATATTTTTTATTATTTAGTTCCCACAAATCCCAATTTTTGTTTACTGTGTAGCCAACACCTCCAACTAGTTATGCTTCCTCCATAAAGTAGTCAACTTTATGGCCCCACTGTGGGTAATAACTATTTTTGACTGATGTTAGAGAACTGTTGTTAGCAAACGAGCTTGTTGCATTTGCGGCAAGCACAATTTTACGTAAGCAAACTTTTTAATTATAAACTACAATTCGAAATCCGGGCCAAATCACAAATGTAGCAAGGAAAGCAATCGCCAGCAGCAGAAAAAATCGGAATAACAAGTAACAAAGTCAACAGGACACAGGAGCAGAGAATAAATACAATAGAATCAATATGCCTGGACACATGGAACAATGGATACCATAAACAACATTGAAACTAATTTCAAGTAGTCCTCAAAATTTCACATTCGTAATTTGGAGCATTTGTACAGCTGTTTTCAAACACGTTTCTAACTAGACAAATTGAACTAGAAATTTTTGGTGTGTTCCTCTAACTTTTCATTTTAAATGCAAATGTGCAAAATGCAGCTTTGTTTACTTAGTCATCAATCAGTCAATCGGTCAGTCGGTCAATACTTTAGTTGGTAAAATTTATAGATGTATACTTTATGCAACTAGAATTCAGAGCGCATATCCATGCGTTACACATTTGCCCGACAAGCCAAAACACCCCACACATTCGCATAAATCAAGTCGAAATTGAAATCTTGAAAATGCAAAAACAATCTAAAGTCGTAAACATTCAAGTGTTTACCTGAAGTGCTGAAAATTTGCAAAAACTATATAAAAATGCACAGAGCAGAAGAAGAGTAGCACTTGAACAACTTTTGCCAGCTGTTGCTCGTAAAATGCATCTGGCAATCAAATCGAATTCAGTCAGTTTGCAGCTAATTATTTTGTGACCCACTTAACACACATAACATATTAAGCAACTATTTAATCGATTAATTAGCATCCATGAATGAATCTTCAGTTCGAGTAGTACATTTTTTATATATGTATATATATATATATATATATATATATATATATATATATATATATATAAATATATATATATATATACATAGATAGCAAATGCATTCAAGTGTGCAGCCACAAGATTTGAACACCTCTTGGCTCAAGCGAAATTGAAATTTGTTTAGAGTTAAGCTCTAACCCTGAGCTGGGGCTTATCACAGTTTGTCATACTTTTTGTACACACTGCTTACACTGTAAGAATTAGTATATTTGGTTTAATATTCGAAGGAAACATTTATAAAGAATTATTATTAGTTAAATTTTTAAGAACTTTTTTGTTGAAAAATTGACAAATAAAATAATTTTTATAAATTTGAGAGCTCTCTCTCTCTCTCACTCTCCAAACATTCTTATAGTAAAACTAGTGTATTGGACAGTCAGTTATATACTCATTTGATTTGTACATACTTTTCTCTTTTTACAACTCCATTAGCATGCTGAACAACAGCTGAAAATTCATGTTGTTTTCGGGGCCTATAGCAAATGAATTTGTTGAACTGTTAGCGCTTTGCACGTTCTATAAACGATTTAGAGCGCACTCGACTTCGACTTCGACTTCACTCTGCACTGCACTTCAAGCTTACACCCGATCTCAGTGTAAGCCCATGAAATATATATATTTCTTCCGCACAGATATTTTCAGTAATAAAGATACTTTATTTCTTTTCTTTTTCCATTTATTGACTGCTTAAAATTTGTTTTTAATTTTTACATAATTTTTTTTAACATTTTTTTTAATACAGCGCAGCAAATAAACATTGAGAACCAAATTTTGTTTGTCAGCTCGTTTTAGGCCAAGTTTTGAGCGAGCGATTCGTGAACCGCGCGCGTCGAGACTCGTTTGTTGACTGACGAACACGCAGCCAACTTGCTCGAAGACCCAGCCAGCTCGCTGAACGAGCCATACCGAGCGGCTCGACTCAAAACAACAACAAAACAAGTTAACAATTGAGCGGGGGTGGCTGCCAAACAGCTTTCGTTGAAAGTAAATTCAAATTGGACAATGAATTTGATAAATGTTCGTGATGAATGTAATGAGAATAAATTTAATGCTAAGCTGAAGAATTTAAATATAGCCTAAAAAATAAATAATATTATACAAAAAGATATTTTTTTAAAATAAACTAAAGTAATAATTTAATTTTGATATTAAACTGTCAAATAAATTCTAATTCACTTGAGCAGAAAGACAATAAAACCATGAAATATAATAATAATGAAAACATAAATAAATTTAACAGCTACTAAAGTTTTCCGCGTAAAAAAACCTTCAATAAATTATGAACTTTTTCAAGCATAAGTACATAGATGTAAAAATAATACAAAACTATAGTATAAACCTGCATTCAGAATCACTCTGTTCTAATAACAGTTATTGGCTATGCTAACAGCAGCCGCTGTTAAGCTTCGAACATGTTGCGTTGGTGATTGTTGAGTTGCAGCAGTTAAGCTTTACAGGTAGAAAATTGACGTTGAAGAGCTCTGTTTAACTTAAATTATTTAATTATAACAATAATCGCATTACAGTTGTAAACTATATTTAAAAAATTCACTTCCACTTTTCTGCATTTACAAAATAAATACACAAAATTGAGTAATATCTGCCAAGCAAAATGCGAGTTAGTTAAAGCCTGCCAACGGGTTTTATCGCCATCGTGTGGGTGGCAGCAAGCTGTTGCTGCTGTTGCTGTTGCTGTTGCTGTTGCATGTGCCTCATATTAATTGCAGTGCTTCACTAGTAGAGCCGCCCACGCAGCAAATAAAACAAACAGCAAAAGTTTCATCAGTTCACAGTGAAAATTTTCCAGCTACAAACTGAATTTTTTTAAAATTCTATTCCAATGAAATTCTTGCTTTGACAGCAAATTAAAGAACAATTGATTTTTATTTAAACTTTACAAAAATTCGGTTTCAAATAAAATGTAGTTTTTTCACTTGTTTTACTTAAAACAATAACTTGATAAAGTTTTTAAAAATGTTTTAGTCTTTAACGGAACTTCGTAAAATATTTTTAATAAGCAATAAATTTAACAATAAATACTACAGGAAAAGGAAGAGTTTGCATCTCACAGAAACAGTTTGCTCTAAGTGAAATTCTGGTGATAAGAAATAAATATCAATAAGAATATTAAATAAATTAATATATTTATATAATAAATAACAATAAAAATTAGAAAAGTAAAAACAATTCCAACAACAAATTTAGATCAATCAAAATTAAAATTGAATATATACAAACAATTTTTTTTTTCAATCAGTTTTTGATTATTCATTATTTTAATCAAAAGCAAATAAAAATTCACTAAAATTAAGGAATATATATTTATATTTGGAAATAAAAAACTGTATGCTGTGGTATATAAAAAGTGATTCGAACAGGCGACTTCTTGATTGCTTCTTTGACAGCAGGCAGCTAAATTAGAGACACCTTCAAGTGTAGAAAGTGAGCATGAGAGAAATGTTAAAATTTTGTTCAGATTTATTTCATGTTATTCCCCATTTTTTACTGTGTTTTCGACCCACTTGCCCAACAGCTACTTGCAGATGCAGTCGCAGTCGCAGTCGCAGCAGTTGTAGTTGTAGTTGAAGAACGCCTACCTGGCGAAAACCCCCACACACACACGCAGTGAGTGTGTCCAGTTAGGCAAAGCCACAGCCCAGAACCTGGAACCGGGACTGGGAACATAGAGAGCAGAGACTTTAAAGCTGCAGCAGCATTTGCATTTATTTGCATTTCGAATAGTGTGGCTAAAAAGGCGCATGATTAAGCAATAAATTCACACGATCTTGGGCAAGCCTAGCTTGTGGGTGTTTGTTAACGGTCCCTCCTGCTTGACTACCACTATTATTGTTATTATTATTTATTATTTATTATTGTTTGTGTATTTGTATTTTCAATTGATTTCGCATATCAGCAAAAGCGGAAGTTCTTCAAAAATAGTGCGACAAACATGGCTCAAAGGAAAGTCTACATGGTAAATATGTTGGTGCATTGCACGTTTAGATGGTTGGCGACAACAGGTGTGTCCAGCGAGAAATGCCTAGTCATAACTGCTTAGGGCTGTCAAGTACTTGGATTAAGTTGTAATCAGAAAGTACACAGAGAGAAAGAGGCCGCCCTTTCTCTCTCTCTCTGTTGAACAAATTACCAAACAATTTGGAGTAGAGTTAAATAATTTCGAATTTATGAAGGTCCGGGAATCTAAGCTGAGGCTGAACTGTCCGAAAGATTACAATGCCGAATAGGTCCATTTAACGTACATATTTACTTGGCTAAAATCATACCTTCTGTAGCAACAAGAAACAAATTTCCATGAATTTTGAGTGCTGCTAAACGAAAGTCTAGGAATTACATTAACGATATTTTCTGGCTACTAGGAACCAATGTAAGCAAAACAATGATGAGTCCTTACTTCAATAACAAAAAATAAATAAACGAAACTATACTATATCCTCTGTAAACTCTATATACTCTAGTGCATATTTGATATTCGCTAAATTCCCTATATATAGGTACCTCTTATAGCCTTTATCTTATATAAAATCTATATACCCTATGTATTGTTGTACATTTCCTTTTGTCGCTGGAAATAGAAATATCGATTCTCAGGCCCCGGCAAATACAGATGTTCGCGGATCTGTTGCAAATTGAATGCATTCGAGTTGTAGATGAATGAGCGAGAGCTGGGATGCGCGGAGGTATCAGATTGGCGCTCGACGTTTTGGCTGACACTGGTTTTCTGGACACCGAACATAGTCCAAATATCAAATTCTTCCTGCTCCTGCTCTTCGCCATGCTCCTCGGCGACAATCTGCTCACTGGACGTTTCGCATGGTCGATTTAAAATACACTCATCACGCTTCGCCATCTCGTAGTCTATTTTCGATAAAATGGGATGCCGAAGTCCAGCCAAAAACTTCAGCAGGCTATCCTCCGTTTGGGTCTCGTCACCTAAGTACGAGTGCTGGAGCTCGAAGTTATTGCGACGCACTATAATGTCCGCCTCAAGCTCCTGATCCTCATCCAGACAGCAGGCGCGACAATCGAAATGAGTAATCTTGTGATTCGTCTGCAAGCCGCAGATCAGAATGTGGCCCGAGACCGAATTAAGCTTAATGGCAGCCATATCTAAGCTACGCAATGGCTTGTGCCTGCGTAACAGAGTGCTAAGGAGAGGTGCTAACCGGACCGCGGATGTTTCAATACCATTAATATTGAGTTCCTCTACATGCTTGGTGCCAATGATGTCATTGACTAGAGAGGAAAAACCCACATCGCCGAGTGGATTGTGAGCTAAGCCCAGATACTCCAAAGGACCGCCATCGGGATGCTCAATTGCATTGTACTTGAGCGCTTGACCAATAGAGACTAGCCCACTACGCTCTAGCCTATTGTACTCGAGCTCAAGCGCTTTGAGCATATGCGTCCGTTCCAGCAGCATTTCCAGTGCCACATTGCAATTATCATTTAGCTGATCGTAGCCAAAGTCCACAACCTCCAACGAATCCAACTGTTTGAGGACTCGCGCCAATATCAACAGCTTAATGTGATCCATCCGACTGTTCCTCAATCGAAATACTTTTAGCTGGCGCAATTGGTGCAGCCCCTTGCCCAGATGGACCATGTCGTCGTAGGAGAAATTCATATGTCGTTTATGATAGTTGCGCCCCATTTCGGGACCGAGAAACTCCAGCGTTAAAGAGACAAGTTGATCAAAGTAGCGCACAAAGCTGAGATTAATGTGATGACAATGCTTGGCTGGATAATCGTAGCGCTTGAAGCGTCGCAGCAGCTTCTCTATGTTACGCCCATCTGGCTTTTTGGCCTCCCCGTCATCGGGCTCTGGGGGCACCTCCATATTGAAGACATCATCGACGAGCGCTGGCTTGGCTTTCTTTTTCTTCTTCTTAGTCTTCGGCTCCGGCTCGGGCTTTTTGCGTAAAAGCGAGCGTTGCCGTTTGCGACGTTCGTGCTCGGCTCTCCCCTCCGCATGCAACTCACGTAGCTGCTGCCGCGCCGCATTGCGTGCCGCGCGCGCTTGTCGTCGCTTCAGATCCAATTCTATAGTCGATGGTGATTTCTGCTGAAGATCCATTGCAGTCACCGAGTCATGTGTTTCAATTACCTCCACTTTAACGTTTTCAGCAATGCGCACTGTGGATCCCATTTTTTTTTTCACTGGTTGCAACACCGGCAATACAACCTCTTCCTCCTCCTCACCCTCCTCCTCGCCTTCTTCCGGCGTGTCCCTAGATCGAATATTTAACACATGAAACAATATTTCATACGCATCGTCTCACCTTACCTCTCATCGCTGGAAATTTCGGATAAGCCGGAGTCCTCGGATGTCACATCCAGTTCCGATTCGCTTTCCACGAAGTGAGAGAAGGCATCGTCCGTAAGCGACTGCAAATGTTTGATGTGAAGAGTTCGCACATAAGGCCGCACCAATTTGCCCAGGTTCGCCATCTTCTCCTCCGGCCAATAGGCGGCCGGGCAGGCTTCGACCAGCTCCACATACTTCAGGCTCACGCCTTTGCCTTTCCAGTCGTATTCGTCAAGCTTCTTTAGAGGCAGTGACTTATTCGAGCTTTTGGCGAGCACTACGCGACGCCAGAAGCGCAAATCGTCTACGAAGTAACAATCCTGCAGCGGCATATTTACATCCAGTGCATCATAAAAGATGCGCAGCTTTAATGGATCCTGCCTTACTTCCGGGGGAATATAGCGACTGCCCAATTTGGCCAGCGCTCGCACACATAGATCGGACAGTGTGCCCAGTCGTTCGTTCTCGATGAATGCCTCCGAGTAGATCAGGCGATTGCGCTCGCTATGCAGCCGTCGGGTGGCCATCGAAGGATTGTAAAGCTCATATTCCACCAGCAGGTCCGGCTCTCTGGGTATGGCAAAAGTGTTTGTATTTACCGGTGGCAAGAAGTCCCCATCGTCCTCATCATCCATTTTGGTGTTGATTTTTGCTCTACGTTAATTTTTTCTGAGAAATGAAGAATTCTGTTTGAGTGAAGTCAAATTACATTACAATTATTCCATACATATTCTAACACTAATCGATGTTTGAGTCAAAGCTGCACGGACTCTATACTTTTAAAAAGTATTATCCTTCACATTGAATAGCATAAATATATTCCTTATGGAATGAGAAGAGTCGGTTAACCCATATAAATTATTTTTGTCCATCGTACGCACTACAAGCTTATTATTTGTATTCGATGAACCTGAAATCCCTAAGCTTTAGTATAGAAGACCATGAAAATCTTAAGCATTTTGCACATTTTCGATATCGTCTCCATTCTGCGCAGTGTTCGAGACATCTGCCATTCGGGCTCCTCCGGCTGGAATAGTTTTGCTGTTCCTTCTGCTAAACTTACAACTAAAGGAACCTTAGTTCCCGTTCTTAACATAATAAAAACTTATATTGTAAATGACTTCATTGCTCAGTCTGGCGGATAACATCTTTATTGGATTTTAAATGATTTGGCCCAATGGCGCTTGGCGCCTAAGCCCGAACCCAAACTCAAGGCTGACCTCGAGTCAGCCTTAAGCAACAACAACAACAATATCAACATCAACATCAGCATCAACATTAACAACAACGACAACGGCGCATTGTTTCCAACACTGGCTCGTGGCCAGGCCTCTCTCTTACTCACTCTCTCCCTCACACACAGTCTCTCGCTCTCTCTTTCTTTGGCTCGAATGCAGTTGATGATGATGACTTAATCGTTGATCTGAGTTTCGCATAGGTGGGCGTTATAGTGATTTATTATGCCGCTTGGACACGCACTATTAAAACGGACTGGTTTCAGAAAAAATATACAAAAATCAGAAATCATAACTGATCTACGCTGCAACGAATTGTAAATGCTCTAAAAACGGAGTTAAAAAATGTAAACTACAAACAATTAACAATCATCAGAAAATAAGCTGTAGCCTACATAAGCTGTATATCTACTCATGAGACCATGCGACTTAAGATATCGGAATATTAACTTAATTTACTTACAACCAAGTAGCAAAATTTGACATGTGTATTTATAATTATACGTAAGATTCAATAATATCTATTTTAAGTTTCCATTAACACTTTCTATCTTTCATAGTTCAATAATATCACTGACCACACATGGCTGTGATTTGGGGCATAGCTGGCCGGAACTCCCATCGGGTTGGTGGTATTACTGAAATATTTTTCTGGTTTCTGGTTTAGTTTACCTATAAGTTGACTCTCGTTTTGTCAATATCCTTTTGAATAAATAAATAAAATAAATAAATAAAAATAAGTTATTGTCAATCAAGAGCTAGGCAGCATTGTGCATTAAGCTTACAAAGCCAAAGCAGATGTTGGCATTCGAGTAGTCAACTGGTAACATTTATAGCAAACTTAACATGCCTAGCTTGACAGTACAAGGCAGTATTGTAAGCATTAATTAAGTAGATCTTAGGAAATATCTACACTCTATAGTTCAATAGTTAATAATTCTGCTTTCATTCCGAAATGGGCTGCAAATATAACATGGAAATAGTAAGCATTAGATTCAAGCTCCAGCTCCATACCCATATTGCTAACTTAATACTTTACTTCTAGCATCTACAACATGGTTGCAGAAGTAATATGCAATTACCTAGCTCTTGGCATTTTGTAAGCCACGCAATTAGGATAGGCCCATTTGAGTTTTATACATACTTAAAGTCTAACTAAGAGAGCTAAAAAGCTAGTTTAATGGCTTACTTCTTACATTTACAACTGGGCTGCAGATTTGAACATGCAAGTGAGTAGCTCTTGGCAGTGTATAAGCAGCATATTGCTGCATAAAATGATACGAGGCCTGCATAAAACAAAACCGAAACTAGTTAAATGTGCGACGTTTCAACTTGTCTCGCTTTCAGCTGCTATACTTTGCCCTACTGCTTTAATTTCTCGCTCGGTTTGTGGCCTTTTGATTGCTACTGGGTGGGCGGCAAGGCGACACCAGCTACGCCACGCCGCCTTCCCACTCCGCACTCGTTGGCTCGGTATCTGTGTCCTCGCCTGGGCGCAGGTATAAGAGGCGCCGAGCCTTAAAATGATATATCACAGATGGCGGGGACGCAGCTGTGCGCCAGTTTTCGAGCCGCTTAACGCTGCAATGCCATAATCATCATCATCTCTCTCATAAAAGAAAGAGAGCGAGCAAGAGCGCCAACCATTTATTTATGCACTTGACTTGCCTCATGCTACCCCTCAGGGCAATTCCAAAGAGGGGCTATGGCCAAGGGGCTGGATCATTTGCAGAGGGCAGCCCTTAATGAGCATATCATATTTCACACACATGCCTCTGCCGCTCGCTGCTTGAGCTGTCAACACCTCAGCAACAGCCATTGTCGCCTCCGAGCATTTAAGTGTTGATTCTAGACTCTAGTGCACTTATGCATCAGCTATTACTCACACCAAAACTTTTCGTAGCGTGCAACACAGTCATCAAATGGTAAATAAATAAATGCTAAACTGTCTCAATCAAAACTTGCGAGCAACTCTCAGCAGAAAAAGTTTTCCATGTGGCACAATAACTTCCTTAAGTAGGTGGCACGAAGTTCTATGTATTACAAGCTATATGTAAGACTTCTGGGGGAAAAGCATTAAACTGTATAAGTACTTCAATGCAGATGCGCACAGGAGCAAACGAAAAAGTTAAGCGAATGACAAAAGTTGCTGTCTGCAGCTTACAAGACAGTTGCATATTTACCAACTGATTTAACATGAAGAAGGGAATTTAGATGATGTCTCGTAAGTACCAGATGGAGAGTATTTGAAAGCAGCATATAAATATCTAACATGTATTTAAGTATCTTATGAGAGACGTTAAGCTATAGATTACAGGGAACTTC
Source organism: Drosophila leonis (assembly GCA_035045365.1). NCBI lineage: Eukaryota > Metazoa > Arthropoda > Insecta > Diptera > Drosophilidae > Drosophila > Drosophila leonis. Next base: position 5,818,793 of record JAWNPC010000948.1, on the reverse strand, counting down.
CATATTTATCAGCTGCTTTAACATTGAGATTAAGTTAGCTATTAAATGTAATGAAACTGCTCATCCGTAATTAGTATTATAATTCCTTGTATAGTCTTGCAGATATTCATAGATATTCATCTATCCTTATATATTACTTTTTTAGCAAACTTAAGTTGAAGCTTCTAGTCTATGTATAACCAAAGATAAGTATTTCATATTTATTTTAAAAATATTTACTTCGTGCGATTACAGCACGTCTATTAAAAACAACCTCGAAAAGCATCTCAAGAGTTACGCAACAGTTGTGTCATGTGCGATTAGGCCAACTTTAACTAAGTTGGCCTTGAAACCAAGTCATAACCAGCATAATTGCTGCAAATGAAGCTTTCCCAAGAACACAGAAATGCTCCAGCCAGAGAGCTGGGCAGACAATTGGTCCGTAATTGGGGCCAAATCATTAGGCACGCAAGCAATTAGACTGGTTGTTAAATGAGCGAAAGAGTTATTGACTCTCAGATGAAGCTGAAGATGCTACACATATAGACATTACATGGACAGTCTAGTGTTGGTTAATTGTCCATAGCGTAGGTAGTGTAAAGGTGCAAAACTGAAGCACTGGAACTGAGGCCTCAACGAGAGACCTCAGCAAACCAACTCAAATTGACGCAGTGAAAAGCGAAAATGCACTGTAAGAAATTATGTCTTCAAATTATAATATTCATATTTAGATATGAATACAAAATTAAAACAAAATAATAATAATAATAAATAATTTAATAAAATTAGACAATAAATTTGTATATATGAATTCACTTGAGGCATCATTAAAGCGAAAAGAGCACTGCAAGAAATTGTGACTTACACTAAGCAATATATATAAAGCTACGCAAAAACTAAATTGCAAATCTGAATTAAATTTCAGCATAATTTAACGGGAATGTAATGTACACAGAAAGAAATAGTAGATACACTTGCAATTGTAAGTGAAGTTTTGCTTTAGCCGAAGTAACGCAATTAGTAGCCAAAATATTTGTACAGTGTACATTGTAGTGTCATGCGCAACATGTTGACAGCAGGCCCTAAATGCAAGAAAGACCTGCCCAGCAACAGCAACAGCAACAGCAACAACAACAGCAGCGGCATCAAAGCACTCTTAGCCTGAAAGACACGCATATTAATTATGTTAATTGAACTGTAGCACACGCTCAGAATGAAAGAGACAAACAGAAAGAGAGAGAGAGAGAGAGAGGGAGAGGGAGGAGATAGTAAGAGAGAGAGTGAGAGTGGACGTATATCCTATAGCAAAGCAACAGGCAACGGGCAACAGGCATAACTCATAATGCCATTTCCGTATGAACTCTCAAGTCAGCCCAGACATAACTCAACTGGAACTTAAAGCTAGACTTCATTAAAACTTGTGCTGCATTTTGTCTTAGTTGTTGTTATTGTTGCAGCCAAAGGAAACAGGACCAAGGCAGCAGAGGAGGCTGACCAACTGACAGGCTGGCTGCAGAGAACACAGCAACCAGACAAACTGCAGCCGCGCCTAATGACCACAAAAATAGCCAAATGCAGTTTAATTTATGACCCAACGCCAACAACTTGTGCTGTGCTGAGCATTGCAATGCCCTCAAAGCGAGGGCCGCTTCACCAGTTGCCAAAATTAATCGCTTAAATGAAGTCCGGAAAGTTTAAGAAATCTAATCATTTATTTTAAACATATTTCACAAAATTAACAAAAATTTTAAAATTTTCGAATCAGTTCAGAAATTCCATTTTTTCCGAATTTCAAATAGATCAAATTGAGTCAAATTTTCAATAAACAAGAAAATCATGATCTTAATTTAGAGCAATTTCGATCTGCTGAATGAATGAATAATTACATTTCCCATGAATTAATACTAAATCTAAATATTAGTCCAATTTATCTATGCATAATATTAAATATTTTTTAAATAAAAATTTATTGATTAGAGATAAAGATATAATTTAAGAAAAAATACTATTAATAATGCAATCAGTAATAAAATAGTCAATAAAATTTAATAGACATTTTTTGCCTCTGTGCAAGGTTCAATGAAAGTCTGCTCATATGATCCGCAATGCCAATTTTAGTTTATATTTTTACTAATTTAATTATTTATTTAAATTATATTAATTTCATTTATTTATTTTTAAGTTTTACTCTTGCCATGTTTATGGTTACTATTTCAGTTGTCTTCTATATTTCTATAAATATAATTAATTGAAAATGTAGCTTAAGACGAGACTCAAATAACTTCTAGTCTGTTGCTTCCGCCTAGAATACTTTTAGGTATTTTTCATTCGTTCACTGCATATTTGTATACCCTGACCACGTTGTAAATGGGAATTCGGGGTATAATGAATTTGTGAAAGTGTATTTAACAGGCAAAGTGAGAAGTGGAGCAGCTCATACGGTATATATATTCTTGATCAGGGCGATGAGTCAGTTCTTCCGTACTTATGTATATTCCTGTATAGCATAATCATTAATCGATACAAATCGATCATTTCATTTCCATTTAATTTTTTAAGCATAGCTTAAATACCACAAAAGCTAGAGATATAGATTCCTGTGATGAATGAACGGATTTTGAATAAAAAATGTAATTCAGAGAGCAGAACCTTGATCTTTTGCAAACATACACATCTGGATGTCATTAGGAGCATAACAACAGTTAATTTCCCATAATAAACCCCATGAGCGCAGCCCAAATCGCTGCGTAAACTGAGCCCAGCTTGAACATCTGCCAGACCGTACTCTGCCATCACCCAGACCACGTACACGCCCATAATTTACATCTTCATTTGTCCTCACTCCTCAAGCCCACACCAGTCATACTTACATATTTTATAACATTTTTACACAACACTCTATAAATGTTTTGTTTTTTTTCTAAAAGAGGTTTTAAAGTTTTCTATTGAAAATGAAACCCACATAATAAACGTTATTGCCATATCAAAAAAAAAAAAGAAAACTAATTTGGGTAGAAGCTCTGCACAAGGTTTAAGGTATTTTCTAGTCGGCCACTCCCGACTAGGGCTTTCTTACTTGTTAAATTTCTCATTATGCAAGAGTTAGTATTTCATTCACTCAATAATACTGTTGGCCTTATTGCCTTATTGCTCCTTGATGAAGATATTACTATAAAAAGGAAAAGCTGTTTGCATTCACACCGCCCACTCCCTCCCACCTTGCGTTGGAACTCCAGGTCAGTTTGCTACCCCTGCACAGGAGTTGTGCAAGTGATTTCTGCATACTTTTGGCTGCTTTTCTTTAACCTTTTTGCTGTTGTCTTAACAGTTCATTTGTAAATTTCCTGGTAAACAGTGCAGCATTTGGCCTTCTGTTCACAGTGAAATTTCTTCAGATTTTCAGCTAAATGATATTTATCTACAAATTGCATTAGCAACAATTTAATTGCGCAAAGTGTTTGCGCAATAAATAAGAACTGATTGCACAGAATAAGATAGTGCAAGGACATGCTCAGGTGTGGCAGATAACATTAAACAAATAAAATGAATATAGACTCAAAGTAAATAAATGAAGAATAATCTCAAGTGAATATACAAAGAATACAAATATTGTTTAGCTGAGAGCAACTTAAATACCTAAGAGAGATATATGCATACTGATTGAGGGCAGTTCAAGGCCAACTGTAATCAAGCAATCAATCAAAATGCAGTCCAGCCAAGGCTTGCCTTTAACCCTGTATGCAATAGCCACCAACTCGCCACAATCCTGCCTCCTGCCACCTGCCTCCTGCCTCCTGCCCCCTGCCTGATGCACCGCGAACAATGCATAATTACTGATAATGATTTGTGCATTGTTAACGTTGAGGTCTATTGTTCTGGTTGGGGAGGGAAGAACTATGAAGGGCCTCTATAAGGAATGCGAGTGAGCATGAGCATTGGGCCTGCTTGGCCAACTCCTGCGCAATGGATTGCCTCGTCAGTGGAGCTTAGTTATGAGATGGGATTCAATGGGTTGCGCAAGAAGTTCTTGCACGCAGGGCATACAAGATGTTGTCTGCTTGTTGTTTTTGATGCTGCTTTCAGCAGGCGTCGACGATAAAATAATAAAAATTGATTTGAGCGATGGCGATAAAATTTTACAACAGAACGCGTCATGCGGAATTTATCATTATCCAACACGAGCACATCCTCATTTATAGCTGCAAGCCCCCCACACCAATGGCTGTGTCTTTTGCACAGATTACAAATCATAGTTAACGACTTCTTCGGCTGGACGCACGACTCAGCAAGAGATTTCGTCAGGTAGAGGCCTAGAGATAAAAGTCACAGGCTTTGGGGCTGCAACGATTTTCAATTAAACTCTTTCGAGTTGTTGTTTTTCACACCTTGCAACCAGTTCCTTGGCCGCATGTGAGGCTAACTAATTGAGCTGTGAGGTTCCAATTAGTAACTGGGCGGGGCAGAGACTCGGAAAATTGCTTTTTCAGTTTGTAGTGCATTAAAGGTCGTTTGTGTCCTTTTATTTCTGGATTTTATTTATCTCAAAAGACTTGGTATTTTTTAAAAACGGATGTGGTCACACTCTCACAGTTTATAAATCATTCACAGTCAGTTTCGAAACAAATAAACGGATGTGGTCACACTCTCACAGTTTATAAATCATTCACAGTCAGTTTCGAAACCAACAAAATATAAAATTTAAATATATTAAACCAGGAATGATGACATCATGACAAACTTAAAACTTAATTACGTCATTAATATTATTCAAAACACTTCAATCAAACAGAACTCTAGAAACTCATCTCACCCAAATCCTCTTGAACAATCACTCACCTTTGATACTTTACATCCTTCCACATACAGACTTAAAAGAGCCCAGCTTGAACATCTGCCAGACCGTACTCTTCCATCACCCAGACCACGTACATGCCCATAATTTACATCTTCATTTGTCCTTCATTCCTCAAGCCCACACCAGTCATACTTACATATTTTATAACATTTTACACAACACTATATTTTTTTTATTTTATTTTATTTATTTATTCAAAAGGTTATTGACAAAACGAGAGTCAACTTAATAGGTAAACTAAACAAATATAAAGTATAGCCTAAATAAGAACAGGAAAATATATTTCCATAATACCACCAACCCGATGGGGGTATTTTATTTGCCAGTCCGGCCAGCTATGCCCCAAATCACAGCCATGTATGGTCAGTGGTATTATTGAACTATGAAAGATAGAAAGTGTTAATGGAAACTTAAAATATATATTATTGAATCTTACGTATAATTATAAATAAAATAATATAATAAAATATAAAGTAATTATTAATAGATTAAAGAAAATTTAATAAACAGAATGAGGAGTAGAGAGATAAAAAAAGAATAGAAATGATTGGGAAATCACTACACAATGTTGGAGATTTGCCAGATCATCAAATTTATGACCTGCTTACTCTTGGGTATTGTGTGTATTTCCCTAAGATGACCTGAAAGCAAGGATTTTATTAATGGAAGAGAGAGTTCTGAGGAAAACACGTGGTAAAATTTATTATAATTAACGCATAAAACGTGAAACGCGCTATGCAAAGAATAATCCGATGTGCACAATGGTAAATACAGCGGACGAAAGTGTCTGGTTGTTCTGGAAGGAACAGAAAAATTAAGCTGCATTAACAGACGGGATGAATCAATATTACCTATAATCAAATTATGTAGGAAAACAATCCCCAGGATTGATCTACGATTGATTAATGATGGAAGATCAATAAGAAGAAGCCTACTATGGTAAGACGGTAAACGGAGATTAGGGTCCCAGTTTAGATTACGTAGGGCAAAGAGTAAAAACTGTTTCTGGACTGATTCAATACGATCCTGATACAATTTATGCTGAGGAGACCATATAATTGAACAATATTCTAAAGTCGGGCGCACCAGCGAAATATAGAGTAGTTTTGTTATAAAGGGATCATTGAACTCTTTAGCCCAACGTTTAATAAAACCGAGCACACTTTTGGCTTCGTTTATGATGGTTGAGATATGAGAATTAAAATTAAGTTTTGAGTCGAAGAGTACACCAAGATCTTTGACTGAAAAAATGCGCTGCAATGAGTCATTATGAATTGAATAATTAGCAATGTATGGAATAGTACGACTGAAGGTCATTGTCATACATTTAGAACAGTTTAAATGCAACCGATTAGCCACACACCACAGTTGAAAGGAATTAAGATCATCTTGTAGGCGTAGATGATCGAGTGAATTAGAATACGATAGACAGAGTTTTACATCATCTGCATACATAAATATATTTGAATGAGATATACAGCTAGGAAGGTCATTTATAAATAAGGAAAAAAGTAACGGTCCCAAATGACTACCCTGAGGTACACCTGACGAAACAAAAACAAGTTTCGAAATAGCTGATCTCAACATAACTCTTTGGGTCCTACCCTTTAAATAGGATGCAATCCAAGAAACAAGCTTAGGGGAAAATCCCAAATGATCAAGCTTTTGAAGTAATATGTCATGGTGTACTGAGTCAAATGCTTTACTGAAATCAGTGTATATAACATCAGTTTGCATTTTATTTAAAAAACTGTCATTGACTAGTGAAGTAAATTCTAATAGATTAGTCGATGTTGATCGACTTTGAACGAAACCATGCTGAGAAGGTGAGATAATAGATTTACAAAAATGTTGTAGTGTCGATGTTATTATTTTTTCAAATAACTTCGGAATAGCAGATAGTTTCGCAATACATCTGTAATTAGAAATATCAGACCTCCCGCCCTTTTTATGTAGGGGGATGATGAAAGACTCTTTCCAAACAGAAGGGAAAACAGAGGTTTCCAGGGACAAATTAAATAGTTTTAGTAATTGTGGCTGTAGGGAAACACTACATTCTTTAATTACACAACTGGGTATATTATCAGCTCCAGGAGAGAAGGATGATTTCAATGACCGAATCGCTGAAACCAGAGATGCAGGGGTAACGTTAGAAGCATTTATATTATTTATTGCAGAAATTAAGTAAGGGTAAGAAGTGGTATAGGGATCAACTGAAGAATAAGTGGATTGGAAAAAATTTGCAAAAAGATCAGAGGAATCATGATCATTACAAGATTTGTCCAATCCAAAGAAAAATGTGGAAGGTAAACTAGAAGATTTACGCTTCGAATTTACAAATGAATAAAATTGCTTGGGGTCACGGACGAACTGCCGTTTGCAACGTATAAGATAATTCTCGTAGCACTGAGAATTTAAAATATTAAAATTTGACTTGGCTATAGAATATTTCGACCAGTCAACAGTCGACCCAGACTTTTTAAAATTTTTGAAATATTTAGACTTAATATTTCTTAAATTAGAAAGAGACTGAGTAAACCAGGGAGGCTTATTAGTAACCGGTATAGAGTAGCGCATAGGAACACACTCATCTAATATGGTATTTAGAATGTTATAGAAAATGGTTGTTGCTACATTAATGTCAACTGAGTCATAAAAAAGAGACCAATCGGTTGCATTAATTAGTTGGTTAAGTAAAACAAAATTGCATTTATTAAAACAGCGACGTTGTTGTGGAGGTATAGGCGTTGAAATTGGTGGACTACGTATGAAAAGTAAGACCTCCAAAGTGGGATGGTGTATATCCTCTGGTAGACATAAAGGGGATGATCTGGAGACATTAATGATAGAATCATCATTAGTAAAAACCAGATCTAGTGAACGATTCAGATGATTTGAAATAGGGTTCATCTGAAACATAGACAGACCAAACAACTCGTCAAAGAGATAGTGATCAGTTGTTGGAATAAGGTAATTTGAGGTGGGAGTTGAGGACCAAGAAGTGTTAGGTATATTAAAGTCACCCAACATAAGAAATAGGTCCTTATCCTTTACATGTTCAAAAACTTCTTTAATACAAGTTATATGCTGAGCATACACTTGCACATCAGAAGAGGGGGGAACATAAGAACAAGTAATATAAAGAGAACACGTTGGTAGAGTTATTTTAACACCAATAATCTCGGCATCGTGAGGTGACGTGAAACTAAATGATTCGGAGAGGATATCGGCCTTAACAGCAATTAAGACACCACCACCTCTACGTATCAACCGATCATGTCTATAAATAGTGAAATTATTTGAGAGAATCTCACTATTATAAACGTTGGGATTTAACCATGTTTCTGTGAAAGCAATAACATGATATTGAACACTAAAACTACTCAAAAACAGTCTTCTGAGTTTAGAATTTAGGCCTCGAACATTTTGATATGCCAAAGACAGCTGAGGTGAGGAATGTGTAAAATTTAGTTTTTTGATACAATATTAGATGAAGATTGTATCGAAGAAGGATTTAAAGTAATTGGAGTCACTCTATTACGGTTCTTAGGTTTGAATTCGTGTACAACTATATGTGGTGGCCAAAATTTAGAATCACATATAGTTGTGAAATATTCTACAGGCACATTGATTTTAAATGAAGCAATTTCACGAGGAGTCGCAAAATTAAACTTAGAAATAAAAACTTTGGCTGGAGATTTACTAGCAATAAAAGCCGTTATTGCATCACAAGTCGTATCAGATGAAAGCCTAGATAAGAAAACTTGCTTTCGAGGAGATACGACAGATAAAGTGGGGATAGTAGGGGAGGGAGAAGTGGACAGAATGTTGGTCATTGTTTGAGCAACAATCGGGGAAGCTTTTAATTTTTTATTAGAAACCTGTATGAAACCTGTATCACTAGCGACAGGTGTTTCAAACGAATCACACGAAGCCGGAAGTGATAAAGACTCAGGACAGGGTGAGGAAGGCGCTGATAAATTGGGAGACGATATTGGTACAGAAGGAGGGGGTACCAACAGCGATGGAGTCTCCACTTCAATATGTGGAGTATCAAAATTGTACTGATGTAGTATTTCTTCACCAGCTTCTAGGTCACTAGATAACTGCTTTGAAATACTACTCAGTTTTAAAAATTGAACCCGCACTGAGTTGTACATTTTTGAAAAATTTATTTGTTTTTCCAAACAAACCGGACAAGACCAGCGTAAACCACCACAACCAATTTTGGTAGTGGACATGATTTTATCATACTCACGCCCGGTCAGACCTGCACATTTTGTATGCATAAAATTCTCACACAACCAGCAACTAACAAATTGCACTTGTGCAGAGTCAACAACTTGCCGAATAGAACATGATTTTTTGCAGCAAATCATATTGGCAATTGGGGTTAATCAAACCAAAACGAAAGAACAGATCAAACAAAATAATAGAAAAACAGAGAGGAATTAATGCGTTGAGAGAGCGAAGTCCAACAACAACAACAAACAAAAGAGCGGAGAGACTAAACGGAGCAAGTGATATTCTTGCACAAAACGAAATTAGTTTCGTGAGAGTACAAGCACTCACAAACACACGAACAAGTGCAAAAAGAGTGATCAAAGCAAAAGAGAAGAGCACCAAAGAATAGAAATATTGAAGCAGAATTCAATAATAGTTATAATTACCGACGCTGCACAAACTTTCAAACTTTGAGGCACTAAATAAAACACCACAAAGCACCACGGATTATTCTTTGCACGGTAATTAAAGACTGGTGGCTTAATTAACCAACACACGACAGTTTGCAAATTTAACAAAATATTAAATGGGCAAAAATCAAAAAAGATTATGGAACGTAAAGCAAGCACGTCTTACTCTCTCACTCAGAACTCTCTCTGAGATTGTCATGTTTTTTCTAAAAGAGGTTTTAAAGTTTTCCTATGAAAATAAAACCCATATAATAAATGTTGTCATATCAAAAAAAATATAAATATAATATATAAGGTTGTCAAAAAAAAATAAATATATTAAACCATGCAGCAAACAGCTGAAAACTGTAAAACAAGCAGAATTAAGTTAATATTTCAAAAGAGTTGGCGAGTAAAGCGAAGCCAAAAGATTTTAGAAATTACTAGTTGGTATTTTTTAATGGATATGGTCACACTTTTCAGTTTATAAATCATTCACATTCTTTGCAGATGCCCACGATTAAGTATTCAACTAAAATATTTAGATAGATTGGCATAAATAAGCATTACGTTATGGCTGAAACTCAGTGAACACTGTCTATTAAATATTATTCCTAACATATGATCTATTTGGGCATATCATTGCTGCTGCCGAAAGACCTCACAGCTTATGCCTTTATCTACATATTTTCTGTATTTTAAGGAAATAAAATAAAGGATTGGCCATTTTTATAATGATTGCTTTTGGAATTAGCTTTTAAATACTTTATTTTGTTTGCTTTGGAGCATTTGCCCGGTCTCAGCTTAAGTGCCCGCCAAACTTCACCTGGGACAACAGAGCACAGTGTGATAATGTGACGTCACAACAGAACGGTTAATTAACATTAAAAGTAACGGAACTCGTCTTTGCGTAACCTTTTAACCTTTTAACAATGGTAGATTCATATACTGCGAGTTAAGTTTCGAAATCAACCAATATAACTTAAATTGTAAATATATTAAAAAGTACAGCAAACAGCTGAAAACTGTAAAACAAGCTGAATTCAGTTGATCTCACCATGCGCCAAGATATTTAATTATTTCAAGTGCATTTAAATATTTTAAGCTTTAAATGTAATTCCAATCATATTTATATATTGTAGATTAACATTATTTTATTCAGCTCATATTTTCTTTTTTATTTATTTTCAATCAATTTATTTTTACCTCAAGCCAGGTACACACAAAATGGAGTCAATTATAATAATCTGCATAATTTTGAGCTGTATTCATTTTGGTATTTTTTAACCCTTTTGTGAAGGCTCCACTGCAGCAGAAGCATTTGGTTGCCTTTTCGCATATGAAAACTCAGCATCTGCAGTTAACACTTCTTATTTTGAGCGCTTACTTTGCACTATTGTTCGCACTTAGCTGTATATGTATTTTTCATAATTTTTTAAATTAAACAAATCGAAATGAACACTCACACTTATGCAAATATTCCCGCATACGTGTGCAGCGCCCGCCATTGGCGCTGCGATGTCAGTTTTCCGTTTCACTTCTGACTTAAAAGATTATGCATTATACTTATTGACGCTGCTGCTCCAGCACACGCACAAGTTGAATCAATCTTTCCACATAAAATTTATTTACAATTTTTTTAAAGGCAATTAAATATTCTAGCAAGCAAAAATCGCAGCTGCTCAAGTGAGCACCGTTATTTTGAACTGAGTTGAAGTTGACTGCGCCTGTTTGGACATGCCAGCTGGGCTTCGAACCAACAAAGCAGACAAAGCAGTGCAGACGATAGTAGACAAAAGCTGACTGCTGCGAATGCTACCCTGCTGCGCGCGGAGATTTGAAGTCACAAATTTCATTTAATTTACATTTAAATGAAAGAGATATCGTTTTTGTTGTTTTCAATACAGTGCGTTGTTGCTTTTATTTGTTTTTATATTTTAAATATAGTTTTAATATATGCAGCTATAATAGTTATTTAAAATTTGAATACTACGTTGTTTAATTTTAAGTTGTTTTCTTTGATTTTTAAACTAAAAAACCGTTAGACTACTATTTTGTTTTTGTTGTGTTTGCTCCGGTTTTTGATCTCCTCTTTGTTTTCCATCGTCTGCCTCTCCACTCTCATGCATCTCTCTTCTCATCTGCCATTCCATTGTTTGTCTACGCTAATGTGCTAGATACGTATATATATATAGTTATTTATAGGGTATTTTGTCGTCTGGACAAAGTTAGTCATTAATTTACAATACATTCAATTATAAAATTAAACAATTTCCCGGTTCGCTGCTTGAAAATTGTTGTGTTGATTAAATTTTAAAAAATCTATATAATACAATAAAAAGTCTTGGCATTAATGAATAATTGGTTTGTTAACAAAATAATTAAATTATTTTGCGCTGGTTTACAGTTTTGTCTCACACACATATACATAAATAAATTAAAGTATTCTCTTTTCCTTTTCCTCTTCCCTTTCCTTTTCAATTTCTTCTCTTTCTTTTTGTACTCAAAACTGCATGAGAAACACAAGCAAAACGCTAGCGGTTTTACCGCGCTTCTGAACGCCATAAATAAAAGTACTTTTTCTTTTCCTTTGCCTTTCTTCCTTTGTTTTGTTTTTTGTTTCTTTTCTTTTGTACTCAAAACTGCACGAGAAACGCACGCGAAACGCTAGCGATTTGTGCGCGTTTGTAAACGCCATAAGCCTTTCATAAGAAGCCCATGTCGAGGGCCGTGTACAGAGCACGAATATCGCTGTGAGCGGAGATGCGCCAGAAGGGGAAGTTCATGGCTTTGGCAGCGGACTCCTCCTCGGCGCCATCCCCAATGACCACGTAAGTGCTCTTCCTCCCGAAGCGTGTTACAATGCGCTCGTAGCAGGTTTCCTGGCCTAAAACAGAATTGGACTATGAATCTCGATTCATCTCTTTCGGGCTACCTCCAGCTGGACTTACCGATCTTGTGTGCACTGTAGATGTTCTCAATGTTGAATATGCTGCCCAGGTTAAAGAGCAAGACCTTGGCCAGCGCCGGCGCCAGCTGCGTGGAGGTGACCAGCACATTGATGCAGTTCTCGCGCTGGGCGATCATGCTGAGACACTTGAGCGAGAGCGTGGCCCAGTTGTCGGTGGCCACCTCGATCTCCGAGCGGATCTGCAGCCAGGCATCGCGCTTGCCCGGACCCAAGAGGGTGCCCACACTGAAAGAGGATGGAAGGAATGGAAGCAGCATGAGTCAAAGTCTCTCAAAGGAGGTCGTCTGTTCTGTTACTCACTTGCCCCTGTAGCTGTTGTAGATCTCCTTGATCTTGCGATAGCGAAAGGCCAGCTTGCGCATCCAGTCGACGCCGCCGCGCACGCCCGTGGGCAGGCAGAGATTGGGCGGAGCACCGGGCGGGGTGCCGGTGTGGAAGCCATCGGTGGCAAAGTTGTAGCTGCTCAAGTCCTGCCCGTTGTCGTCGGAGCTAACGTCGTCGATGTGCACTTGGTCGCACTCCTCGATCTCGTTGAAGAAGAAGTGCGTGTCCGCCATGTTGAACACCATCTCCTCCATGCGGAAGGCAATGGTCATCAGCGTGCTGTGGTCTTTGGTGTAGCGGTTCGCATAGCTGCCCGAGAGCAGGGTGTGAAAGATGATCAGCGTCTCATCCAGATCCCAGATGAAGACGCGCTCCGGCGGCTTCACGGCCTCGCTGTTGCCCGTATCCGAGGCGGTGCTCCGTGTCGGGCTCGGCTGCTGGTGGCGTCGGCCGCGCGCTCGCCCCGTTTTGCCCGTGGGCGTGGATTTGGGTGCGGATGTGGAGCCGACACTGCTGCCGCCGCTGGAGTTGAGCGTTGCAGCTACAGCAGCGGATGCTCCACTGACCACGCCCACACCAACGCCCACGCCCACACCCGCATTGGGTGACATGGAGATGGGCAGCGGGGAGTGCGGCGACTGATTGGCCACATGCACAGGCGTCGTTGAGTGCGTGTCGGTTGGACTCTCAGACAGATTGGACGAGGCGGTGGCCACATGAAAGCCATGACTGGCACTCGAGCTGGGCGAGCTCACCGCATACGGCGAGTAGTTGGCCGGGTTATAATAGTTGCCGTACTGCTCGTTGTAGTATCCGCCGTAGTCCTGCTGCCCGAAGTTGTTGTAGCCCGCATAGGGATTGCTGTAAAGCTGCGCATTGTTGTTGGCCTGGCCGCCGTTGCCGGCGCTCGCGTAGCTGGGCGTCAGGTAGGCCGCTGCGGCCGCTGCAGCCGCCGCACTTGGCTCCATCTTGGCGCTGCGGGCCGCGGCCGCCGCTGTGCTGGCCGCCGCATACGGCGTGCCGTAGCCGGAGTAGAACGGCGGCGGCGTGTACTGCTGCATGCTGTTGTAGTAGTAATAGTCGTGCTTGCTGTCGTAGACGGCGGCTGCGGCGGCTGCTGCCGCCGAGCTGTTCGCTGCGGCCGCCGCTGCTGCTGCGCTGCTCTCGGCACAGCCATAGAGATTGGCGGCGGCAGCAGCTGCGGCGGCGGCAGCAGCCGCCGACTGTCCATTGTCCAGCGTGTGCAGCTGCTGATTGGGGCTGCGCGACTCGGACTTGACGGGCGCTGCTTCGTGCGTCCAGTGGGACATGCCCACCACGCCCACCTCCTCGCTGCTGGGCTGCTGATATGTGGAGAAGCTGCTGCTGGCCGATTGGGCAAAGCTGGAGGCTAGGCTGCAGCTGCTTGGATTTGTATTTGGATTTGGATTTGGATTGTTGTTGCTGTTGCTATTGTTGCTGTTGTTGTTGTTGCTGCTGTTGTTGTTGTTGCTGCTGGCGTAGTGGCCAATTGTTGGCTGCAGCGGCTGGATTTGAGGCGGCAGAATGCCTAGGGGACTGCACTGACCCGCCACGCCCACGCCCACGCTAATGCCAACGCCCACGCTGGCGCCGGCACTGCTGGGCCCATTGCTGGTGGCCAACACGGCGTTTGAGTGGGTTTGTTGCTGATGTTGTTGCTGATGTTGCTGATGTTGTTGCTGTTGCTGTTGCTGCTGCTGCTGTTGTTGTTGGTTTTGGCAGAGACTGAAAGATATCAAAATGATTGCGAAGTCAGTTAAAGTTCTCGAAGAATAAGGAATGATTGAATTAATTATTGATTGAACCCCGAAGCATGTCTTAAGCAGTCGATTAACTTAATTGATCAACACTTAAGTCAAAGCTAGATCAACTCACTGACTGGTTGACTCACTTAAAACTTAAAACTTGAAAGTTAACTTTGATATGAAAATTACTCTAGATAATCTTTGAAGGCAATAAAAGCCTATGTGAATCCAGACTTACTCAATGATAGACAGATTGACTGACTAAAGGGTGAAGCAAAGCTCAAACTACAAATGCTAGAAAGTTAAATTTTTTTGTGAAAATTCGAATGGTTGAAGATTACATCACAGGTCAAATCAAAAGAGATTTTTAATTCTTTATGGAAAATATATAAAAACATATATAGAAAAATATATATACAATATATGATTAACTAAACGATTGACAGATTTACAGATTGAAGCTTGGCTCAAATCCAGACTTACTCAATGATAGACAGACTGACTGACTAAAGGGTGAAGCAAAGCGCAAACTACAGATGCTAGAAAGTTATATTTTTTGTGAAAATTAGGAGCGTTGAGGATTGACTGATTGAGGATTGCATCACAGTCCAAATCAAAAGAGATTTTCAACTCTTTATGGAAAAATTTAGGTTTATCATGATTAACTAAACGATTGACAGATTGAAGATTGAAGCTTAGCTCAAGCCGTAAGAGCTAAACAGCTTAAACATTCAAATCAATTAGCCTTTCTTCTATAGGTAAAAGCTAAGAACTAGGTAAATTCCACAGTCCACTGCGGAATATAAACAAATTAAAATCTTTTTTTATTTTATAGAAATATCTTGTAATAAATCTAAAGTCTTTAATACATTTTTTGGTGAGGAGTGCGCGTCTCAGCATCGGAACAAGATTTCAAAACACCTTACGATGCCTTTTTGGCTTGCCTTCAATATTTATCTTAAGCCTTTGCTCTTCCTGTTCGTTCTTTTATAAAGAGAAAAGGCTACCATGTTTCATTAATGTATTCCTCTTCCTAATCCTTGAGCCAACCACCGACTGGAGCGCTCTCAAAAACGAAACAAAACAGAGAGTCCGAAAGAGAGAAGGCGAAACATAAACGTTTTGCTCGTTAAGTAAACTCATAAAATAATTTCCAATAATCTTTAAACAGCCATAAAATTAACGGCACGTTGTCGTTGTTATTGTCGTCGTCTGCTTGGAAGCCCCCGACACGAAAAAAAAAGAAAAAAGTCAAGTGTGTCGCCTGCGCGCTCTTCAAAAAATCTTGTCAAGTGTTATAAATATTTTTCTACGCTAAACAGAAATCCGAAAAAAGGAAATCATTTGAAAGGCCTTCGCGCAGCCACTTGAGTGGCCGTCATACAAATCATACCCAATCCCAATTCCAGTTCCCATTCCAGTTCCCTTGCCCAAACCCATTCCAATGGCAGCATGTGCGTGCAACAAAAGTCCCGTTTAGACGTTAGCATGTGTGCCACAAATGTTGCCTCTGCTTCGGCTGCGACTTCTACTTCGACTTCGACTTCAGCTTCTTCTTCAACTGCAGCACAACAATTGCCCAGCAAATTAAGTAGACTAATTCCGAGAGAGACGAGCTCAATAAAAACCAAGCTCCGATAGAAAAGCAAATCAAATAAATCAAATTGAAAGCAATGAAAAATGTGAAATCATTTGAATAATCTTACAATTTCTGTTGTGGTTAGGAAATTCAATCCTTCTCCCTTCTACAATTAAATCAAGTTGTTCGGACGCCTACGTTAAGTAAGTAAAAAACTCCCTCCACAAATGTTGCTCGTCTGTGCATGATTTATTAAACTTTATACTCTTTAATCTATAGAGGGTTCTAGGTAAGATTTCAGTAATTTCAAGGAACTTTGTAATAGAAATGTTATAGAAAATTATATAGATATAGGACAAATTATGAGAACATTGTTGAAATATTTATTTGATTTAAATTTATGAATTTTAGGCACAAAGTTTTTAATTAGAATAAGTATTTATTTGATTATATAAAAAAATTTATTTGGATTAATTGTATTGTTAATTAAACTAGAAATATAAAAAAACTATTTACAGTAGAAAAATTCTTTACTTAAAGAAATAACAAATCAATTCTGATACTGAATATTTCCTGCTAATAAATATCCCCAACTGTGCTCCCATATCTCAATTATTTACTCTTATCTTTAAATCCATTATAAAATGCCTCTGCCTATAAACGAGGCATTGGATTACATTAGACTTGCTTGCTCTAAATGGAGGACTTCATATTTTCTTATTACTTTCCCCTTTTTAGAGAAAATGTTGTTTCTCGTCGTCATTTTTCATATTTTATGCGCTCCCATCAAATTTGTCGTAATTTGTCCAATAATTTTTCCAACTAGGTAGGTAAAATGAAGTGCCCAATTTCCTTGAGAATTTGACACCCAAAAACTTGGAGCATTAAAAAATAGGGGGATTCAAGACGAGGGGATAGCAGAACAGCGTCGCGTGCGCTGCATCCAAAATATTTATATTTTCAAGTTTTTTCTTTTGTTTCTTGAATAAATGAGCAAATGGAAAATGTGGTTAAGCAGTTGCCACCACTTGCTGGCACTTTCAACAAAAGGAGCTGCATTTAATAGGCCCTAAAAGCGGCCAGCTAAGCCGTCTTAAGCCCCTTAAGTAGTTGGGCATGGTCCGCTCGCTCTCGCCCCCTTTTGCTGCCAGCCAAGTGTTAAGTGATCTGACACTCTCTCTCATACATACATATATTTATATATACATACATATATCTCGATTCAGGCATGCGAGAAATTCCTTGAATTCTTGCCCAGTTTTTAAACGGCGCATGTGTATAAGGAGATCTCAAAGATCTTAAGGGTCACAGGCAAAATGCGAAGCAATTGAAATTTGTCGCATTCGGTGGACACTTGTTGAGCGGCAAGTGTGAAGACAACTCTTAGACAGAGCATGGCAGAGAACTGTTACAAATTGTCTACGCTTACAGCTGCAACAAGTGTTTTCAACATATGCTTGGACTAGCAGGTACTGAATGTATCTCATCTTAGTGTTTGTCTAAATCATCCAGATTGATTATCTAAGAAGATTTGATAGACGAATAAAGCAAAAGACAAATATCGTTTGAATTAGAAGCAAATCAATATTTTCTTAATACTTAAAGCGTTGTTTACAAAGGAAATCTAGTTGAAATCAAAGTTAAATCAAAGAAAGTATTTTGAAATGCCTTAAAAAGGATTTGTTCTCGCTATGAACTTTTGATTGTAGCAACCTATATTCCCTTTATACCTTAAGATATATGCTCCTCATGTAGGGGTCTTTCTTATGTCTCTTATATTCTCTTTCCATGGCTTATCACGTGAGTAAATATGAAGACATATCGAAATGCTTATAACATTTCATATTAATTTCAATTTAAATAATGAACTGAAAAATCAAATTATTATAAGAATCAAATGATACAAGAGATCTACGAGTTTTTGAAATTGATGGCTTGATAAATATGTACATATCTATAAAAAATAAACTCAAAAATGTTATCCACTCATACTTTTCAGTAACAGATGAAATTGTACACAGCTTTCACCTCCTGACTTCTGCCTGAGTTAGAGACCAAATTGCTGCGTTAGCTCTTGGCAGACTATCAATAATTCAATCACTCAATCAGTAATCAATTCATATATACATTTAAGCTTACCGATTGCGTTCATGTGTATCCGTGTGCTCTGTTTTGGGACGTTTAACCTATATAGAGGGAGAAAGAGACAGAGAGATGCAAATGAAATAAAATATACACAAGACATATACAACAACAGACAAAAGGATTATCGGTACTTGGCTGGCTTTATATTATTACTATATTATTATACAAGAGTCTCGAGCGATTTCGTTGTTGTTTATAAACAATGCCGTTGGCTCCAACACCTCGTTGCGGTGGTTCCGCTGAGGTAGGCATTTTTGTCGCCCAAAGCTCACTTCTGCGACGCAATGCAAGCAAAGCAAGACAAAATAAAAATACAGAAAAAAAAAAACAAAAACAATTTAGGAAAAGAAACAAATATAATAAAAATAAAACAGGGGAAAAAACAGCACATTTTACATAATTTGCATTCAGCATTCGCTGCGCCAGCGAATTTAACGTGCGTGGGAATATTTCTGACCGGGTTTTCGATGGGTTGACAGCGCTGCCAATCTCGGCGCCATTGCCCAATCGCCCAATTGGGGGGCCATGTGACGAATGGCCAACAAATTGCCACGGAGGGTGCGCCCAGCAGGTGGCCCCAAATGGCTCCAGCGAACTAACGATAGAAGCGACAGAAGTCAAGCTAAGCCGACCAACGAAATGCCACTTAATTGAGACAGGCCAGGAATAACATAAGCCCTGAGATGATGACAAGCATCGAGAATGTGTATTCGAGAGTATGCAGAGTTAAAGATACAATGTAATCCGAATTAATATCAGATTCTAGACAAGACAGATGCTAGAAAACTGATAAAGACAGCGTAGACCCAATGATTTCTATTCCAATGACAACTTTTGATGAAAATTGTCAAGATAGTCAAAAAGAAATCAAATCAAATTGGTATTCACCGAAGTGGATAAGAGTATAAAGTAGAAAATTGGAATCTTAGATCCTCTAAAGAAGTATGAGAGAAAAATATTATATACAATGTTAAGAAAATGAACAAGATAAACATTGTTCAAAGTCTAAGGCCTAAGGAAAAATTGGGTTTATCAATAGCTAAAGATGAAAAAAAAACGAATCTTAACCCAATTTAATAGTTATCACTAAGCATAGGCTAAAAGTAGAGCAACTCTTTAACCATTAAATGTCTTCTAATAGCAAAGTCTTAAGGAAGTCATAAGTAGTAGATCGAGCAGAGACTAGACAGGAAATGAGTGAGTTCCTAAAAGGTAAAAGAATACCACACCCTTTAAGCATTAAAAGTATTTTCCAGAAGGAATTTGGAGAATTACCAGAAGATTCCACTAAGATGCTGGCAAGGGTATGATTTAAATATAAAATGGGCAAAAATAATTAAATTATACGAACTAAAACTAAAACCATGCTAAAAGAAAAAGGAACAATTTTTTAGAAATAAAAAAGTTACAGCAGAAAGAAACTTCCAAGGAACTCAGTAAATGTAAACTTTTGTGTGAAACGGATAATTTTTGGGTATAATATTAAGATAATAGATGGCAAAAGACAACGGACAAAAGACCTAGCTAGATCGTTTCAGCTCGTCGCCTGATCAAGAATTTCCATATCAATGGGTCTAGGGGAAAAATGCCAAGAAATTCCATAGATTTAATCGAAGTGAGAAGGAACTTTACAACTAACAAATAGGAAGCGTTGAAGCAGAAACTGAAGGAAATCCAAAGGAAGTCAATAGAAGATTTAATAGAAGTTTTTGAATAGAATATAAAGTGGACTTAGCTGGGTCTATAAATATAAAATAGATAAAGAGAGTGAGCGTCTTTCATCATTGAAAAGCTAAGGAGAGAATAAAGCTGAGGGAAATGCTAAGGAATTGCATAGAAACTCGAGCTGAAGGAAGTTATTAAGTGAAACGGAAGCCGGATGAGGTGCATCACTAGCGCTGCGCTGATGATGGTTTACCTACAGCAGGCAAAGCTGCTGGAATTTCGACTTTGATGGGGCATTCGTGAGCCGCTTGAGTTTTTTTGGGAGCAGCTTGCATTGGCCACACAAGAGCGCACGCACGCCGCTCGCCGTGTCCATCATATTTTGAAGGTTTACTTTTTGCATTTTGCCAAATTTATTTTCAGCGGACTTTCAACGGTAGCGTTTAATGACGCGTTCGCGATGCGGCACAGCTGCATATTTCTTCAAGGGGGGCGGCTGAAGGTACGAATACGGGCACGGGTACGGGTACGGGTAGGGGCTGGGCTTGCGTGTTGCACGATGCTGTGTTCTGGCTTTGGTTTTGGGGGCAGGCAGCAACTGAATCCGAGAGACACGAATGCAAAACCGAATGCAACGCAACCTTTTACTAAACTAATTTATGGCACAAGCTGACAACGTAAACATTAACACAGAGACAAGGAGACTGCCTGCCCATCACGAGACAGCCAGATAGTGAGAGAGAGAGAGAGAGTGTGTGAGAGCGAGAGAGACAGATGGAGAGGGAGGCAGTTACTATATAAAGACCTGTTTTGAGCATCTTTAACGAAATTCCTGTGATCGTAATCTTTTGTCTCTCTGCTGCTTTAGAAGAAGATTAAAACAGACAAACCACACACACACACACAGACACACACATATATATACGAGTATATTCACTCACACAGAAAAGACAACGAAGACGGCGACAAATTTTTTATTAACTTGCCCGCCTGCAACGCTCGCTTGGACCCGAGCTCTGACTATGGCTCTGTGGCTCTGTGGCTCGGACCCTACTAAGCCCCTAACCGATAAACATCGAAATAAACAACAAAAATTTGTAGCTCCCTCGCGTTGTTGTCATTTGTATTTTGATTGTTGTTGGTGTTTCTGTTGTTGTTTTTGATATACCCTGTACTGATTAACAATAGGTGGCGAGGGGATGTCTAAGCGCTTTAGTTACAAATGCAACAGGTGATTGAAACAGTTCTATTAACTTTACACTAAATATATTATTAATTATAAATGATATGCATAATGATGTTAGTATAATCGATCAATATCGAATAACATTTTTATATGACATTAATTATTTTTATATTTTTTATTTTCATATTTATTTCTCTTAACAAAAGGAGGTTTCTAATGGAGGCTCAAGAGTTAGTATTTTAACTTTGACTGTTCGATTAAATTTACTGCAATTTGACTATAGAAGGACATGCAGATTAATTTGCTAATCAGCTGTCCAGGGTATTGGCTAGTCGTTCACTCTTGGCGCTTACAGCAACTCTTATTTGTTTTTATTGCTGTTGTTGTTGTCTGCGTTGTCTGTGGGGCCACGACCTATGCGCCTTAACACTTTGGCACGTTAATTACGTGGGACAATCGACAATCGCCAAGTGTCAATCGCTGCGGCCATAATCAATATTTTGACTGCTTGCTCAGTGGTTGAGCGGTTGAGTGGTTGAGTGGCTCAGATGGATCTGAGGGGCATTCTTTCTTTCTTCCTCGCTTTCTTGCTGGTGGCACATAAATTACATGCAGCGCATTGTCGCAGTTGAATTATGGCGTGTTAATTTTTACGATTACGGCTTAAACTTAATTAAAATGTGATTAATGTCGCCAAACACGTTTTGGCCTTTTGCTTCATCATTTTTTTGTTTCTGTTGTCGTTTTTGTTTTTGTTTTTGTTTGTTTTTTGTGTATGGGCCAAGCTCCTTAAATTGTCATAAACCCAGAAAGAGAAAAAGGCACCAGCTCCAGCCTCAACTGGTCGATTGGTCAACTGTTCAGCTGCTCAACTCCCTCAGTGCCGTAATTTATGCTCTATTAATATTTCGTCTTAAAGCCCGTTTGCCCCACTCATTGGCCCCAGCGGTTCGTGACGCTGCGACAGAAATTCTTAGCCCCAATGTCTCGCCTGCCTATTGCCTCGACTTTGTTTTAGCCAAGTGCGCAGAGTCCCCCATAAAAAAAACTTGTCGACTTTTGTGGCTAGTCTGTGGCTCTATTAAATCAGCCAGACAAGTCGAGCAGACTTGGACAGCTGGAGCCGAAACATGGCCCAGTCAAGGGAAGGCTAGAGTTTGCTTTTACTGCCTTACAGTATGTTCCTTGAAAGTTATTCAAATTTTTGGAACTAATTGATTCAATTAAGGCAATAATCGTAGGAGCTGAATGAAAGATTCAAATTACTTTAAATTAAACAAAAATTGAAGCCTAATTATAAGTTATGGAATATTGATTATAAACTATAGAGCTCATATTATACGATGTGTTTTGGAGTTTTGTATGGATCTCTTACATGTAGCTTTTTAATAAGTTAAGATGAGTTTTGAAACCAAATGAAAATGACTCGACTACTTAAACATTTAGTAGACTAGTTTGAACTGAGATTTTTCCTGCTTTTCGAAGAGACTTTCCTTAATATAATATAATAATAATAAAATAATATATTATATATAAATACAACTATAATTATTAAATTAGTAAAAGGCTTAAACTCGAAACCTATTTGAATGCCGAGAACAGTTCGATTTTATAATATCTAGGTAGACGACTTTAAATATCGAATTGGATATGTTCTTATTGAATTTCATGTTTGCATTTAAAATTCATAAACAAAGAAAACATCTATGAATTGCTAAGACTTAAGCCCAGAATTTCTTAGATAATTTTAGATAATCATTTTTGTAGTGCAGATTTTATAATGTAACTACAACTAATGGAACGAATAGAACTATAATGGGACTACTTTAATAATCATAAGTCACATGAATGGGACATCGTGGAACAAAGTTTTTCAGTACAAATATCTGTACAATGATATTACAATACAATAGATTAGTGCTACTAATCTATGCTTTTACTATATGCTTTTATACATATGAAAGATAAAACACACATGTCTTCGCAATAAAGCGAAGACAGCATTTATGTATTCACATTATATTATTTATATATAATTTATAATATACTTTATTTCTATTAACTCTGAACCTTGCTTAGAACTTGTCTGGTTCTTGGTACAAATGCTTGAAGGAAGCCATTTTCCCATCCTTTTACTTATTTTTGCCTATATTGATCTAGATGAAACCTGATATGAATTTGTACTCGAAAAATAGAAGGATTTAGTATATGCAGGAATACATTTGCAGCATTCAGTATTATGTTAATTCCTCTGCTCATCTAAGCAAAGGTGTTTCCTATGCTCTCATGATTCTACCTTCACGACTGTTGCCTTTGCGTAATATTTTTTAGTATTATTCTGATAAATTCCTTTTCCAAGCAATAGTTTTTCTTCCCTTCTTCGATTTTAATACAGTCGAGTCTCGATAATTCGAAATGGCAAGGGGATCAGGTTTTTTACGAATTAGACGGAAATTCAAATTATCGAGACTCGACTGTAACGAATTTTTTTCAAGGGGATAGATTTTGTTTCGATTTATCGCGATTATCGATTTAGCGGGGTACAAATTATCGAGACTCGACTGTAATTGTTATTTTATTATCCTGGGCGTAAGTCAGATCACCTTCCTGTAAGTTCGCCCACAAACTGAGTTAAAGCATTACGTAGACTTTGTCACACTGTCTCCAAATATGTAGAAGCCCCACAGATAAACCACAATAGCAACAATAAAGTTAGCCGACGGAAAAGCCACAGACTCGACGTAAGAGTTGCAAGATTTTTAAAGAGCTTAGAGTTTGGGCTAAAGAAACTAACCGTAAGCCGCAGCATTGTTACGGCTTCTCTTGTGTTTCGCATGATTTGGCTTAGACTATAATTATTATTATTTGTTTTATTGATTACCTTTGGCTCGATCATTTTATCAATTAATCCGCAACGGGGCGCTGCATAGTTATATGGCATTAGGGTGACCATTTTGCGAGGATTTCTGCACAGCTATTTGGCAAGTGCTGAACTTTTATTACACTTTTATTTAGTCTGTTTTGAAATTTAATGCGTTGTCATTTGATAAGCGTATGTCACGCACACTCACAGTCACAGACACACTCGCACACATACACAGACGCGCGTATTATATGGAAGATATATTTTTCTTTTATTGTATATGTATTTATTCTTCCGCTCGGCGTGCCTTGTTGCGTGCGCCTTGAGTAGCTCGAGTGAACTGAACTAAGCAACGGCTCGGCGACTGTTCGAGTGAACTTCAAGAGTTCGTTCGGTTTTTTCGATTCTGAGTGAAAATCTCGGCAATGGGTGAGTGAGTGAGAGGGAGAGAGAAAGAGAGCGCGCACGACGCTCGAAACGAGTTTGTGAGCGCGTGCAACAGAGCGGTGCGAAATGCGACACGACCACTATGCCATCTCCCTCACACGCTTTGCAATGGTGCGCGCACCTTTGGGCCCCGCCCAGCTAAACAGACGGGGTGGTTCGTACCCATCTATCTATTTTATTTCTATTCAAAAATATTGTTACCCAAAAAATGAAAAGAGAAGAATGAGAGTGCAAAACAAATGCTTATGTCAATCAAATGTTTTTAAAAATTAATGCGCATTAATTAATCAAACAATTTAAAATTAAATCCAAAAAGTCTGCCAAGTTACACGGATCTATAGGGCATGGCCAGGTCCACGAATATTTTATTTAGTTCATAAACAAGCTGATTAGCTTAATTGGATCACATTGTATCTATCTACCTATCCAACATATTTGTGAGCCACATCAAAATAGAAATCTGCATGTAAATTATATTGGTTATTTGATGAATCAGTTCAAATATTATTATGCGGGTGTTTAAGTATTCCACTTTAAATCTGGGGCATTGTAAATTGTCGAAATTTGCTAATTTTGATAGCAATCGAACACGTGATTCCAATTAATTTATTACTTGTATAAAACACATAAATTAACAGAGATAAAACAAAATGTAAAACTATGGAAAAGTACAGATTTATATATTGTAGAAAGTAGGTCTGAATGGTCTTTGATTTGCTTTGTTTTATTAAATTTTAAAATAATATTTTAAAATAAATTTTAAATATGTTTGGCAATATACTTTAAAGGTGTATTTAATAACTCTCTATACTTCATAAATTTAAGTCAGCTCTTCGAGAAACGAGAAAATTCGCTAGAATAAGAAAATATTGCATAAAATCTGTAAAATTTTAAATTTTACGTTTGTATTTTTTCTTTATTTTGTAATACTAATATTTATTTTGGATATATTTTCAATTTGGTATTTAATATGGCAACCTTTTGATACACTTCTATTTGAATGGCTTTATCAGATTATTTTTAAAAACTTCTTTTGACTGTTTTAACTACAGATATACATATGTATGTACATATATATTTACTGTAGGCGTGATTTGTGATCTTCAAATCTCATTTCGTTCTATTTTCTTCTGTAAATTTCATACATTTACTTATTATAATATAAGCATTAATATCAATTATAATTTAAAATATATTGTTTTTTATAACTGATCTGATAAATACCTCTCAAATCTTATCTTTAAATTAATGGTAAGTCAAACATATTTTATATAATATAACATTAAAATCTATAATTTCCAATATATATACAAGAGTAGAAAAAACTCTGTGTATTCGCATGATTTAATTTGATATCACGAAAAGAAAGAAATGATTCTACCATAAAGTACATAAGAAATAATTAGAGGATAAGGCAAACCATCATTAATGTTATCCAATTCAATTAAAATATCTAATATGGAGTAAAGTTAGTCCAAGTGTAAGTCCAATACTTTAATTTCCAGTATGGAGTAATGTAAACCAAGTAAAAGCCAAATATTATTTACACACCTTTACAAATTCTGTGTAATTTAATAATCCAGCTATAAGCAAAGTTTATATATCGCTATTCCTGGGAATTGGCCAGGTGTTGTAATTGCATACGTACTTTTCCTTTAAACTAAATTCCCTTTGCTATATTACTTGCCTCTTACTCGTCTATAAATATCCATTTTTTTGTAATCTGTTTGGAACAGCTGATGGAAAGTGCTTCTAAAACCAAACACTCATAACCATTTTGTAAACCATTTTATTTATTTAACGCTTAATTTTGTGAAAACGTCTAAGTAAACTTTAGAGTGTTGGGGCGGCTCTGTCTTATCGGCCATATGAAATTACACGTAAACAAAGCAGGCTCATAATAATAATAGCAACAACAATAACAACACGAGACAATAAATAAAATCAGAGAGCTCACACACACACAGACACACACACGCACACAGACACACACACACACAGAGCAATCGATTCATATGCCTTGGAATTCTAACTAATAAAGCCCTCCCCTCTTTCTCTGCTGTCCACCCACACAGACGTTAGTCGCCACCTGCCAAAACAAAACACAACACAGCGTCTGTATGTCTGTGTGAGTGTGTGTGCGTGTGCATTGCCTGTCAGGTAATTTAATCAGGCACACAAAACTAATAAAATATATATTTATTGCATAATTATTGATGATTTCTAAATAAATAATTCGAATGCCGAACAAAAGACAAAGCTGTTGAAAGTCTATTAAAGGGTTCAAGCCACAGAAGAACATTCACTTTGCGAAATTTGAGCTCTCTAAACACCTTTTCTAAACACGGTGCTGATCAGACGTTTATCAAATATAGTTTATAAATCTATATGGATTTAAAGTTTTTATGTATAAATATATAGTATATAATGTATAAATAATAGAATTTTTTTAGTACGTTTTAATATACATTTTTCTAACTTGAGTGGAATTTGTTTTATTTTTTTTTTTAAATTTATTATTTATATATTATATATTGTATGGTAAAACATGAAAATAGATTCGATTTTTGAGTATAAATATTTGTATTATCTTAATAACATTAATTTCTTGTTTGATTAAATTCCCAATGCTAAAAAAATGTGTCTTTTATAATATTACTTAAGTTTTTTATTTATATTAAAAAAATAATATTAAAAAAAAAAGCATTGGTCAGCTATAGCTTGATGATTTTAATTTTAACATACGTTCATATATGTATGTATATATTATATATACCCGCACACTATCCGTATACTGATAGGAGTCTCGAAGTAGTAATTCGTCAAAAATTGAGTACTATATCATATAGATATCATATAGCTAGTTGCTTCAGTGTTAAGAATTGAATAGGATAGTTTAGTATACTTTATATACTATCTATACGACATATACTATATAATGCATACACTATATACTATAACTAAATTATTCAATGATCAACATGCCTATCTTCTTTCAAGTTACTTTAACACACAGCAGGTAAGTGCATGAAGTTTTTCGTTGAGATATAAATATTTCTTTATTTAATTGCGATTTGTTTAACAGCTCGCATTCATCAGCTTTTTATTGATAAATATATATCTGGCTGTCTCTGTCTCTGCCTCTGCCTCTACCTCTGCCTCTTTTAGCTACATTTCAAAATAAATTTCTGTTTTTGAATGAACTGCATTTGCTTGTCTGGCATATTTCGTAATTTATTCAGTGTTTAAAATATGTTAACGGCTAGAATATAGAGAACTTTACACTTCGTGCAGACATGTTGCATTCCACAGAGCTCCTTTTGGCTATTCGGCTCGGCTATTCTATTTTATGTGCATTTTGTGGTTAGTGCAATTTGTATTGTGAAGCGCATGCCTCAGCGGTTTTTTCTCTGAAATTAGCATAGAATAGTGTAGGAAGCTTGTGAGTCGAGGAGTGGAGGAGTGGAGGAGTGGTGAAGTGAAGGGGTGTGGATCGTGTGGCACGATGGCTATATCGCTTTAAAAATGCCTTTACGAATCAGACCTTTGGCATGCGCTGACAGCGACATTTGAAGAAAGCCCCTCTACTCTCCACTCTCGTCGATAATCGGGTATCAGCAAAATAAGTCTTGACCCAATTGTAGGCCAAAACTTGGCTTGCCATGACGCATCGCCAATGTTCTTCGCGAGTGTCGCGCTAACACGACAAGCAACAAACAAACAACGACAAATGACAACGAGCCGCAACAACAACAACGAGCAATTGGCTGTGT
This sequence comes from Drosophila leonis, assembly GCA_035045365.1. Lineage (NCBI taxonomy): Eukaryota > Metazoa > Arthropoda > Insecta > Diptera > Drosophilidae > Drosophila > Drosophila leonis. The sequence goes on along the minus strand of JAWNPC010000948.1, from coordinate 5,790,567 downwards.
TTTTAGTCTGGCTGAGAGCTTATCTAGATGCTGGAGCCAAGCCAAACTTCAGATCAAGTTGTAAAAATGCGTTGAACAACGCCTTGGGTGCGAGTGAAAAGAACGAGAGAGTAGGAGAGCGAGAGAGAGAGCGAGAGGTGTGCAGCTCAGGTGTTGAACCCGCTTGAACGCTGCAAAATGGCGCCCAACTCCAAGACTGAGGCACCTCTGCCTGGCTGCATTAAATTAATACAGCACTGGGGAGGTCCAGCCCGATCAAAACTGAACGTAAATCTTAAACACTTTGTGCTGCCTGCCCCGGCTGCCTCGCCTGACTCGGCTGCCTGCATGCCTTCCTCGCCTGCTCTCGAGCGCACGATCAGCACGTTCACAACGGACGACGACCGAGTCGTCCCCAACTCCAAGTCCAGCTCCAAACAAATGTGCGCGACTCAGCAAACATGCAAGAGAGGCAGCGACCGGCTACAGCTTCCACAGCAAAAAGAAGAAGCAAAAATATCTGCAAATGCAGCGAAATTGTAAATTGTGCGCAGATTTGTTTACAGACAGCCAGAAAGCACTTGGTTCGACTCTCGCTGGCTGATGATCGCGCGTAGATATAATTGACGACATGTTGTCTCACGATCGTGCTAAACCGATTAAGGCATATTTAATGCCCAGCTCGAATCGATTCGAATCGAGTCGACTTGAGTCGAGTCAGCAATCGAGTAACTAAAAGTAAGCCCCGGCCGGGCTCATCGTTGGGTTAAAAGTGCGCTACGTTCAACGAAGTGTGTCATGCACTTCCGCTAACAACAACAATAACAGCAGCAACAGCCACAATAGCAACAAATTGCAATATTTTGTTTGCACAATTTCTCATGGAAATCGAATTTGTTAACTGCAATCGCCTAATTGGCTAATTCCTGAACGTTTTTCTTGCCAAAAAGAAAAGCCAAAAGAAAAACACAAACTGATTTTCATAAATGTTTGCATATTAGAGCAATGGAAACATGTTTGCATTTATTATTAGCAAGAAAATTTCTTTATAAATAAACTGATATTCCATTCAAAATCAACGAAGTGCACGAGATTGAGTTTAAGACCAATATTTGAACTAAATAGAACAAAGATTTTCTTGCATGCACGGTAATGAGGTTCGGCAATACGAATATAAGAATATAGAATATAGGAGATTAAAATATATTTAAATCAAATATGTATTATCAAATTCATTTTTCATCTCCAATACTTTTTGGTACATAACCTTCGATATGGTAGATTCCGATATTACTCATATTTCTTGATTATTTTTTGAAGCAATAATAGCAATAGATTTAATAAAGAAATATGTTCGGAAATATTATGTTTATATTATTTTGATTAAATAAATAAAATATATCAAATATATAAAAAGAAAAATATCGAAATACATCAATATAATTTGATTAAAAATTAAAATTAAAAATATCATTAAAAACATTTAGCTGAAAAATGGATTTACTTAGAATAACAAGATTCATTTTTGGGCAATAATATAATACTATAATAATATAGAAGATGTACTCAGATTATTATTTATTATTACTATTATAAGTATTACATTCAGAGGCAGATAATTATTCTTCATATAAATATATATCATATAGAAGAGATATTTAAGAATAATATTTAAATAAGAAACAAAAATTGTGTTATATGTAGCTAAGCTTGGGCTTAGTTGATTCAATCATGTGTATTAAATATGTATTGCTAAAAAAAAGATCTTATATATGTTATATTCCTAATGGACACTTTGAGTTGTTTCCCATTCTGAAGTGGACATAAAAACAGAAGAGGGTTTTTCTTCGCCGTACAACTTACTCGTAATATTCATCAACTTTATGGAGCTGCAGTTGCGTCTTTGATATATTTAGGAGAAGAAACAGAAACTATTTTTGTTGTATGATTTCAAAGCATAAACTCGTATAACCTAATATGCTATAAAAGCAGATCTTGTGGCTGCTGAACTTGGAAGTGCATAAATAATAAAAAAGTTTTTATGTGCCAGTAGATTTTTTATGAATCAAATGGAAATGAAACAATGACTTGGACTATTTGCGTGGACCCTCTGAGACGTACCGAAAATAAACCGTGCCAGAAATTGCTTTTTGCGCTTTAACAGAGAGAACTGAGATCCATAGATGGGGCTCGGGCTAACGGGGCGATGAGATTCTCACTTGTGAGTCTCTCTAGAATGAATGACCACCGGGGTTGCCTTTGGAACGCCTCGTTTATGTTTTCATTCCGCTGAAAATTATGCGGAACCCGTGTTTGTGCTTGAGGCACGCGCCAATTGGCAAATGCAACAGCTACGGCGGGGGACAAATCAAAGAGAGAGCGTAAGAGAGCTGAAGTGGAAGGAAGAGGTAGTAGCGAGCGTGAAGAGTTGCATTGCCATGGTGACCTCAGCAAAACACAAACATTGGTCAGGAATTTTCATTAAAAGCCGCCACGGACACAGCAGCCACCCAGCTGCCCAGTTGCCTGGACAACCTGCCACCCACGTAGAACCCGAGAGAACAAGGGCCGTAGAGCTGGAGAGCTCGGCAGCGAAGTGTGTCAGCTGTCACTTGGCATAGGCATCAAAACCGATGAACACGCCCGCCGCATATAGCCAAAGCCCATCGAAGGGGGAAGATGAACCAAGCAGGTTGCTATACTCAGTATGAAAGTGGCAAAGCGAGTAGTTTGGCCGCTAGTGTGTAATAACAGAGAGAGAGAGAGTATGAAACAAATCAATTGTAATACAGCAAATGAATAAGTCGTAAGATAAATATAAGATATATAACATTAAGCACTGAAGATGAACAAGAAGTCCTACAGAGGTGTCTGTCTATATACGTGAGATAATTTAGATAATTGCATAAAATAATAATTAATTTAACTTTTTTTAAGTCAGATTGCTTCCATAACTTATTATGAATTGAACTTTGAAACAGTGGGCGAATATACAAAAATTGTAATTTATTATTTAGGAAACAGCATTAAAACTATGACCTTTACCAAACTTGTCATATATATTTCTATTTTTTGATAAGCAATTAATTTGTTCAGTTAGTCTCACATTCATGTCATTTGTAGATTTTATTAAAACAAAATATTTAAATTTTTAGTTAAGTCTTTGCTATGAATTTACAAAGTGCTGAGGAGTGAGCCTTAGAGTCCAAGGGTTAGACCTGAAATCAAACACTTCTAACTTAAATGAATTAATAACTAAATTAACTAAAGTTCTGATAAATAAACAGGCATTTTGCAAGAATAATACGATTATTAATAAAAGATTTATTAACAATTAAAATACATATAATATATCAAGATTTTGACAATATTTCCATATTTGAAATGTTAAACCAATTTATATTGACAACTTGATTACAGGGTATTTGTCATGTCAGGCTACATATCCATGGCATATTGAGCGTGTGGCTTGTTTTACCTGTGGGAACGACTCTCTAATTAATTTAATTATGCGCTCTCGACTTGCGCGTGTCAAACACGCAACGACAACAACAACAGCAGCAGCAAATTAAATAGTCACGCCTGGGCGAGCGGCTCTAATCAAATGCAGCCCTGCGCGCGTACACTGTACAGTAAGCACCAGCACAGGCGCCACCGCCCGCAAGTAGGCAGCATATGTTTTCACTCGCTGTTGTTGTTGTTGTTATTGTTGTTAAGCTGTTGCCAGGCCTATGAAATTTAATTTGCCAGCACACACTGGAAAAAACAGCAAAGAAAAACAACCCCTCGACGCGACGCGTTTCGACTCGTTGCGAGCATCGCTGACAAATTGAATTTGTAAAGTTGCCCAGTTACAACAACAAATCATTTTTTGTGGACCCAGTGAAGAAGGGTCCAGGGGCCAGGGTCCAGAGTCTGTCCTCCCAGGGGGCATTTGCGGATGCTGTGTGGTAATCCTAGCCATGTTACGCTCTGGCTTTCGCGAAAGTAAAGTGAAATTGTAGCCGAACATTGGCTGGGGAGGGGGCGGTGGGGCGTGTCACATCACAAACAGCCTACGACAAAAACAACGCTCAATACTCAACACTCAACACTGAACACTTATTAATGTTGAGGTTTTTATACAGATGGCACCCCTGGGCTTCAATTAAAGTCCAAGTGCCAACAGCTGCTTCAATCGCACTTCAGCCCCTGTTGGGCCAGGGGCGCGCACTCATGGGGCGGGATAGCTTTAAGTAGTCATTAAGATTGACTGCGATAAGATTTGTATATATAGACATTTTGTTATATGTTGTGTTCTATGGTTAACAATAAGTATTCTTGAACTGCTCATAAAAAGGAACTAGTGAACTTATCGTGATCGATGAACATTATTAGTTCCGCTCAGTTAGCTAATCTGCAATCGTTCATGAGCGAGTTGTACTATTGAGCTGCTTAACTGTTTATGAGCGACTGGTTCAACTGAGTTAACAAGCGTCTTAATAACTTTACAATACAAGCCAATCATATCTGACTATGAACTGTTGAACTGACTAGTGAATCTGATTATTTGATTTTGAAAAAAAGTGTATCCAAGAAAAGAGTGTGTTTCTATATTTAAAAGAGTTTATATTCCAATTATGAAACCAAAAAATGCTTAACGTTTTTTAAGCTAACTCAGTCTGCACTTTCTTTTGGACTCTACGACATCGATGGTTACATACATAAGGAAACAATCAGATGAACGAGGCGCCAGTGAAACTACCATATTCAATGAGTTCAACTTCAATTGTACGAAATAAAATAAACCTCTAAGAAGAAATGATATATGTATATTATTGATCAAGTTGAAAATGAAATTTCTCACTTTTTTATAGCCGCACTCACAGCTGGCAATCTGGCCCAACTTTCCGCCAACCCCCGTGAGTGCGCGCCCGTTTTCCCGACAAGCTATTGACAGCTATTGTCCTCTAATTAAACAACAATGTTGACCTATTCTCAAGATGTCACGGTCAAGGTTCACTGAGCCGACATTTCTTTTTTTTTGCGTAAAAAATCAATGTTTGTCGCAAATTATTACACGAAATCGGATTCTTTGTTTGCTAATTAAAAATATTATTGGCGATATGGAGAACAACCCTTGAATATGGTGCAAAACCTATCGTAAACCCTTCGCACGCAAATCTTAACCCTTTATAGGGAGTGAGAGCATAATAAGAGAAATTTTTCTTGAAAATCAGTAAAAATTGTTCTCTTTATAAATGCGAAACGAATAACTGAAGATGAAGCGAAGAACAAATTGCAGTCTAGCAGTTATGCAATCAACTAAACAATGAGCATGAAGATTCAACAAAACGCTGAGTTCATGGAATGTAATAGAAATTAAGAGAGGCTTATGCCTATACTATATATTTCAGAATATACAAAAATAAAACACCTCAAGAACAGTCAGGTAAAGGACTTATTGGAAATGATATATAATTGTGAATTTGACACATGATATATGAATTCAACTGTTCTGCTCTGTAGTTAGTTCTCATGAGTTAACTACTTAAGTCGGTAATTTATATTATTATCTATACAAGAATAAGCTTCGGCCCTAAATTTGAGGATTCAATTGGTCAAATATGGTAAATTTGAAGACTGCTAATGACAGAATCAGCAGCTTCTTAAAATAGCTATACAGACAACCTGTGCACATTTTGAGTGTTAAGGTTAATTTGTTGATTGGTAATAATCAATAACCTTAAACCTATTAAATTTACAAAGCTAATATAAATTTATACATTGCGGGCAACCATTTAAAATCATCGTCATATCTCATTTTCGTACTCCCTCAAGAAGTTTTGGAGATAGAGCTCTCAACTTTTGTAGTTGTGTTAATGCAGACTCCTTTCTGACTCCGTTACCAAAAAAGATTCAAATTTTTTTTACTGTAAATGAGTATTTTTCAGTCTACACCATTCTTACTTGTATAATACCAAACATATTTTTTCCAATATATAAGTATAATTTTTCTGCTACGGCATATAATACTTGAAGCATTCTTAGCGAGCGCTGACTGTATATATGTACGTAGGGCTTATACCTACTGTGAAAATTCTTCAAGGATTAGAGCTACTGTATGAGCTCTTCTAATTCACTTTAAGTACGTTCCATAGATACACCTGGCGTAGCTAATAGATAGATTGCTTACTTCTGTTGTTGCCCAAGTTGGTTTAATTCGTCACATGTGATTCTTTTTATTGAATGCAAACTGTAGCACAAACTGTGCCAACTCGAATTGGCAATCTAATACCACAAATGGTCGTCGTCGCCGCTATCAATTACGCGACTCTCGAGGCAACCCTAACGCTTCGCTGGATCGGTTTCAGCACAGACCTTGGCCACATTAACTCTGGCTGTGCCGCAAGAATACTATATATATATATATATATATATATATATATATATATATATATATATATATATATATATATATATAATAGTATATATGTATATATATAGAAACATATATGTGTATATAAATAGGTATAAAATAGAAATAGAAATAGAAATAGTTGATTATTTCCGTTAGACTTAATTACTTAAATCGCAAGGCCGCTGTTGTGCCATCGCATATCCCATTACAAATATGCCAAAAAAAAGGAGAAGCGCTGAAAACAAGTGGGTGTGCACGACCTGGAGATATGCTGTACGTAAAGATATTACGAATATTTGAATGTTTGCTTAAATATAAGATTAAATTTCGTTAAAATACCAACAATATATTTAGATAAAAGGAAGAGATTGGAAAGAATATAATCTTAGTTGCAACTCTTATACTCATGTTGATATTCTTTCAAATCTTATCTCAGGAATATACAAAAGTAGTCTGGCTCATCGATATTTATCGACTCAAAAAAATTAAGTCAGTTTAAAGAGAGCATATAGATTTCCTACATTTAGATTGAATTAGCATCGATGTAATCAATCAAATAAAATAATAATAATAATAGATACTAAATGAGGAGACCATTTCTCTGGTATTTATCGATATTGATATACTATATGGAGCTGTCAAAGAGTAAAAAGATACACTGAATTTATCAGAATATATACATATATAGGTATATTTAAACATATATTTAAACAAGCTCTCTGTTACCTTACTGGCAACTGAATATAGTTTTACATTATCAGAATATAGCAATAGAAAATAAATTTTCTAAGCTGGTCATGACTTCAATCAGAAAAGCAATATAAGATAATAATGCTTACTAAAAGAAGTAGGAGAGTCAGGAGTGATTGTAAATTTATACAACATTTACCTTGACTGGTTTTTAAAATTTTATATTTTTCTATGTACTTATGTACTAGGAGTAGATAATGCCTTCATTGAGATATTATCGATATTAGGAAAATAGATTCACAAAATTCAAATTAATTATCGAAGATATACATATATACATAGTTTATGCAGATAAATTTTACTTTTTCTGCAGCTTCTATTTGTAAAGCTTCCTAATTACAGAGTCATGCCCACATACTCGTTTCAACAGTGTACAGGGTATTCAGTGGCCATAACTCAACTGCTACGGACAAGCAGAAGTTTTCCAAGCCTGGCCAAGTTTTTGCCGCATGAACAGGTGCGCAGATTTCATATATATCATATATATATGTATATAAATTTTCTTCTTCTTTTTTTAGATTATTAGGGATCGATCGAAGAACTATCGTATTTCGCTTTTTCAACCTCCGCGCCAATCAATGGGCAGCAAAATGTGAATGCTGTAAATGATTTGTTGTTGTTGTTGGCATTTTGGCTGCCAATTGTGCGGCTCGCGATGCAGTTTTTCCGTTTCCCAGGGCAAAGCCTCGAAGGAAAAATGTGCAGCACGAAATTTGATATTTTATGCGGAGTGTCCGGAAAAACGACGTTAGGGGCAGGCAGTCGGCCATTTCGTGGTAAAAATTGTTATGAAAAATAGAAAGAAAAAAAGAAATAGAATTTAAGATAAACTGTCACGACTGCTAACGAGCAATGCGATCGCAGACAAGTCAAAGGTCGCACGCTGATTGCCGACAAATTTGTCTCGAAAAACTTGCGAGCCGCTTAATTGCAAGCAGCAGCAGCAGCAGCAGCAGAAGTGGAGGGAGCTAAGGAGGGAGAATTGGTGGTAGGGCGGAAGGGTTGCCTGCCGCTCCACTCGAGCACCAGCTGGCCTGACAGCCTGTCTGCGCCTTTTGACTGACATCAGCCACACCTAAGTAAACCCAAAGATAGCTCAACTTCTTCATGCTTCTTCGTCACTGCAACAAATAGTTCAGACATTAGATCAATTGAACTTATCTTTGCTGCTAAGAGACTGAACAACATCCAGTAGCTGACTCTATCATACACTCAGCTCTTTATCAGACTCATCAGATCGATCTCTTTCTATCCAAACAATGTTCAATCATTCAGTTTGGTTCATTCTGATTCGTTCATTTTACTTCCAATAGCAGCTCCAATGATTCACTATCCTTTAGTAGTTCATATAGTTGACTACTCTAACTCAGTAGAACGCCTAAGGCTCCACACTAAATGAGCTATTGAACTGGTTCCATGAAGGAAGCGCTGCAACTCTCTCTACCTGATTGAACCGGAAATGAGGCACAAATGTCGAATGCGTTTTGTTTTCACAATCTGCTCTCTACTTGACCTCGTTGCCCCGCGCCGCGACACTGTCGAGCAAAATCAAAGTGCCGAACCGCAGAGAAACCATTATACGGGGTAGATATGGGGGCAAATGGGGTAGATATACCCCTTGGCCGGGTGGCATGCGCATGTCAAATTCCTGACTTGGCAACAAAATGTTTTACATCAATTGCGAGCAAAGTGCCGCACAATGTTTTCCAAGAATGCAACTGGAATTATATATACCCAACAGCCATCGCCATCAGCTCCAACATCATCAGCATTATTATCATCATCAGCCCCATCACGATCATCATCATCAAGCCAACTGTCAAATAATTATGACAAGTTCATTTCGTCGTACTTTCGCTCATTTGTTTAGTTCCCATTTTTTATATATTCTCGTATACATATATAGTTTTTCTGTTGTTCCGCTTTAACGAGAATTGCTGTAAGTGGAGAGGCAGCCCCCAACCCCAATGTTCGATACCCCACACCTCTCCCTAGTTCCCTAGTCCAGCCCCTTCTCTTCCCAAGCACCAATTATCGGTGCGTTGTAAATATGCGCGCTTTTGATGTGACAGTTGCGTATCGCTGCGTGTCGATCAAAATCTATAGATGCCTTCCTTGTGGACAACTATATATACATAGACTATATATAATATACAGGTATATAATATATGTATGTACCTGAATGCTAAAATATATGTTTTAAGTAAGAAAAGTTAAATCTATTAAAAACAAATATACTCTTTTTCTTCGTAAATGAGTATAAAAAACTACATAATATTCGTTGACTGTCCAATTAAATTTTTATTCAAATATTTTCGTATTGGCCACGCTCAAAATATACGAAATTGAAGAGGTCGATAGTAAGCCACAGATAACACTTGATGATCGTAACTCTTACACTATGAACACAAATCAATAAAATTGAGGAAGTCAATCAAAAAACTCCCAAGCTCAAAACAGCTAACAAAGCTAATATACTTCACTTTTCACTTCGTAACAGATTAAAAAGTCCAAAATACTCGACTAAAATTGGGACGCCAAAAGAACTAGTTCACAGCATATAATTACTTGAAAGTCCATAATGTGTAATACTGAAATATTTTTTTTTTCCAGATATATCTTACCCAATTTTCATTCTAATTCTAGGTCTTAGCCATCAATGAAATATAATAATATTTAATATAAGATGTACTCTTCAGTTTTCACTTCAGTTATCCTAAAACACTCAGCACACAGTTTCATCAATGAAATGCCCATTAGTGCCCAGTCTAGGGTTTGCGTCAATTGACACTTTCAGCCAGATCTATTTTGAATATTTTGGATGAAAATCAGGAAAGTATATAAAAATAGCGGGCATTGCAGCTATCTATAGATCGCACAGGTACAGCTCAAAATATGCTGTCGAATGTGACAATTGATTTTGTGCAGACCCCCGACACGACTTGTCTAATGGCCTATTCCATTTTCGATTTGGTCTATTTTCGGTGCTGTCTTTTAAATTTAGAAAAGCTACCGGATGAGTCAGAGGTACGCAAATCCTCGGCTGGCCAAATATTTGCAATCATTAGCGGGCATTAGGGGTAAAATCTAACGAAAACAAACCACTCAGCTGCAGCATCCAGGCAGGTTGCTCTAATTTCTACGGCCTGGCACGCCTGGCAGGCGACATAAAACAGGATAAATGGGCTAAGCCAAAGCAGGATTACGTGCCACAGCAACAGGACAATGAAAGGAACAAAGCAAATGCCTCCAAGCGGAAGGTCCTCATAGCATACAACAGTATATGGGCAGGAGCTACAGTAGCTCTCCCTGGCGACGAATGAGTGGCATTTGAGTGGCTGTCACGTTGCATTTTATGTAATCCAAGTAACTCGCATGCTAATTTATTGCATATATTTTGTGGTTTTCTTTAAAGCAAACATGACGTCAGCTCACGTCTGATAAGCCGCATAATGTCGCAAGTAAGGGCTGCGATAAGCAGACCACACGTAACAGCAAGGGTGCCAAATTAAAATTAAAAAAAAAAAAGATTTTTAAAAATATTTTATAAAAGATATTTTCAAATTTAGTTTAAGAAATATGAAGAGGAAAACGAGATATTACAATTTTATTGTATTTAAATATAATATTGTATTGTATAAATAATAAATAAAATGAAATTGTATTTAAGTAATTATTTGGAAAATCTGACAGTATTTATGTATTGACGAGAAAATGGAAAAGAATTTCTGATTATATACAAAATTGATAGATTATAAAAATATCTGCTAGAAATAGCAGAGTTATGAATAGATATGCACATCCCGCTAGGTTAAAGTAAATGTTGAATTATAAATTATATTAAATATAATACTAAATCCAGTTGACTAGGAATGCCTGGCTTTAAGTATTACATCAAAAGTCTTTTCAGGTCTGAGCAATATTTATGATTCTGATTATTTATTATATCAATAGCATAAAGATTAGCTCGGAATATCAGGATGATTTTAACATATAAAAAATTTGTTTATTCTAAATTTCGTTTCAAATTTTTGGTATATAACCGATCGATCTTTTAATTTATATAATTGTTTAGACATAGACTGATTGATACTAAATTTCAAGTCTCAAAACTAAGAAGTACTTGCGGCATTTGTAGGCAGAGAACGAGATGAAATTTTAATGATTTATTTCATAAATAGTCAAAAAGAATGAAAGTAAGAAAAAAATCTGAATCAGCAATAGCAAATTGAAGACAGATAACATTCTGATAGATCTACAAATTTAATAAATTATTTGAACTCTGCAGAAAAAAAATGTTGCAAAGCAAGCAGAAAGTTCCTATTTGCATCCAAAAATATATTAATAAAGAATACTTCTCTGAGCTACAAATCATCTGTTTAAAGATACATTCTTAGAGATTGAACATATTTCTTGATTGTACACCTAAGCCTGCGAAATTCAATTGGTTGCGAACGGCTGAAAGAGCGCTTTAATAAAATCTCAAGTCCGTCAAATGACATTGAGAATAAACCTGATCCTCAGACATTTTGCAGTTGCAGCCCGTGCCTATGTGACGACTGTCTTTGCCAAGCTTTGGCCCCACGAATTATTTATTTATTTAAGAATTTTGTTATTGCTACTGCTGAAATTCAGTTTCAATGCGGAAAAACAAACACAGTTAGAGCAGTGTAAACAAACAAACAAGTTCATTTGAACTTGTGCTCGCTTCTCTCTCGCTCTGTCACTTCCTCTGTTGCTATCTCTTTCGCTGTATAAGTACAGGTAGCACAAAGTGCAGATGCCATCTCGTGCCTCTGGCTGCACTTCCTGTACCACGCCCAGCAGATACGTGTGAGCGAGAGCATCGAAACCATTTGCCATTTAAGCCGACCCTTGACCCAATGCCAGGCACAAAAAGCGGCTTAAGAGCGCAAAGATTGCAGATTATGCTGTAAAACTGTCGCAGGACATTAAGCCGAGCCTGCCATAATTACGCTCTCCCTCTCCTTCTCCTTCTCCTTCCCCCAACCGCCACTCTCGTGCACAAAAAAAACAAACATTTAAATGCTGTGCGAAAGGGGCGTGGCTGTAATGGAGAGTGCGGGCAGCGAAGGGCACAGCAAACGCATACGAAATCAACAACGGAATGCACTGAATGGTTGTCTTTTGACTTGCAGATACCCTGTACTGTTCTGAGATACCCTGTACTATTGATATATACTTAATATCGGAGCACTGACTCGGTTCAAATTAGCCGAAGCAGACAAATCCCTCATGAATTTACGTATTACTGACAAACAGACTTTGCAGATCGATATTTATCGAAAGGCCTGTGCTGCTTATCTATACAGATGTAGATTTCTAGTGGAATATCAATCTGAATTTCTCTCAGTTCTATGAAGTTATGCATACAGGCATGACGATATCATACATATATTAGTCAGATATTGCCGATCGAAATATATATCGACTTATAGCAAACTAAACTAACTTTGTTGTTGATGATCAAGTTTTGTATTCCTTTTAGATTCGTCTATAAAATCTTCTACCCGCTTCGCACACTTGCCCAACCGCAACATACCCATTTTTAAATAAATTGTAATGCTTGCAGGGTATAATTAAAAAACCCGCAGTGTTCAAGTGCTGCGGGGGCAACAGCAGCTACAGCTACAGCTACAGCTATAGCTATAGATATATATGCCTGCCCCCACTCCCCTCATACTTCCCCTCCCCTGACCCATGCTCCTGCTACTGCCGCTGTTTGTATTGTTTGTTGGTATAATGGCGCGCCCGTAGCGCACAACGAAAAGCGAAAAGCGCAAGGCATCTGCAGGGCGTCCTTTTGTACATTTTGCCTCGTTGCTGCTGCTGCTGCTGCTCCTTTTGACGACTCAAATTTCAATGAAATTATCCTGACGGCATTTGTCTGTCTCTGTGTGTGTGTGTGTGTGTGTGTGTGTGTGTGTGTGTGTGTCTGAGCACAACAATGCTGAATAAAAATTTCGCTGAAATTATTTGCTAATGGCTTCAACAGCAGCAGCAGAGCAGCAGCCTGGACGAGTGCTCAGCCCGCAGAGCTCGTCGTTCGCGTTGCTCTGGCATTTGCATTTATGAGATTGACAAATAGGCAAACAAAATGGCGGCGCTGGAAGCAGCAGAGGCAGAGGCAGAGGCAGAGGCAGCGTTGCCAGCATCGCCCCAAAAAATCACATCGATGGACGCCATTTTGTTGCTGCTCCAAATTTACACAGTAAATAATTTCAAAGCAAATCCAAAAGTTTTTAGTTATGAAATAAAACTAAAATGCTTAAACGGAAAAACTAAACCGAAAAAACCATTATTAAAATTGAAGTCAAATACAGCGAGATATATAGAGTGAGAGACGTTTGAGCACTGCAATTGTGAATGATTTTTATATAAATTGAACGTATCATCAAATTATGTATTATCGACACATTTAGTTTAAGCTCACTTAAGCTCACTAAAACTATAATCGATCCGAAGAATGAGTTTCGATCTTAACCAACTAGCAACTAAACTCGTATGTAGGGAGAGAGAGCTGGCAACATATGTATATTCAAATGAGTGTAAAACAATTTAAGATCAATTTTAGTTTTCATTCTGAACAAAGTTTAGAGACTTCAATTAAATGGAATTAGAAAACGAATTGAAGTTCACAGCTGAATAAATTGCTTAAACTACAATTTCATGCAGTGTATTTACTAAACAAAATTGTTTTGCGCAGTGTATTTTTTGCTATTTGGTCGTTTCGCCTGGCAACGCCAACAACAACATCAGCATCAGCAGCAGCGACAACAGCGCAAATTGCTTTGCTCCAACAACTCCGCTCAAGTTACGCCAGCTAGAGGCGGCAGGGGGTGTGGCACAAGCTAACAGTAATGAGACTGGCTGTCCAGGCAACCAACTGACAGGGATAGCAAGCAAAAGCAAAAGCAAAAAAAAGAGAGAGAGAGAAAGAGAAAGAGAGAGTGAGTACACATAATAAATGTCAATCAAAAAAGAATCAACAACGCGGCAAAGATTTCTACGCTGATCTATCTACATATCTGTAACTCCGCTCTGACCTACTGCCTTCTGGTATTTGTATTCACATTCACATTCACATTCACATTCACATATTCACATTCACATCCATATTCGTATTCGTTTTGTATGGCCTTTTGTGGTTTTATTTCTGGTCAAATGATTCAGTCGATCGACAGGATCCTTTTATTTTGTTGTGAGCCCTTTTTAAGCTGAAAATTCCCTTTTGACTACTGTCTCTTGGCCCTTTTGTCTGGCCAAAGTATTTAAAGGCTCATTTCTTTAGGGCTCAGTTCAGTAGCCAAAGATTTGCAGTTGCTCTGCCTTTTTCCCATTTTGTTTTTTGATTTCTTACAGCTCACTGAAGGCTATCTCTCGCATCTAGAACTCTGTCTAGGGTTTCTTTCAAAGGCTTGTAATTACGCGCAGTTCATGTGGAAAAGTATTTCAAAATTTCAGATTTCCTGAAGGTTTAATGCAAAAGTTGGAAAGTTGAAAAGTTAAAGTCTTAAGAGCTAACGACTTGAAAAGGTATTTGTGTATAGGCTAAAATCTGCTGTCCATTATGCAATATGTGTGGTCAAAGGAAACTGAATACTGGACTAGAAATTGCCAATGATTGAGATAGGCTAGCATTTTCATATGCAATATTCCCAGATTTTACAAAAGATACTTTATACACTTATAAATCTTCTTCATATTTGCCTATTTCTAAGCTGGCATTCAATTTGATATAAATCAAAATATAAATCAAAGAGCTGTTCTGAATATCTTTATTTTAATTATAAAAGTTCGATCTTCTACATTTAAAATTTATTTTACTTCTTCTCAATCTATGAAAAACCAGCCGGACGGCTAAATGTTTTCGGACTTTTGAAATTTAATGAATATTACTATAAACTAACTACTAAATAAATAATAAATATATATTTAGAAATACATATTTCGTAGCTCAATTCAGTAATTTGGATAGTGATAAAAACCAAATTTCCTTTTACTAGGTGTACTTACTGTAAATGTATAGAGTTTTAGATCAGGTTTAATCTATTCCGAGCATAAATTAACTTTAAAACTTAACAAATTAATAATAAATTAATAAAACTATAAAGAATACAAATTATATATGTGTCGACATGCAAACAAATCAAAATAAAAATCTTCAAATTATAGTCAAAGTTCCAGGCAGCGCTCGCTGCTCAACTAAAAGGATATAACATATATACAGTGTATATAGAGAGCCCTATAAAATGGTATATCGTTATAATAAGTGACATAAGCAGATGAGGAACTCAGATAAACATAATCCGCTGCCCATTCGACTGCGAGCAGGAATAAAAGGGCGAAGCGGACAGGCAAAGGAGAAGCAATTCCGAATTAATAAAAAACCGAGTCGAATTCTTAGCTCACCTTGTAGTAATCCAGTGTTGAAAAGTTTTGATAGCACGGCACATTATACAACATATTCCAAGTGTTGCTGTTTTTGTTGTCGTTGTTGTTGTTGTTGTTGGTTATTAAACCCGTTGCGACTGCGCAAACATGACGATCGTTTAGTGAGGCAATTAATTAAAACTTAATGAGTGTTATCAAATGCATATAAAATGGAAAAAACGGAACAAGTGTTGACAAACGTTACAAATTCGTGTGCATAATTCTTTTGTTAATTTCTTCAATCATTTTTATTGCACGCGCGTCGTTTAATTATACATTTTGTTCAGTGCTAATTGAGCAGTTCCGTTAGGCAAATGAATTTGTGCCAAATTAATTTTAACGCTGCGAATTTATTTTTATTTTTATTGCTTTTTTTCTTTGCTTCTCTCTTGTTGTGTAGCCGTCGGCACAAAGCTTTTACCGTTTTATTGTTTCAGCTGTCGTCCGCTCGCCCGACGAATTGTCACATAAAGCTGAGTGTCAACTGAATTTTGCCAATCGCCCATTGGAAAGCGTCGGCTGCGGCGCAGCCAACAAACGAACAGCGAGAGGCAGACGAAAACGCCAACAACAACAACAACAACAATGTAAGAAGCTTCAATGCACTCAAAACATGTTGTTGTCTCGCTCGCTTGCCCTTTGATGCGCACGCTCTCGCTCTTGCTTGTGAGCATTTGAGTGAATCGTGTTGAGCGCATTTTGCTGCTGTTGTCGTAGTTGCTATTGTTGTTGGTTTAGGGCGGCGCCAGGACAGCTGCTTGCGCTCGCTGCTAGCATCGCATTAACGGCATTTGCAATTGTGCAGCAAGTGGGCAGCACTCAATGCGGCTTCCAGGAAGCGCCTTTCGCTTCCACGAACGGTGCTTGCAGCAGAGACTGCTGCTGTTCGTTCTTCTTCTTATTCCTCTTCTACTCGATTTTATACATTTTTGGGGCACTCGCTTAACCCAATTTGAAAACACTTGATTGGGCGCCAGGCAAACTGTCCACTCGCATTAGGCAAACGATGCGGCATATTGCAGATAGGAGTTTCAATGTATAGACAGTTACCAAGCCGCTGGTCTTTAGCCCTGAGCAAACGGATGAAACGGAACCAGGGCAACAGACTGTGCAAAGTTTTCTTCTTCTGCTTCTTCTTTAGTTTTTGCTCTTTTTGCTGGCGTCTGGCGTCTGGCGTCCCAAATGGCAAAAAGTTATCCCTGCACGCTTCAACGCATCGCGACAGTTGTTAACGTGTTTAATTAGCCCTGCAAATTCAATGAATTGCGACAGTAACAGTTAGGCTTAACAACAGCGCCAACTTCGGCCCAGACGATAATCAAATATTTGAGCAGCCATTTTGAAAAAATAATACAAACAAAAAAAAAACAACACTCCTGCAACCCCCGCAGCAGCACCGCGGGCAACGCGAGGCGCATGCGTGGGGTCACCCCCGAAAAGAAATCGTATAAAAAGGAATTGAGTTGCGCTCAATGTGTTTTTTTTTTCGTTGTGGGCGTGCCCAACTCCTTGCAGGCGTTAATCGAATTGAATTTAAAGTCCCAATTGAAAGCACTTTAAAGTTGATTCAATTAATGCGATTACTCTGAGCAACACAACTGCGAACTAGTTCTTGAACCTCACTGAAATTGAGAAGAATTCCAGATTTCAATTTTAGTCTAGCTAAGTTTCGATACATTCTAATTATATAAAATAAAAAAACTAATTTATTTTTGAAATTTAAAGAAACTGTTTGGAAAAATAATTGAAAAATAGTCGTTAAACTCACTTTCAATTAAATGAAGGAAATTTTGATTTATTAAGGGTTACAAAACTTGTAATATATATTTTTTTTTAATATTTTTCTTCGAGGAACCTAGTTTAATCGCATCTAGTTATTTTTTACTTTATGCTTACTTTAAAAACTAGTTCCATTTTACAAAGCTTTTTGCTTTAAAGGTAATTCAAGTTTTGATTAAGAACTAGTTCTTGAGCTTAAATTTTATAATTATCTACTTGTAAATACTATAAGAAGTGTTAGCTGTGTTAATTTCAAATGACAATATTGGTAGAGTTTTGTTCATTATATTATTTTTTTAAATTACTAATTAGTTTATTAAAAATGTTCACAAGTGTGTTTAAGTTACAAATATTTTCAAGAATTTTGTAAAATTTGTTTACAGTTTCGACTAATACTTCAAACTTGATATTTTGAATGGCTGATTAAATACTAAAAATAAAATTTTAAGTTTTTAAGATCACATTTGCCATTTAACTTGAGTCTCGATATATAAAAAATTTGAAATATGATTTGAAAAATGTTTTTAAAAGCTTGAAGGGTGAAGTTAAAGTATAAATATTTTTTGCTGCGAGTGTAATACAAATTGACAGTTTTGAAAACTCTTTTATGTGAATAAAAATGCATTTTATATTTAATTACGAATCAAACAGGAAAATTTTAAGACAGCTTTACAAAACGTATATATATAATTTATATACAAAATTTGCTTTCAAAGTAGTCTTTCAGTTGCTCTTTTTAAGCCACATTCAAAGTTCACTTTTAGCTCGTTTTCCAGTTGAAGGATATTTTCCAATTTCCCCCAAGTGGACTGAATTGATTAATTGAAGCTCATAAGTCGCACACTTTTTGCGCAGACTGTGTTGCGCTGGCAGCGAATGTTGTTGTTCATTCATAAAATCGAGAAACGACAATCGACAACTGCTCTCGCGGTAATAGGATTATGAGACACACGTGCTCAATGTCGAGCTGAGCCGGGCCCCTGTCTGCCTCCTCTCCAATGCAGCAGCAACTGCTGCAACTGGCCAATATAACAGAGAGACAGAGAGAGAGAGCGAGAGAGAGGGAGACGTGAAGAACAAGAATCGAGCACTGACGTCTCAAATGCTCGCTGCCTTTTATAGCCTTGGCTTTTATTATTAGTGACGGATTTCCGAGTCATTAGACAAAGTTATGCTTCGGACCACCGCGTCTGTTTAAGCTACTTAAACGCGCCGCCCGCCCACGCCCCAAATCGGGCGGATAGAGAGGCACAGTGAGGTCGGTTTGGGTGGCTGAAGCTTGGGGCCTTCCTACGTGACTTGCTCATGTCGCAATTGACAGGCTTCAGCCTTAAGCCCTCTACAAAAATGCAGCTCAGCATTTAATAAAACAAATAAACTGATAAATGCGAGAGAGATTACCCACAAATGTGGCACATTAATTTCTTCTTCTTCTTATTGTTGTTGTTGTTGTTGTTGTTGTCGAGGTTTGGGCTTGGGTCTGGGGCACCTTTCCTCATAGGACGCAAAAGGGGGACCCACAGCATTGCCGGCCAAGCGTTTCACCCACGCCACTTAAACACAAATCAATAACTTTATTAACCAAAATACCAAAGAAAGAAAACAAATATGAAAGCAGAGTGGAGTGTAACTGACTGTCTAATACTCGCTCAGAGTCAATAAATGTATAGACTCAAGTTCCTAGCTAACTGCTTGGACTTGTAGTTCACTATTTGAGCACGTATTAAAAATAGTATGAATTTTGAAGTGGGGCATCAACGCTTACCTAATACCCGTTCTAAGTTCGAGAAGAGCTTAGACTGATTAATATAATATCAAGATTTGCCATCGATAACTTTTTTTATCGAACGACTTTGCAGTGGACAGTAACCCACTGTGAAATACTCGCTCATAGTAAAATCAATTTAAAGTAAATCAATTTTAATTCAACGTAAATTTCATATGCCTCAAGCAATGTCGAGAAGGACTAATAGATTTCAAATTAAAAGACTTTCGCTCTAAGACCAATGTCAGACTCTAATCCAATATACCCTTCGTTGCATCGAACAAGCATTAATACACCCAGCTAAATCCAGTGCCAGTGTTTTACGAGCTGAAAAGCGTCTTGTTTAACTGCCGCGGACAATGGGCACCCGCTGTGCGCGTTAAAAATCGCTGGAATAAGTTGAAGTTGATGCAGAGGCTGAAGCTGAAGCTGAAGCTGGAACTGGAACTGGAGTTGGTATTGGTGTTGGTGTTGGTGTTGGAGTTGGAGTTGGGATACAGGGGACACAGACTCCGTGGATGCCACTCCGTTTACATTGGCCGGGCCGAGCTGGGCGCCGTGCGTTTATAATTTATGCCAAACGGCTTGCTGTAGCGCCAGTTGACAGTAAGTCGGGGGGCAACAGAAAAGGAAACCCAGCTGGCGATGGCTCACACACAGTAAACACTGAAATGAGTCAACGCGCCGTTTCAGCTGAGGCCAAAGGTTCAGCTAGTTAAAATGTAATAAAAGAGAATAACGAAATGAAGAGGGTCCGCACTTGAAGAGTAACCTATCAAAAATATGGTCAAAGAAAGAGGCACAGTTAATCAAGCAACCCTCTATAAAAACTATCTTGACTTCTCGACTAAACAAAAACACACAAATTTCGAGGGTAGGTCGAGGTAATCCTCTTTGGTAGGTAACTGAAGACATAATTTTTCATCCAGCGATATTTAAAATATCTGAATTGATATTATCGATAATACAGACATAATTGATCGATAAATTGTTTTGCAGTCATATAGAGATAAATATTGATTGAGGCTTGTATTAGTATCTTAACTTGAGAAAAATTTTACTAAAATTTTAGTTTATTTTGTACAAATTACATTGAAAACTGAAAACCTAGCGATTGCTTTCTGAAAGAAAATTGTTACTGCCATACAACACTGTTTCAGCGTAATATCTTATCCTTAACTATAAAGAGATATTTTAGGAAATGGGAAGATAACGTAAGAAGAAATCTCTTAAGATACACAAATCTCAATTACACTTGGCATATGCACATAATAAAAACTGAAAAGTTATATTTTAATATATCGATATTTATCAATAGTTATTATAAATCCGAACACTTAAGTGCTTCATAAAAATTTAAAAATGCTTTACTTAAAAACAAAGTATTTACAAAATTGAAAAACCAAGCAAGAATATAGAGAATATGGATTCAGGAAGGAGAATACTTTACTATTCACAAATTTTGTAATTTGAGCGAAAATAGATCCTTAGAAAATCGCTTTGAAAGATTAAAAAATTAAAAGTTTCAAAATTTATAGCAAGCACATTTCACTTTAATGTGAAATCTGAGAGAGAATATCGATATTTATTGAAAAGTGTTGAATAATAAATATTTTTGGAGTTTCATCATAGTCTCAGTCTTAACTATCCACAATAGAGAACTGCAATCACAGTTAATTATCGTTAAGCAGTCCGAACTAGTCTTTAACTAATTGCACGCCCAACTCTTTCGAACAGGAGTCCGATACATTTATTCCCCCCAGCTCGAGCAATACCGCCCGCAGTTCGCTTATCACATTCAAGTTTATTGACTTTTGTATATGTATTTGGCTGATGTTTCTTTTTTCTCTTCTTCATTTTTGTTGTTTTGTTTAGCCGCTGGCGGTGTAAACGGCGCCAGATTTCGAGACAGTCACCAATTCCAGCGCCTGCCCAGTCCAGTCGTGTACACAAGTCGTTATTATTTGATAGGGTCAAGTGTCGCTCAAAAAAGAGAACAACAAAATCAAGAAGAGGAGTAAGAAAATATAAGAAAATAGCAAATTACACACATGAATATAAATAAATGTCTGAGACGTCAGCCACACAAAGGAACACTATGACAAATTGCGGGGTCAAGGCGTTTACTGAATAGCGGGAGAGCCCCCTAATTGATGGCATGTGCCCAACTAATATGTTCGTATCAAATCTACAGAAAAGAACAAAAATCTAAAAAAAACTTAAAAATGGCTTAGAAAAATAAATGTCTAGATGATAACTGGATTAACTGGAAGTTAGGCTTGCGTGTCAAGAGAGATGATAAACTACAACTTTAAGCTTTATCTGTTAAAGAGATTGACTCACTGACTGACTGAATGATTGACGGTTGATGCATAGCTTTAACTATTAGAGTTACATAGTTAGAGTTTTGATAAGATTCAAAGAAAGGTGGGAAAAAAGGCAAGTTTTAATTGTTGTGGTAGATTTTATATTTAGGAGAGATTGAATGATTGATTTTCTATCGAAACACAGTTAGGTACCGTTTGTTATACTATATTTAGTGTGGTGGAAAGATTTTTATGATTGATTGACTGATGGATAAGCAATGACATTGCAAATCTGTAAACGTTACAAAATTCAAATGTTCTGAGTTGATAAAACGGAAAAGTTAAGTCAGGTTCCAGTACCTAAACTATGTTTCTTATATAGGAGGTATTAAATAATTGATTGATTGATTGATGACAAGCACATAAACTGAACAAAATTGAATTAGAAGGTTAAGAGTTTCAACTGCTTAAGTATGTTTTGTGTGTGGAAAAGACATAAAAATTGATTGATTGATTGATGCTCAGCTCACAGGCTTAACTGAGAGTTAGAAGCTGGACATTCTCAAAGGAATTTCAAAGAGCAAACACAGCTTTTCCCTAAGCCATCGAAATGTTGTGCGTAGGAAAGAAAGTAGAAGCTAATCAGCCAAAAATACATTTGCTTCTGCTCATAAAAAAATGTCAGACTTTCAAATGTCGTTAAAAACTGAAAAAGCTGAAAAAGCTGAAATTTCCACTTCGAATTTGAAGTTGGATTTCAAAGTCACGACTATTGCATACCAAGTCTTGTTTTAGATTTAGCGATTGCAGCCGCCTAATGAGCTGCCCCGCCCCAAATGCAAAGCGTCAGAGTTTGGATCTGTGGCACGTGTAAACGACACCCAAATTAGAGGTAGATTATTTTATTATATGCCATGTCAGACGTACGCGCGCTGCTTCTATCTCTGATGGGCCTTCCGAGAATCGAGATGAGATGAGATGAGCTGCTACCTTCACTCGACTGCCTTGCTGGCTGACGGTCTGGCTGGCGGACTGCTGGACTGGCGGACTGGCGGGTTGGTCATTTGATAAGCACTTGCTCTTATCACGGGCCACATCGACTGGCAGTTGGCCAGTTGACCGCCCGGTCGCGTCTTTGTCATGTAAATGTCGACCAGCTGGCCAAAATCAATTTGAAACTTGGCGCCAGTTAAATGAGCCACAAGCCAAAGCGCGCAGCATGTTGCGCCCCCCTCTAGACTCTAGCCTCGAATGGAGCTCGCTTAATTAAGTTATAAAAATTATATTTTATTATATATGCATACGATTTGCATTTTTATGTGGCGTCAAATTTAACATGCAGCGCTTTGATTTATGGCACAACTAGACCTGCCCCACCCCCGGCCGCCCCTCAACTAGCTCGGTGGGCGTTTGTTTAGCTGTGTTACAGCTCTGACAAATTATCAGGTGTGACTTATGACATTTTGAACGGCGCGTCATTCCCTGCCGCCAACGATAAGGGCTTCATATTTTTCGGCTCAAAGCATCTCACACATCTAAGATTTCAAATCTCGTTTGGAAAATGTTGAAAAAGCTAAAAAAGCTTCGCATTTGCAATGCCTTTTCTTAAAAGGCAACTATAACGCAAAGTACAAGCCATAAAAACCGCAAGAACAGCAAACGTATCAACCTGGAAACAAGAAAAACAACAACAACACAACAACGATCATAAAAGATGCGCAGCTAACTAGTGCAACAACAAAAAAGTAGAAATTTCTTATTGTCATCGCATGAGAAATGATAGCTAAGTAAATACTCTATGATGAGAAGACATGAAATAAATAGGTAAAACTTAAAACAAAAAAAAGTGTATAAAATGTAAATAAAAACTAATTGTAAATCTTCATTGAATGATAAAAGGAGAGCATCTCTACATATCTTTAAAGCTTCTAATATGAGCCTTGTTGCGAACGATTGTTGACTAAAAAAATGAATATAATGGATTCATACGGAGCTCGGTGTCACTTGCTTGGAAGTTACTCTTATGCCAAGCCAAAAGAGAGAGAGAGAAAGGGAGAGAGATAGCGAGAGAATAAGAAACATAAGGACTAAGAAAGTATGAATGAGAGAGAAAGAGAAAAAGAGAGTGATAGGAAAATAGAGAGAGAGGGAGATAGAAAGATGAAGACAAAAAAAGAGAAAGGCTAAGATAGTGAGAAAGAAACAGAGATATATAGAGAGAGAAAGAAAGAAAGACGTAGTAAGATAAAAAGAAAGAGTGAGATAATAATACGTAGATAGAAAGAGTGAGCGGAGAGAGAGAAAGAGAGAGAGCAGAGCAAAAGAGAAAGAGAAAGAAATAGAAAATGAGAGAGAAACATGAGAAAGAGAACGATAGTGAGAGAGGGAAGCAGAGAGAAAATAGTGGGAGGGAGAAAGACGAGAGGGAGACATAGAAAGACTTAGAGAAAAAGACAACGTAGACTGCGAGAGAGGGAGCACTTAAATTAAGCGAGAATAAACATTTAGAATGCACTATGGCTTTCATCAACAACAAGTATTTGCAGTAGCTAAATTTTAATTGAAATGTAGATATTAAGGCTTGGATGTTTAAGTCATAAGAACATAAGTTTAATATTGTTTCCGCTCGTGTAGACATATATTTCTTGCGCATCCCTAACACAATTAACCGTAGCAAAAGGCCTTTTTAAATCACTCAACTCACCTCATTTGTAGTGTATCTCAGCTGTCGACTGACCGACTGGTTTGTAAAGCGTCGCAAACAAAGCATTTTGTCTTGTATGTATATGTATATCATTTTAATAATTCTTCTCTTATTTTTCTCGCTAGATTTCTTTATAATTCTGCTTTATTTGTAGCATGTTTTGACATTTTTATAGCTTCGCTGACGACATGTCGCATTTCTGCTTTAATGCTTTGCTGCACACAGTGCGAAAGAGATAGCTGCACAGAAGAATCAACAAAATGGCGTCGCTGCAGCAAAAAAGTACAGTTGGCAAAATACTAGTTCAATTTGACAAAGAAGTTCAGTTGTGAACTACTAAATGGTTTATTTAGTTCACTCACATATGATCATCAACTATTTAGTTGAGTAGATAATTTGAATGAAACACTCAACCAAATAACTCTAGCTAAGAGCTTTGACATGCACATGTCAAAAATTGTGAAGTCACGAAAGAGACACGAATCAGACACGATTTGGTTGCGTGCTTATCGAGCCAACACGTTTTGTATTTAAACGCTTTAGCAGCTACCCAGCTTTTGGATGCCTCCTGGACTGCTGGTTGCTGGCTGTTGGCTGTTGGCTGTTGGCTGCTGCCTCCTGTCTCTGGCTGGAACACCCATTTAACAAGTCAAGCTCAACGGCCAAAACCATAAATATTGGCAATTTAACAGAGTCAACAGTATGGCACTCGACTGCGTATCGGACTGAGGTCCATAATACACCTTGTCGTACACGATGCTTATCTCTTGGAATTTCTCGTGCGTGTCGTTGTGCCAAAAAAACAAAAGCAACAACAACTAAAGCGACAAACTAACTAAATGGGAATTTAGCGACTACACCAATACACTATCGATAATAAATTCCTTAGTTGCTCGATAAGATTAGAGTGAAACACACATTCAACAGCCTTAGCAAAGCTGTCTATATGAAGATATGGTTAATAACACCAAGATAAAGTTACCTTAAACTAAAGAGTTCAGCAATTCCGAATTTCCTTAAGCAATATTAATATTTAATTCAAGCATTCTCAAACTAAAATGTATTATGAAATAATATCTGTCTACAGAGATTTCAATACGGCTATTATGCTGTAAGTATAACACTTTTTAGGCTTCTTTTAAATGTATTTAAAGATAGAAGAGTTCATCAATAAATTATAAAATATTCCATTTAAATATTATGACAACACAAATCTATTATCGATTAAGCTACTTTTCAAATACACAAATATACAGAAACTGTGTTAATATAAAATATAGATAAGTTAGATCTGAAAGATCTTGATAATTATGTATTCTCGCATATGATATAAGTATTTTCCTTAATATGTAAGAAATAAATACAATAAGAGTATTTTTATATTTATTGTTTTATATTATTTTATATTTTTGTATGATAAGATATGAGATATGCGGCTTGAAGACTAGAAACGTATACAAATTCAGATGTGAATATTATTTCTTGAATAAAAATATAAATATAAATAAATATATTAATAATTTTATTATTATTCTAGCATAACACTTGGTTGGCGTGGCAGGAATACATTGCAAAGTGACACCTAGGCTAAACATAAAGGCCTTAACAAATCTTTAGTCCAACCGCTATACAGCGCCTCCAACTCCCTCCAAGTCGTCCAGCAGACTTAAATTTGTAGCATAAAAACCTATAATAAATTCAGTTATATTATATATATTTCTTCTCTTAGTATTAATTAAGTTTCTATAACTACACTAGAAAGCTGGTGTGTTTATTGAAAGACAAAATGATATACGAATTACTGAAAATCATAAAGAATATTATTTTATATGAAAGAAAATAATTTAACAAGATTCTCCATGCACATTACAAACTCTGCCGAAATCTAGAGTATACCCCGTTTCCCCATTATTTGAAAGGGCATGCCGAGCTCGAGCCTGGCCAGGAGCTGTCGCTCGCTGTCGTTTGTTTTGCCTCAAAAGGGGGCACAAACGGGCTTTGGAGCGTGCGTGAAAAATTAGCCGTGGAAATGCGTGTCGAGCTTGTTGCTGTTGTTGTTGTCGCTTTTGTTGCTGTTGTTGTTGTCGCTTTGTTGCTGTTGTTGCTGCTGGCCTGTCGCCATTTGTCGCAGTGCAGCTAATAAGCGCAACATGCTCATAAAATTTCGAAAGCTGCAACACTCTGATTTTATTTCATTTTAAATTGTACACGCGCTTTTAAATTTATTTTTCAAATGGTCAAATCTGGTTGCAGCTTGCTGGTCGCTGCTCGCTGGTCGCTGGACCTGTAGCTGAATCTGGTCAGGACTGGGCTGGGCTGGGTTGGTTTGGTCATTTGTTTTGCATTTACATGCATCATTAGAGCGTGTTGTGGCCTTATGACAAATTAATAACAATCACCGAAAAAACCAATAAAATAGACAAGCTTTCTATTTCAATAATGGTTTAACAATGTTCCCATAAGCCATTCACAAGACAGCTGAAACAACGACTAAAGTGACAACGAAGCGTGCCAGAGAAAGAGAGAGTAAGAGAGAGAGAGAGAGAGAGAGAGAGAGAGACAGAAATACTTGGGTCAACTGCTCGACATTTAACCCTTGTGTGTGAGTGCGGATTAAGTATGTGCAGAACATAAAGAAATATAGAATCGAATATCTCAAATATATTGACAATATCCATTTCTAAGATGTAAAAATAAGTAAAAAGCATTTTAAATTACACTGATTAATTAAATGACTAGTTGATGCTGTCTAACTGCACAGCAGTTAGAGCTTGAATGGTTGTATCTTAAGATATAGTTCAAATACAATGGAATCATATTTCATTATAAACTTTAGGAAAAACTTTTTTTTAAATTATTAAATATTAATCAAAAGTATACATAAAAGTCTTTACTAGTAAATAAAATTAGGGCTTACAAATTAGACTGAATCAATTTAATGAAATTAAGCAGCTCGACTGCTAAAAGTTATAAATCCTGTTTAAAATTCTAGGTAATTGTGCAATAATATTGAAACAAGCTATGATTGGTCGTGATACTACCCATACCCACATGTTGTATGGTTAGTGGTCGTGGTATTCAATTTCTCATCTCTCTAGTATTAGCTATTAGCTTGGAAATTACTATATACTAAATGACAGTGCCTAGTCCATTCAAAAGTTCTGATTAACTACTGCTAATGCTTTTATGACTAACTATTTAAAATTATTGTGTGCTCGCATATAAAGATTCTTTACAGATTAGAAGCTGTATGGCGTGTATTTCCGCCTAAATATTGAACATTTATAAAGTGTGAATCATGGCACTGAAGTCGCATTCCATAGACCCCGGCAACTGTTCTGTGCTCCGTGAGTAAGTCAACCGATGGGTAGACTTTAATAGAGACAGCTGATCAAGTCACTTTGAAAACCTAACTCTATAATAAAGTGATTCACTGCTAACATATTTCAGGAACTAACAGACCTTAGAATTCTAGTTTAATTTGATGAATTAGTCAAATCGTTCATGTTACAATCAGAAGTTATAGATTAGATAGTTCAGCAGCTGAACGGTAAACACTACTGGATTTCCAGCTGAATAGCTCAATAGAGCATATCGTTTACTTACACTGGAACCAGCTCAGTATTACGAACTACTTATTGAACCACAGCTTTAAGGACCGATTGAAGTGCTGAATCCTGATCTGGACTCTATAGTAGTTCATTTTAATGAACTTTAAATAGAACTTATTCTGATTGATACAACACAGCATCAGTTTAAGTAAGGCAGTAAGGCATATTCAAGTTGGCTTAACATCCAGGTATTTATTATAGCACAATGAGCACTTAAGGGTTAAATGAAATATTTATGTTGGATGCTTTAGGCCGCTTACCTGTTAATTGATTGTTACATTCTCTTTCAATGTGTGAGTGAGAGTGTGTGTGTGTGTGAGTGCGTGTGTCTTCCACTAGCTCTATCGCTCCCACACTAGATGCAGCTTGTTGTTGTTGTTGGCTGCCGTGATAGCTGTTGCTGTTGCTGTTGTATCTGTTGGATATACGATGCAGACGTGTGGTTTTTTATGCTGCCCAATTTTTGACAATGAAAATTATTGTGATGTCGCACGTTTTGGTGGTGTAATTTAATTAAAATGATGTTCATCCGCGACCCGCATCAGGGCACGCTTTTCATGAGGGTTTTCCCCGAATTTTCAGCGCACAGGTGAAAAATGTGTGTGTGATAACTTTTGTTAGTAACTGTATAATTTATAAGGGGAGATGAGCTCGCCAGACAGTCGGCAATCACAGCTGCTAAAAGGATGCCGACAAAAAGTCAAACAAACCTCTTGACTTTTCGATGATATTTGCACTAAGAGAAGGGACGTGGGCAGAGACCGAGCCGAAGCGGAAGTACAACAAACACAGCTGTTCAGACATTGGCAAATGGTCTGCGATTCAAGCGAATGCAGTTGAATTTCCATTTCTCTCTCTCTCTCTCTCTCTCTCTCTCTCTCTCTCTCTCTCTCTCTGTCTCTCTCTCTCTCTCTGTCTTTGCTTTACATTGCTTTGCTTTCATTTATTTCTGTTTAAAGTGAAAGAAGCGACAGCGAATGGTAGGAAAAACTTGTGCGGCTTCTGTTGAGCCTGTGAACCTGTTTGCTGCACTGAAACCATGAATGAACAACCAACAACAAGAACAACAACGTTGTCGTGGACAGCATTGTCACTGTCAATATGTAGAAATGCACTCAAGGTAACTTCCTACTTGGCTCAGATCGTATTTCAACATAACCTCTTCATACTTTTTACTTGCAGCTTATTGCGAACCAAAGTTCCCCTGTTCCTTCTGTCCCCACCCAAACATCCACACACCCACACACACATAGATATATATATTTATATATAAGACTTTTACTCGTCTACAACAAAAACAACAACATTTAGCGGTCAACAAAATGGCCACCAAATGGGGACCATGGACTATGGACTATGGAATTAAACAAGCAAACGCTTGTGGGAACATCCAATATTGATTGATTGATTGATTGACAAACCAAATAGTATTACTGAAGACAAAAGATGGAGTATGCAAAGGAAAGAAACTCAAAGGGAGCAAGAAAGCAACCGCGGGTCAATCCAACTATTTGGGATAGATTGATTGGAAGGATGGAATAGTAAATTAAAACTGCACAAAATCTGATTTAAATGAAAAATTTAAAAAAAAGTTAATCACAAATTGAATTTATACTGCTCTTAAATGTTAATAGATCATAATACCTATTAAGTATGTATAAGTTAACTTGTGTATAAAATAAGCATTCAAATATATACAAAATACAATATAAGTATAATAAATATAAATATAATATACAAAATTTAACGACACTTCAATGCGAATAGACTTGGAAATTCATCATTTCGAAGGTATCTTAAGTTAAGTGAAGTTATTCATACTAAAGCCCAGCTACAACCTATCCCGATTAAGTGTATCCCATATAAGCTAAAATGAGTAGTAGAAGAACGAAATTGCTTATGCAGCAAATAAAGTTATGAATTGAATCTTTACCCAGATGTACTTGGATATATGACAAAAATAGTTGCATGCTAGATATTTGCTCGAGATATTTAAAAGTATATTTATATATATAATATATATGTATATACTTTTAAAAATAAATTCTAGTATTCAATAACAATTTCCAAAGTAAATCTGTGAAGCTAATAGCTAGCTTTAATATGAAGAGACTAATTTTAATCTACAGAAACCGACAGACGTTCCTTCAAGACTTCTGACTCTATAAGCATAGTTTCCCTTTTCCCGTTTACATTTATATTTTATACACATCTTCTATTAACATTTAAGATAATAAACAAAAATAGCATTAAAATTAAAATTTAATTATATTATATATATAAATAATATAATAAATATATGTAGATAGCGTCATATATTGTAGATGTTGCTACTATAGCAATCTTGTTTTTGATTCGGATAATATTTCGTTTACTGCATATCATAAATCTCCATTCACATATTTGAACTACTTGTTAAGCTTACAATTTCATAATCAAAAATAAAATTGAAAATCTATTTTTTCTATTTATACACAATAAGGACATGAAGTTAAGCGAATTGGCGTTAGTTGCAGCTGTTGTAGAGGCACGAAAGCTCCAGAGAATTCTTTTTGAGAGTTCCTTCTTGCGTGATAAAAACTAGAATGAAATTTACAAGCGTCACTTGCAGAGTTTTTTGTTAACAGGATATTTTCAAGCAAACAGTTGCGCTGTGTTTTGATGTGGCATCTCCCTGGAGCATCAAGCAGCAGCGATTGATGACAGGCATTTGTTGTGACAAGCATTAACTAGCGGTTTCACACACGCTCACACACCCCTCTGCGATCCCCTACAGCACAATTAGCGCCCCCTAATTGTTGCCACCTAAAAACTGAACAATTCCCATAGGCTCCCATAGGGAAAACAAGTCTCCCCTCCGCCTCCATTCCATTTGTGGGAAATATTAATAAAAATAATAAACTGCAGTAAACAATCATTTTTTGGCTATAAATATATTGTGGATTTTTGGTAAGTATATAGCTTTACTTCCCACAGGTTTTGTGTTACGGACCAAAAACGTTCTGCACCTTCTGCGTAATTGAAGCAAACATTTCGAGCAAACTGTGGAGGCGGCAAGGCAGGGGCATTGGGGATAGGGTATAGAGTATAGAGTGTAGAGTGTAGGGAGAACGCTGGCCATGTTTGAATACGAGTCGCCAACATGTTTACATAAAATGGACTTGGTTTACAATTTGACTAAACAAAAAAATTCTCAAACAAAAAGCACAATTTTTGCTGATTTCGCCAAAAAGCAAATTAAATAAAGAATAAAAACTGATAACATTTTGAAATCGAATATTAAATACTCTGCAGATATACTATATAATTTAAATAAACTGTATACAGACTTAGAAAAAGAGAATTCTATCAAATGAAGAAAAAGAAATTCAAGTATGGGAAGAAATTGTGATTGAATTGTGCCGAAGATTGAATACTCTGTCGATATAAGTTTATATCATCATCAATCATCAAAAGCTTGATTGCCTTTAGTAATTATATAAATATACCTCAGATATATATATAGTATATATATGTTTATTTTTTTGTGATTTCCTTAAAATAAATAGACACTATTATTATGTGAGCTGCTTTATTTGATTATTATAATAATTTACTACTGGCTAAGCTTGTCTAAGTAGACATTCAAATATCTATTTAAATCAGAGCTATAAGATGCTTAGCGTCCATAATTTTTAACATCTATTAGAAAATTATTAAAGCCAAAAATTGTTCTCAAAGCGACTCTTCGTTGTTTTAATGTTACTCTGCACACGAGTATAAATATACATATGTATGTGGGTGTATCTATGTGTATTTACATTTATGAGATAGCTGAAAATACAATTATTAAATTGATATTTTGCAGAAGGAATTTGTGCCCTTCAACGCAGACATCACCAATTGTACGCTATATTCAATGACATAGATAAATGTAGTACGCGTAACTAAAATAAGTATGCACACAAATCAAAACTATTTCTTAAAATTATTTTATTAGTATAAAATAGAGGCTACACGCTAACTTAAGATCTTACTATAACAACTCCTTATATTAATATTTTATAATATCTTATAATAATAATATTGAATATTCCCAATTTTTTTCAATATTGCTTCTCTTGTGATGCCAGACAAGACTACTGCTCCTAGCTGGTGCACATTACATGACACACTCACAATACCCTCTGCAAGAGTATTGAAGAAGAGAGATAGGTTGCATGGAATGCGCATTGTTTGCTAATTGTAGTAATTGGATCACCTGTTGGGGATTTCAGTCCTCTGCATAGGGGGCATAGCTGGTGATCTGACGTGCCACAATGTTGAGTATTTCACGGGCGGGCATCTCCTGCTGTTCCCTGATGATAGCCGTGATGCGTGCACACTCCTTCACATAGTTCTCCAGTTCGCGCTGATTGGGCGCTCGCCGTGCCGGCTCTTTGGAGCGCAGCGCCTGCAAACATTGTCCAGTTATCTGTGCTAGTTGCGAACGAGCCGGACTGAAGGTCTCGTCCAGATCGAACAGCTCGAGGGGCGGCGCCGGTGGCTCACTGAAAATTGGCGGAAATGTGGCCAGTTGCAGCGCTGGCAAAGGTATCTCAAATTGCGGTTTAATTATGCGCAGTGGCTCGTAGTTCACATGCAATTGCGAGTAGGTATCGATCACATCCTTCAACAATCGATTGCTCAGCGAGCAGAGCGACATGTCGAACATCTGCTTAAAGTCCGCGGGCATCTCCGTGCCTATGGAGTCAATCAAACAGGCCTTAGGCATATCGGCGAGAAAGGCTAGGTCCGTGAAGTGCTTGTTGTCGTTTAGCTGTGAAAAAGGGAACGGAAGATATGAATGGCAAAAATGAGAGAGATCAGAATTGGAATACTGTAAAATAACATATCAGAAGAGCTACACTCAACACTACTGCTCTTACAATCTAAGAATTATACTCGAAAACTATCGAAGAATACAGATTAGTTAGTAAGTAAAGTTTACCCTGTTTACTTAAGATACCACTAGGTCTCATGGATGTTTTCATACAGACCAAATGGACCCAATGATTCTGGTCGTTACTATCTACTGTCTTTTACAAACACCTCTGCAAGCTCCGCTTATCTTTTTTCATTTTCAATAACATATCAGATACAACATATGGTTGCTGAAGCTCTAAATGCGATATTTCTGCAAAATTTATAAGTTAAACAGAAATCTTTGCTGATTTTTTTGTACTAACTGATTATATGTAATGGGATTATGCTTATAGTCGAAATAGCCTGAGATAACTACAACATCAGTACGCTAGGTCAATATGTTTCGATACACTGAGAACAGAAGGTATGGAATATAGACAAACAACATAATCCAGGAAATATGAAAAACACTCCAAAGTGGAAGCCAACATTTATGAAGTTCGTTAAACTTATCCCTTTGGATGTTGATACTGATTTAAATATTTGTCTGAGAAGCTAAGAAGTTTTGAACTAGAAGTGCCTTGTCCACCCTACCCCATACCCTACTTATATTGTTATAGATTCAATATATGTAGGATAATATAATAATAATATAATATATCTTTGTTTTGTTTTTAATACAGAGTATAAAAAACGTAACAAACCTCCACATCATTAAAATCCAAATGCGAATAGCTTATCTCTTCGGTGGCCAGCAGTTGGAGCATATACTCCAGCATGGCATCGTTCGTTTTGTCCTGCAAGTACTTATCATGCCATATGTAGCCGGAGCCCAGGGCCAATATCTTGCCGCCCTTGGCATTGGTATAGTAACCAGCCAAAGGACGATTGAAGGGATAGACGACGGGTCCTGTGGTCAGCAGCACGTTCGCTGGCTCCGAGACATTTAGCGTCGCACCATAGGGATATTGAAAGTGTATCTTGTACTTCTCATCACTGAAATCGTAGTCCACCTTCTCAATGTCCCGCTTGAGCAGTTGTCGCCACATCGACTCGCAGACGATGCCGCCACCCACGATGCACTCTTTGGGATGGAAATTTTTGTAGTAATGCGGACGCACTACATTGTCGCTGTTGATGTAGATGCCGTATTGTTCCAAGAAGAAGTTGACATTCGTATTGTACTCCTGTTCACCTCCTTCGCCGAGCAGCACCAACAAACTGCCACCCGATTGCTCCACATAATCCTTGAGCACCTCGAACTCCTCCTCGGTGAAGCGATCCTGCGGTCCAGCTAACACGAAAATCTTTGAGCGTGCCAAACCCTCCTTTTTCAGCTCACCATCGTTTCTATGAATAGGATATATTACATTACAATATATATATTAATCAATCAGCTAAATCCCACTTACTGTTCCACATTCCAATTTGTCTTCAGTTTGCGATGCAGCATTTTGTAATTGTCTGTTATTTGAAAACGTTCATTTTTTGAAATATCAAAACAAATTGTGGGCTTATTGGACATTTTTGTAGCTATTTTACATGAATTAAATTTTCATAAAATATTTTTTCAACGCTTTTTGGTTGCCAAGTAACGTCCGGCACAACACTTCCAAGAGACCGCACAGCTGTCAGCTGTATTATAGCTGAGTGAACAGATTACTTAAATAATATACTAGATAATGAAATATGCAACACTTAAGTCGCCTTTACATACACTTTAGCCACAGAAATTAAAAAACTTTCAACGTTTTATTCAATAAACTGCGCATTGTCAGCCAGTTTGGCGGCATAGCTTGTTCATTTAAACATCTGGCAGCACTGCACAGCAGTGCTCAAAATTGCGCAACACTGGTTCGATAGTGCCCTGAAATTGACTCGATCATCGAACCAGTTGCGAACTAGCGTATACCACTCACGAATCAACACCTGCCCTGAGTCTCGCTGTGAAAAATTACGAAAGAATTCGGTTGTTCAACGCTTCCCAAGACCAACAAATCTTTGCTTAACGAACAATAATGGCATCAATCTGTGGACGCATGGCGCTTCGTGCCGCCGCACGCCAAAATGTTACATACAACTCCGTGCGTACCTGCAAAAGTAAGTAGGAAAAAGGCGCAAATCAGCCGTCACGTTCGCCTTGTCCGTGTGGCAGAGGAAACGCTACCAAGGCAGCGCCTGCATCATCCATATTACATAATAGGGATATAAATCAAAGGCAATGCAAAGCCCGAAGTGACTGCAACCAGGTTCTAGTCACATTTCTAATGACCAAAAACTGTGTCAATGTATGCTGGAGGTTATGTAATAGGTGCGTCCAGTGCAAATGCGTTATTTTCTTTGCATTCTATGGCAAGGCAAATAGAAAACGCAAAAATCTTAATTCGCACCTCGCTTCGTTATCGCTAGCATACCAATACAACGATAATTGGGAGTAGTGTATGTGTATGTGTGAATGTCGAAGGAGTTAAGGCTTGCTATGTGAGCTTTTATATAATCAATGTGCGCAGACAGCTGATTCAGCAAGCGTTTAATGCGACCAGGGGCGGAGTGAAGGGGTTCATAACAAGAAAACACAGTGATCGAAGGCTAACTACCCTCTATGATATGAGAGTCCTATATAAGGAGTGCTACAGTGAGACCGTGGTCTACATCATAACAAGAGTAAATTACCAGTGACTGAAGCTAAAACACCCTGTTTCATATATATTATATGAGTCATATGAGGAAATTGTTTAGAAACTGTGATATAAACTATAATACCCTGCATGGTAGCCATATGTGGAAATGCTACAGTGTGATTTAACTATAATAATTAGGCGGATTTTACTACAGTGTGAAATCTCTTGCATATTGCATGACAAACTTAAAATATCTGAATTTAATGCGGGCTCAGCTCATGAAAAACTCAACTAACTGCTTCTTCTTCTTCTCTCGTAGTGATGAACGACCCCATGGAGCACGCCACGGGTATTGAGAAGCGTGAACTGCTTCTGAAGGCGGCCGGCAACGATAATCCTTTCGACATGAAGGTGTTCAAGCGCGGTGCTGGCACTAAGGAGAACCCCAACCTGATTCCATCAGCTTTCGATGCCCGCATTGTTGGCTGCATCTGTGAGTAGACTTCGCGCCCTACCTTGAGAAAGTACTCTACTGTTTCTTAACTTGCAGGCGAAGAGGATCAGACCTATGTGCAGTGGATGTGGCTGCAGAAGGGCAATCAGAAACGTTGTGAGTGCGGCCACTGGTTCAAGTTGGTTGAGAAGGCAGCTGTTTAAAGTTATTATTAATTAATTAAATAAACCAATTAATAACAAAAAAGCAACACATACACAAAAACAACAACTATTAAGCTAAAAGTCAACAAAATAGCTTTCCAAATAAACACAAACATCAATCCAAAAAACCAAAAGTGAAACGAAAACCGAAACCAAATGCAAAATGCACCGCGTCTGGATGAAGATTTTATTTATGTTTTGGTTGAACACGCAGATTGCAGTCGAGACACGTGTAAACAACGTTTAAATAAATTACATTTAAACAAATATGAAACCCAGCTATTGCTTTAAGTATGTGTACAACTGTGGATCGTGTCTCTCTGATCTGCAGATCTTCACTTTTTAGGAATGGCGTGTGAGATTATACTAGAATAAGTCAATGTTAAAAGCTTAGTTTCGGCGAGACAGTTTCATTCGAGAATTGTAACTAAATTTCAATTCCATCGAAGTAGGCTAATACTTTTCGAAACCCTTTGTCTACTTTGGCGGCTGGCAGCTCATTCAACATTTACTTCGCCTGGGAAGCGAATATTACATTGAGCTACAAGCGAGAAAAACATATTAATTTTCAAAAAAAGTAAAAAAAAATATATAAATACATACACATACACAAATATATGTGTATAAATATATACATGTGTATATAAAGTTAGGATGTCGTCTTTCATCTCGCGACTTCTGAAATCTCCGTTCGCATCGAAGCGTCTCGTATCGCAGCTCACGCAACGCGGCGAACGGAAGCTGGGCGCAATGCTGCGTGAGCTTGGCTGGCAGCGAATGCTAGGAGCCCTTGGAGTCAAGGAGTTCGGAAGAGCATCGATGGGCGTGGCAAATCGTGGCATTTCTACCACGCCGGTCAATAACAAGCGTAAGTAAAGCAGGTATGATGCTGCAGCTAGAATTAATGGGTCCTCGATTGGAACAGAGCTGACGGATGACCTGGAACTGGCCACGGGCGTATTTAAGCGCGAACTGATGCTGCGCAAAGCGGGCTGCCACGATCCGTGGGCTATGAAGAAGCCCATGAAGCGGGGCGCCGGCAGAGAGAACGATCCGACGGAGGTGCCGTCCGCCTTCGATGGCCGCATCGTCGGCTGCATCTGCCTCGGAGATCGCGGACCGAAGTGGATGTGGCTGGAGAAGGGCGCACCCAAGCGCTGCGAGTGCGGCCATTATTTTGTGCTCAAGAATGTGCCACCTGTCTGAAAATCTATTGCGAATAACTTAACAAATGGGGCGCTGTATCTACTCACACTTGCACACCTGCTCATATCTGCACACACCTACTGCCCTTGCATGGGCACACCTGCATATGACTACACTTGAACACGGACTTACACTTACCACACATTGAATTACCACATATTGAACTGATCTACTACAACACTAGAGCCAAAACCGAAAAGGTGTTCATAGAACATTGCATGGTATTATCAGATATTATATTAATGAATACAATTAATGTGGAATTACTTTTAGACTACTTAGATTTAGAGTAATGATTACATTTATATGGAGTCGACAATTGAATCTTGCCAAAGCAAGAGACTTTCGCTATGCATGGATCATAGTATACACTGAAACTTCTGCTTAGTAAACAGCTCAATTAGCAATAAATTTGCTTTATGCTTAAATATAAACCTGTTAATACATGGAGTATTCCAAATGCACTTCAATATATTGTCTATGCGCTATAAGGGCATCTTCAGCAGGTTAATCAATAATTAAATCTAGTATGAGTGCATTCACAGTACACACAAGAAAGATGAAGAGACTGTGTGGCAAAGTCGCCTGATTGTCCTTTAAAATATAATAGCAAAGAAGCTCAAGTCGAGAGTGTTACACTCAGGTCAGCCTGAACCCTGCAGATGCTTGATGTGCCTAATGAACTCTTTAAACAATAATATTGATATTAAATGTGTGTATTTGAAAAAGTCCAAGACTGATATGCGGTATATTTTAAAATCGTCGGTCATGGCTAAACCGGAGTCGGCCACGCCTCTTTATGCCTGTTACTTATTAAGAAAACCATTATTGATTGTGTCAACTATCGGATCCAATACAGTCGAGTTCCTATAATTTGTAGCCCGCTAAATCGAAAATCTGAATAAGTCGTAAAAGCTGCTGTTCCCTTGATATAAACTCGTTATTTCGTAAAAAGCCATACACGTTAATTTGTAATATTTTGCTCGACGCAAAATATATTTTATCCCTTATAAATTGTAGTTTTGTTTCGAAACATCATAAATTTCGTAATGCTCATATGCTATGAACTGCCTCATACTGAAGATAGGTAATGGCAACACTACGCATCAACTACCGTGGCACAAGCCTTCTTCCCGTCGCATACAAGGTTCTCGCGACCGTAATGTGTGAGATACTAAAGCCACATGCTGATGGGTCCATATCAATGCGGCCTTTATCCTGGTAAATCTACCGTTGACCAGATCTTCACGTTACGCCAAATCTTGGAAAAGCCACATGAGAACCAAATCGGCAGGTATCACCTCTAGTCGATTTTAAAGCTACTTTTGATACCCCACCATGAGATCACCTGTACG
The DNA here is from genome assembly GCA_035045365.1 of Drosophila leonis. Taxonomy (NCBI): domain Eukaryota; kingdom Metazoa; phylum Arthropoda; class Insecta; order Diptera; family Drosophilidae; genus Drosophila; species Drosophila leonis. Next base: position 5,752,096 of record JAWNPC010000948.1, on the reverse strand, counting down.
CTATCATGTCTGAGCTTGGTATTCCTGCAAAGTTAACACGGCTTTGTAGAGTGACTTTGACCATTATTATCTCTGTCAAAGTAGGAAATGACCAATCCGAAACCTTCAATACCCAGCGAAGTCTCAGACAAGGCGACTAGCTTCCCTGTGTGCTCGTCAATCTAACAAATGTCCCCAGCTCCGTGTTTACGCTGATGATAAATATGGGAACAACAAACTTTATGGTATGCACTAGTAGAGAATCGCAGAATCTCAACTTAATGCTAGAGACTATAACTTTGAGTCTGTCAAGGACTTTGTCTACCTTGGTGCTGCAATGACCGGGAGTAATTGCGTCAGTCTGAAGATCAAGCGGAGGATCACACTTGCCAACAAATTTTACTTTGGGCTCAGTAGGCAAATGAATAATAGAGCCCTCTCTCGCAAAACTAAAAAACACTGTAGAAGACACTCATCATTCTATTGCTAATCTATGGTGCGGAAGCCTGGACGGTGACGCAGTCAGATGTAGCTGCTCTTGGTGTCTTCGAGAGCAAAATCGTACACGAGATCTTTACGACGATGTTGACTTAGTCAGGCGAATCGACATCCAGCGTCTTCAATAGGTCACATTGCGCGTAAGGAAGCAACAACTCCAGCTCGTGCGGTATTTGATGATAATGTAAAAAAAAAACATAATTTCAGCTATTGATAAAGGAACAAAAAGAATTGAAGTGACAAAACAACAACAACAACAACAACAACAAAAATAGCCTCATCAACAATCATATTAATTATACACAAAAAAGAGTATTCTGAGGACATACTCATCTAGTAAACTGAAAAGTCAGAAACAAACGGAATACCCTGATGTCCAAATATATATGATCTCTGTTAATGCGAAATATATTTTTTAAGCCTCGTTAAATAAAAATCCTTGCAAATCGTTGAACCATGTAAAACTAAGTAATAATGAAAGTTGTGGATAACATGTTTTATGTATTTTGCGAGTCTTTCCATAAACGGAAGTATAGAATAATCGGTTTTGGGTGAGTTTTTCTCTCTTTTGCACTAACCTTTATAGTTATCTTTTTTTTCAACAATTGCTATCATTTGAAGTCGGCCCAATTCTGGACAACATTTATCGCCCGAAAGTATGCAGCACAGTGCTTAGTGTTTAATGAAATCACTAACCATGTATGTATTATGCTGCGGCAATAATAATTTCCTTATTGTTTATAAACACTTGTACAGACAGACACATACTGTAGCAGTCATAACGAAGCGATCGAGCTACCAGTGTCTCCTCATACATTGTCCCGCCACCCGCTAACTTATCGTTATGCTATTGGGAAACACTTGTGGCTCGTGCTCTGACACCCGATGAAATTCAAAGTTGAGTGGGATGATCTGCTGCACAAATTTGACGTCCCATCTATGTATGTATTTTATACCCTGAACCCATTGAAAATGGGAAATCAGGGTATAATGTATTTGTGATAATGTATGTAACAGGCAGAAGGAGGCATGGCAGAATCCATAAAGTATATATATTCTTGATCCCCTGATCCCTTGATTTGGGCAACAAACTGAGTCGACATAGCCATGTCCGTCTGTCCGTCCGTCCGTCCGTATGAAGGCAGTGATCTCGTAAGCCACAAAAGCTAGAGATGAAATTTGAAATGTATACTTCTTTTTGTATACCATAGCAGTGCGAGTTTTTAATTTGTTTTCGATAATTCATTCCATATCTATATTATCGATGAAAATCTTGAATACCGTTAAAGGAATAGATTTTAGATTTGCTGTGTGTATCTGTGTAATGAATACAGACGCTTTGTAGTTTCTGATTTTGGATACCATGCTCACTTTTACCCAAATTTGAAAAAAAAACCTCTTTCAAATATTAGAGACTTGTGCTTCGGCAAATACTTACAGTTTGTTAAGAAAGTCTTTACACACTGAAAAAAATACGATTTTCGACTTTAGATGCAAAAATCATGGCCGTTTATTAAAATTAACGAAAAATTTTGAATAGTGATCTGCTTAATAATAAGTTTTAAGCTAAATTCTAAAAAACAGATAACTAAACTAAAAATGTGTAACAAAACAAACAACAAAAACTAAGATTACTTATTTTTCAAGCTGGCAAGAAACTGCTTACACATTGCGTTTTCCAATTCTTGTTTGCTCTACTTCTTCGAAACAACGGTGCTATTCCGTGTAATCTATGCTTTTTCGTCTCTGCATGTTTATTTTTGCATATCTTTCAATATGGCTTACAAATTTTGCTGAATACGCAACTAAAAGTGAATTACTCTAATTTTGTAAATACCTTGCAAGAGATTAGGCTTTAATGTGGTCCAGCTGATTTATTATATACACAAGTTAGGCAAATTAATTGAATTAGTTGAAGAGTTTTCTGTATCAAAGAAAACTTCGGCAAATACATATGTACATATTAATCTCATTATAACGCTCTTAGAGTTTGATTACGAAAGTCTATCCAGAAGAAAACTTATTCAATAAATACGTTTCCATAATATAGCCCAAACTACAGCCCAAGCGCGGTCGCTGCGTAAAGAAGTGCGAAGTACATAAGTGGAAAATCGGTTCTTCGTAGGGTTCAGGGTATCCCTAGTCGAGCAGTCTCGACTAGAGCAGCGATTTGCCATGTTGAAACCTTATAATTCGAGGGTATACTCGAGATGTGTTCCAAATTTCGAGTATTTAGCTTGGATAGCGTATTGTTGCAGAAGTATAATAATTCAGTACACATGCACTGGTTCTCATTTTTCAATATTTATCATAATCTATTTTCAGCACTATTGCACAAACTTATTTGGCTTTTTGTAGTCAGCAACATATTCCTTATTCAGAGGCTGACAGTATGATTCGGAATTTGAAGAAATTTTATCTATGGCCCATTTTTCTTTGAAAATACTGCTGGAAACGTAGTTTGATAATCACTTGTGTATGAACGGAATTTGTAAACCAGACTGCAAACATAATTCAAAAATCCCCGTGCAGAGGAATAAGAGTAAGTAGACTTTTGTTGATGCAAATATACATATGAATAGTTTTAGTTTTTATACCCTGAAACAATTGGCAGAAGCTTTTCTGGCGGACCCCATAAAATAAATATATTCTTGACCAGGACGACGAGCTGGGTCGTTAAATCTATGTCCGTCTGTCCGTCCGTATAAACGCAGCCGTCTCATAAGCCATAAACGCTATAGATCTGAAATTTTAAATGTATACTCGTGTATACCGTACGCAGTACGAGTTTTTTAGTTTGATATCCAAAATAAAAAAATTACAAAATCTTTGTATTCAGTACACAGTAAAACTCAAATCTCTAGCTCTAACGGTCAAATTATCGATTTCCTATCAACAATAAAGAAATGGAATGAATTATCGCAAAAAAGATAAGCTCGTGCTGCGTATAGTCGCTAACCATACAACACATAGATGGGACAACTAGAACAAACTTTTTCACCGCATTAAATTTGTGCATGCGACCCATACAACTTCATTTTGGGTTCGAGGAGCAGTGATGCCATTTCCGTTTTTTCCCCATCAGATCTAGCTTTTTTGAAAGTCCGATTGACATTTGAAAACAGCGGGCAGCGGGAATTCTAGCTTTTTTTACATACGAAAACGCTTTAAAAAAAATCGTGAAACTCTCGAAAACTTCGATCATTGCACCCCATACACACACATATACAAATTTGTGTTCAAGCGTTGGGTTTTTACAATTTCCACAGGCAGCAAGAAATGCACACAGATGTCAGCGAGGGTCTGTAAGTGTGTGTGCATGCTCGTCGCAAAAACATATTCGTTAAGAGCATCAATGTTTTCTTTCATACGAATTCACACGAATAATAATGAAAATGTTATCATTTTGCGTGAGCATGGCAAACTCTTTCATGAGTTTGGTATACTCATCGCTCTGAAGGAAAGGAATGCTGCTTGTGCATACATATATGTATATGTGTAAATGTATATACATATATATTTGCGAGAGCATAGGGAGAGAGAGAGTTCTTAAAAAGTAGCAGACATCGCTTCTTAATATCAGAATTCGACCAAATTCGGTCGAGCGCTCGCAGCGCACTGATTTTCTCTCCCATATTTTCACCAGTGCTGCCAACTTTTTAAAGTTTTAACACGCCACATTTGGCGGGAAACGAACCCAGAAAAAGTTGAAAGCAATGTTAAAACAATACAATGCACTTTGACTCAGCTGACCTTTTTATGGCTTCCAATTTTCAATTTGGAATACGAACCGCATCGAAATACAGTTCCCTTTTCATCAAATAAAAAGCTTTTTCGTTTTTCTAAATAGCTAAAGTTCCCGCTTCCCGCGTTTTCCCGTGTTCCCGTGCTTCCCGCAATCGCACTTTTAAAAAGATCTGACATATCATTCGGATTATCTCATAGTCGGGCACACCCCCCTCAATATTTTTTACTTGTTATTGTACTCGAATTGTTATTGTTCACGAAAGTGAAATGCGTATATTGGTTTTGTGCAATGTATGTCTTGCTGTCCGTCCGTCTGTCCGTATAAACGCAAACTATTTCGACGTTATTAAAGCTAGAGACTTGAAATTTGCATACTTTCGTTGACAACCCAAAATCAAAAAGCTATGGCGGATATATCTACGCCCATTGGGGGCGTGGCAAATCGGGTAAATCTGTATCTTCTACAGTTTTAAAGGTAAAATGCCCAAATTTGGCATATGAGTTACTGTTAAGATCCTATAAAGATCAATGATAAAATTATATACCTACGCCCACTGGGGGCGTGGCAAATTGAATCTGAATATAAAGTGATTTATACATATTCTTATATGTCTTGAGCACTATTGATGCTAGGGTCTTGAAATTGAATATATACTCGGGCTAACAATCCGAGAATAATGAAAAATGGCAGATGTATCTACGCCCATTGGGGGCGTGGCAAATCGCGTATTATCTACAGTTTTAGAGCTAGAAACTTCAAATTTAACGACTAAATTAGTGTTGACCTCCTCTATATTTATATATAAACCAATTGAGGGGGTGGCAAATTAGAAAATAGAGCTGGTCGCGTTTGAGTCGTGAATGAGTATTCTGCAGTCGGTAACGCCCGACTGCAACGTTCTTGTTATACCCTGAACCCATTGAAAATGGGAAGTCAGGGTATAATGGTTTTGTTTAATGTATGTAACAGGCAGAAGCTGGCGTGGCAGACCCCATAAAGTATATATATTCTTGATCAGGGTGACGAACTGAGTCGATTTAGCCCTGTCTGTCTGTCTGTCCGTCTGTCCGTATGTATGAACGCGTCAATCTCAGAACATATAAGAGCTAGAGACCTGGATTCTTTTTTGGAAGTTTTTAGCAGGCGCTGATCAAGTTTGTTTCAAAAATTCGAAAACTATTTCCGTTTTAATGTTATCGATAAAAAAAAACCTTAATGAAATACAGTTATTAAATTATATCTCATACATCTTTGGAGCTAGAGTCTACAAATTTTGTTTTTAGATTTATAAATATTTTATACAATACCGGACAAAAAAAAAATATTTTTTTTATTATTTAATTTTACGAACTTAAATTTTTTCTGCATTAATAAATACATAACTGAGTATATTTAAAAACGCAGATCGGATGGGTTTCAGGGGATTTCCTAGTCGGGCACCACCGACTAGAGTTTTCATACTTGTTTTTTTTTTTTCATGTTTGTAATCTGTATTTACATTCAATAATAAACTCAAAACTCAAGAATAAAAACAAAAATAAGAAACATCTCGATGTTCTGTTGAATATACAATCATCATGTTTGTTAACCTTAAAGCTAGACATTTCAGTGGTATAATTTAAAAAGGTTTTCGGGTATAGGATTTACTGGATTTAGCCCACTGTACAATTCTATTTTCGACTTAAGCAAAATAATCTTTTAGATATTTATTTATCTAAGGACAACCTAGGCAACCTAGGAATACGTACTCTTGCAAAAAATATAATTTAAGACTGCGATTTGTTTACTAACTACTTAACTAGTTAAACTCGTACACTGAATCTATCCATATTATCTCTGTAGTTCTTTCATTCTCTTCCTATATACCCCTACTTGAGCTTCTGGCAATCTGCTGTTATTTTAGCGTGTAGCCCGTCAAGAGATAGCCACTGTTACCGCTCATGTTGACCTCCGGGTGGGTGCGATTGGGCAATATTTGATACGTGCGCATCCAGTTGGAGGTTAGATGTAGATTTGTCACTTTGCCTGTTGCCTTTAACTCCATGTATGTTTCTTGCAGCAGCTCCTTGCACGTGCCAAAGATGACAATGGGTCGCGAGGGTTTTAGCAGTGGCAACAATGCTTGCAGTATACTCGAAGGATGCTCCTTGGCAGCCATTACTAGACTATCGAATTTGTCATTCATCAAAGCGGCTGCTCGTTTATTCTCCAGCTGCCAGCGCTGTGGTGTTTTATTTGCTAAAAAAGAAAGAGAGAGAGCAGATATTCATTTAACTAAAAAAATATTATCTTTGATTGAAGATCAGTCAATCAGTGGGCCAGTTAGATAGCTTACAGCATTAAGAGAACAGAAAGCATTCGTTTAAAAAAGCAAAAGACTGGTTGATTGAAGATCTGATAATCAGCTATTCAGTAGCCATTGATAGATAGATTGCTTAAAACTATAGGGAAACGCTGGGCATTAGGATAAGTAGATGCTCTTTGATGGAAGATTTGTCAATTAGCTATAAAAAGATTGCTTACAGTTGGGCGACTCATCCAATTTCACTTTTTTGCTGCTGGGCTCAATATCCTCGCTCTGCTCTTCTGCATTCACATCACTGGCTTTCACTGGCTCCTCCGTGGACTCCGCCGCTTCTGGCTTGTCTCCTTGATAGAATTCACGCAGCACCGAATACAAATTAACAGAGATGCAACGTTGTTGCTGTTCGAGGGGCAATTTGAGAGCCAGTAGAGCCTGCTTCTGCGGCACGTTGCCTGGATGCATATGGACCAGCGTTGCCTCTGTGCCAGCGCCCATAGAGTTAAGCAAGGCTGCTGGAAGGAGACCATTCGTGCCGCTCTCGTACAACAGATAGCTGCCAAAGCCGGATATGCCCGAATAGGATATTATTTGTGAGAGCGTGTCCACACGTATGCCCATTATTTTTTCCGCATCCTGCCGATGGAATATGTCGACCATTAGACGTATGGTGGGCTGACGAATTTGTACAAACTCAAAATACTTTTTCTCCTTCTTCAGCAGGTATTTGTCCTGCGAGTATTCGGTGCGAGTATGAAACGTTTTTGAGTTTTCCACTAGCTTCTCAATGATCTTGCTTGACTCGTTGCAAGCCTCACGCATCTGCTCAATGTCCTGTGATAGTAAGAGCCAATTAAAAAGGATCTACACTAGATTTGCCGCCCCACTTACCGAAGATTTTAGCGCTTGTGCCTCACCATTATCGCTAATATCCCGATTGTCAGCTCCACTGCTAGAAATATTGAGCACGTCTCTAATACTTCGTAATTCATTTTCGCTGCAAAGCTCAAGACTGTGCTGTCGCTGAGCGCCTCGTTTGCCCGCCTTGGACTCTTTCACACACATCTTAAATGTCGAGCCGTATGGCTGATCCAGCAGAGATTTTAACTCCAGATGTTCCTTTCCCAACGTTGCGGTTGCATCGAGACTTCCAAATTTTTGCAATTTTGTATATTTTTGCCTCTGTATGACAATATAGTCGCCCAACTGAATTATCACCATTGCGGCTAAATCTATTTAATAAATGCAAGCACAACAGGTTACCACGCTGTTGATTACAAAAAAAAGTGCCGCAGCAGTTATCGATGACAATCAATCTATCGAATGTGCACCAGTATCTAATAATTCGATATAGCAGCAGGGATGATGTGGGTTATATTTTCAAATGAGGACTTTCCTTTTTGGATTTTTATTTCGACTTATTACAGTTTCTTGGATTGAACTAATAATGTATATCTAGTAAAATCTGGTTTTCTTTTTTTTTTTCATCCTAAAAATTAAATAAATCAAGAGCAGAGTAACTCAACTGTTTTGCGCCTATATTTACAATAGGCCTAGTAGTCGTCGTCGAACCCTAGTATTATTGATTATTTACCCGATAGTGTGGAATTATAATAATAAAAAAAACTAAGTGAAATATTACCAAACCTCGACTTATTTTTATTTATTTTTTTAACCCAAGGCTAACATTTTGAATCCTCCGCTAAGTGGTGAAAAGGTGGCAACGCCATAACAGTAATACTACTTATCTCTTTTAGGTAAGAAGCCACGCGAGATTGTCAACATGTGTTTATAAATAAGTCTAATCTTTTAACAGAGATTTCATAAATAATCGTTTATCAATTTTAATCTCAGCTAAAAAGTGCCTTTTCTTGCCTTACATCATTATCAGACGTAACGGGCCCTGGACTTTGGTGCCATCCACTCGTCGGTGGAGTGCTCGCATAACCTGTTGTCAACCCAAAAACTGCTAATTAAGAGTTAATTGAGCCGCGCCTGAATTTCGAAGCAATCAACCATAAAGAAAACGGGGGAAAATAAATAAACAAAATGGTAACCGGCAAAGGCGAAGAATCGCCTTTCATCAGCGGCAAACAGCCGGTGACCCTTAATCCCTCGTGGGAGTCACAGATAAAAACGGATCCCAAGGAAAAAGGCTCGATAGTGTCGAAAATTGTTGCGAATCTGCAGCCCCCAGTTGATAAATACAAGCTGGTCTTCTTCATCTTCATGCTGCATGGATTGGGCACGCTAATGCCCTGGAACACGTTTATAACAGCGAAATCGTATTTCGAGGACTTCAAGTTAGGTGAAAATTACACGGTTAAAACTGAAGTTAAATATCGTGACAGCTTTATGCAGAATATGGGCTTCGCGTCCCAAATTCCAAATGTTCTCTTCAACTGGTTAAATATATTCTTTAATTTCGGCGGTGATCTGACGACTCGTATTGTCTACAGCATTTTATTCGAAATCATTATCCTCATAATAACCGTAGTACTTGCCATGTTGGATTCCTACGAGGTACGCACGTGCTTAATATATATATACATATATACATACATATATACCGATTCCATTTGTCTATGTCTATTTTTAGTGGCCCGGCATTTTTTTTTGGGCAACTATGACCTCAATTGTGCTCATAAACATGGTAAGTATTGATATATTATATAATGTGTCGAGAACTAATTGTGTATAACTTACAGAAGTCTAATTTTACAATCGAACAGAGCACACTATATAATATTGATTCACATCTACAGTCTCGTTGTTATAGCTATCCATACGCCTAGTTTCTCTAACCATGCACTGGAAGTCAAAAAGTAAAAAATAATTCTCTAGTTGGGAACGCCCGACTAGAAGATACCATGAAGCTTGGGCTGAGCTGCTCTTCCAACCCATCGCGGGTTGTTCTTGCCAAAGTCTCTACTACGTTGATAACTTCAAGTCTCTAACTCTTATAGCTTCTGAGACAGACGCTTTCATATATACGGGCAGGGCTAGATCGATTCTGACATCAAGAATATCTATATCGATAAGTGTGCCTGACTGCGCTCTGCTTGCTAGACGGAAAAGCAACACAACTAAATGTTTTTTAAATTTCAGAAAGAAAAGAAAACATATCCACTTCGCTTTATTCGATTTACGAAGGGCTAAGCAGCTTGGCCTTTTCTTTATTGGCCAGCTAAAGAAGTAAACATATAAACCATATACTCTTTGCCTTAGCACGATGTGTCCCTCCCCACGATGTGTCTCTCGGTAAAAAATTCTATTTTGTTTGAACCTTTTTTTAATTTTTAATTCACATTAAATTATAAATCACATTTGTATGTGTCCTAATACTATACAATCAATTTAGAGTTCTTTTATCTTTTCTACCATGATAAATTAGTTTTCAAGATATGTATGGTCGCTTCGAGAGTGTGTAATAGGAAAAATTGTGTTGCATAATAGATTTTATCATTCTTAAGACAAAGTAGTGTGCTCTTTATTTGGCAGTTTGACTCAATGAACTTATTTGCAATTTGTTTTGTTTCTTGCAGTGCAATGGAGTCTATCAGAGCACGATTTACGGACTTGTTGCAGCTCTGCCTCCTAAGTACACGGGCGCAGTTGTGCTGGGATCTAATATTAGCGGCTGCTTTGCCACAATTATGTCATTGACATGTGCCACGATCTTCACTTCGATGCGTACATCGGCTATATATTATTTCGTAACTACAATTTTGATTTTACTCTTCTGTTTTGACACCTATTTCGCGCTGCCTTTGACGAAATTCTATCGCCATTACGAAATGATAAATAAGGGAAAGAAATCGGACTCGAGAACCCAATTAAATGTTCCTTATTGGCAAATATTTAAGAAAGCTTCGCCACAGCTTTTTAACGTATTTTTCACCTTCTTTGTAACGCTCTCCGTGTTTCCCGCTGTCCATTCGGACATTAAGGGCTCCGATGATTTTATCATAGGCAGCAAATATTTCACACTGGTCACCTGTTTCCTCACCTTCAATGTGTTCGCCATGCTGGGCAGTTTGACCACATCTTGGATACAGTGGCCCAAGCCCAAGTATCTAGTTGTTCCAGTCGTGCTACGAGTTGTCTTCATACCGCTTCTAATTTTCTGCAACTACGCACCCAACGATATTGTTAGGACTCTGCCTGTTTATATAACAAATGAATGGGTATATTGGATAATGGCGATAATTATGTCCTATAGCTCCGGCTATTTGAGTTCCTTGGGCATGATGTATGCACCAAGCACGGTCCATGCCAAATATCAAGTTACCGCCGGCATGTTCGCCGCTGCTGTCCTTGTCACGGGCATTTTCTCCGGCGTATTGTTTTCCTATTTGAGTCCATTAATCATACAACTTTGAAGTTTTGTTCTGCTTCAACAAATGCAGAACATTTTCTTTTTTACAAATGTCATTAACCCACATAACAAATGGATATTATTAAAGAAACAAACTAATTTTTATAAGCTAATCATTGACTGTAAACTATACGTACAAAATAAACGAAATATCTTCAGCGTTACGAAGATAAAATACCCAATAACTAAACTATGACAGCTCATTCACTACGGATATAAAAGTATTTTTAATTCCGAAAATAAACCAAGAATCTTCAGTGTAGATAAAGAAGATAAAGTGGCCTACAAATACAGAACTGAGAAATTATTGAACTGACCATAAAAATACGTAGCGATAAGAGGTCAATGGAAAGAAAAGAAAATTGTAAAACAAAAACCAAATTTGAGATTGTGAAAATTGTTGGTATAACTAAATACGTCAGTAGCGCCCGACTGCATAATACTCGTTCATGGCTTAAAAATAATTAAATGTATTCAAAGATCAATATTTTCGAATTGCCACGCCCCAATGGGCGGACCATAGTTTATCTGTGGACGGGATGAGCCTCCTAAAAAATTCTGGAATATATAGTTTTTTTTTCGATTTGCCAAGCCCCCCGAAGGCGCGGATATAGAACTATTTGTCTAACTCGAAATAGAGTCCGCAGTAAATTACTAAACTGTCAAAATCTATATAGTCTTTTCACTTAATGAACGAGTAGAAAAACTTCTTGCATATGAAACAAGCCTTCCAACAATTTGTTGAAATAAATCTGAATCTTTGAATTGAAAAATCTGTTGATTTCAGTTATAAAGAGTCGTTAAGAGTTCAATTAGCGATAGACGCAAAATTCGAAGTAGGCATATAGAGAAACTCATTTAGCGTATTGGGAATATAGATTTCAAATTTCAAGACTCTAGTGTTTGGCAGTGTTCATACGGACGTACAGACGGACATGGCTATATCGACTCAGTTCATCGTCCTGTCCAAGAATATATATATACTGGATGGGGTCCATCAGAAAAGCTTCTGCCTGGTTACATAGATTATACCCTGAAATCCCATTTTCAAAAATAGGAATAACATCTTAGATACTAAGCAGAAACAACACGATTTCAAGGCTCTTTTGAAGAAATTAACAACTTTGATTTAATAGCTTTTTTGTGATTCATAAATAACATTTTAAGGGTTTGTAAAAGTTTATTGAACTATTTGTCGTCTTTTCGTCATTTGGCCTAATAATTCAAATCCATCCCGAAGAACAGTTTTCACTTTTGTATACGAATAATTGCACTTCAATTTGGAATCTCAACGGAAAACTTGAATCAATCATCCAACGTTAGCTTAGCAATAAAAATGTGTAAAGTAAAATTTTGTATGATTAACGGAAATTTGGAAAAGTTTCTTTGAATGCTCTGTAAAATCTCTGGTGAATCAGCACAGATCGTTGAAACCAGATAAGGTTCACCTAAGCAAGTCTGCACTGTACTTGCGTGCATGTCGCTTGCCAAAATTAGAATATCTAATCGCAAGGCTTTAAAAATAACTTCAAAGTAGAAACATTCTATGCCCTATTTGCATTTGTAAATGATTTTCAGCAGCTCACAAAATTGAGGTGAGGCACGTGGACATCGGGTTTCCAGTCCTGTGATCTGCTCTAGAGCTACCTCCACATCGACCACATTGCACATAATCGATTGCAGGCGTTTTGTAAACTTCGAGTCGGACGACTCAACCAATTGCCGTGTGGTGTCCAGCATGTCTTGCAAATCTTCCGCCTTGACCCCATGATAGCTCACGACCAGTTCCTTGAGCGCCGGCAGCTGTTCGCCGATGCGGAAGCCGAAGTCTTCTGCATCCGAGATGCCCAGACGCTGCAAACGTAACAGCCTTGCTGCAGGTGCTTGCAGTAGAGTTTGCTCGATATTGTATCTATTGGCGGTTACGTCCAGGGTGGTCAGCTGCAGCTGTGTAAGCAGCTCAGCCAGGTGCGCTGCCTCGATGGAGCATTCCCTCGCCACGAGCGTCTTCAGATTGTGCAGGTCGACCATAAACTGACCCGTGATATAGGCGCTCGATACACTTAGGCTGTGCAGATGGGGACAACTTTTGCTCACGATTTGTATCATGCTGTTGTTCATGTAGTCATCAGTGACGCACAGCTCGCGCAGATTTGTGAGCTTCAGGCACAAGTAGAATGCGAGCTCGGGTCGGAGCAGATGCCTTCCCAAATACGAATCGAAGGCCTTTTCGTGTACATTCCAGATGTACAGCTTCTCCATATGGGCGCTCGTTACCTCAAAGAAGAACATGTAATCCTCTTTGTTTAGTGGCTTCAGCATATCATCTGATACGGAGACTTCGCGATAACGCGCTTTCCTCCACACAATCTCGCCCAGCAGCTGCTCGTAGCGCAAGGAGCTGCGCGCCATGGCAATCTGATCGGGCAGCGGCAGGTACTCCAAGATAATGCAGAGACAGTCGTCATTTAGCTCATCGATGTTCATTCTCATTGATCAGTCGATGAAAGAGAGCAAAACACCTGAACAGCAATAGAACAACAAGATAACAGCTGTTACAAATAATTGCGTGCTGTTTGCGTACAGTGTGACCGTTGACTTGAAACCAGAAGAACGCCGCATTCGTAATAAATGAATACAACTGGCAAGCAGTAGAACGAGAAACAGCTGTTGTGGTTAACTGCTTGCAGCTTGTGCGCAGTGCAGGGTGACCGTTTGCTACTAATTAATTACAATAATACTACAATTTATTTGAATTCAACGCGCGCAGTCTAACTAATCACAAATTAATCAAAAATATGCAACGACAGCGACAACTACTAAATAAAAAAAATACTTAATCATACAAAAAATCTTAGCTGTACATTATTAATTTATTTTTGTTTTTGCAAGCAATGGACTGAATTTGAGGGAACAATCGATAGCCAATGAGGGACCATAATAAAAATAAAGTGTAAACAAACAATTGAAGGTCAGTGAGAGACTACTATAATAATATTTAAAAATAATTACGTTTCTTATTTATTCCTCGATTTTAAACAGTCAATAAATGCACTAATTTGATCCCCCCAACGACTAATGTGTGCCAATAAATAATAGAACTTAGCACACTTTGGTTTGTGACATCCGCCTCATAGACTTTGAGCTTTATATATAGAACATATTGATCACAAATGAATGTGGAGGACCGGCATCGATAGCAGTGAAAGAGAAGTTCAGTGTCATGAGCAACAAAAAAAAAGGCAGGAAAACTTTTATTGTGTGCCCCAACGCCTGCTGCCACGCCACGCCCCGCTATGCCTTGCATATCAATTAACATTTTGAGTGTGTTTCCATGTTTAACTGTCACTTTTGTACGCATCATGCAGTCACAGACCCGAACCCAAGCCCAAACCTTCCGATTCCCAGACCCAATCATGAAAAACGGCGGGGGGAGTGGCCCGGCGTCAGACTCCGCTGTGTCAGTTTTTGTCTGTGCAGCTCCCCCCTCAAATGATTTGTGCGTGACCATGCGAAATGTAAATTATTTATATACGATGTATATGTTTCTGACCGTCTTTATACAAAGTATTAAGCCCAAGGCAAAAAAAATCTGGCCAAATATTAACTATGCGAGAAGCCCCTTCCTTCTTCGAGGACCGCTCATTGATTGGCATTAGGCCACAGCCAAATTTAGTTGTGTGCTCAGAATTAAAGCCAGAAATAAACAAGTCACCAAATGAGAGCCAACATTCTAGATTTGAATTTCAAGCATTGCATAAATTAAGCAGGCAAATTCGAAAGCTCAAGTTACAATTCGGCTCAAACCTAATGTGCAGTTGAATCTGGATGGGATCGGACAGACCTATATCTCCTATAGAGAGTAAGAAATCGAAAATACGCTGTATTCCTAGCAGTTTTGCACCCTTAGCCCCAAAATAAGACATTTACGTTTGTGTGGGGTCTACACTCTAAAGATTGAAAAGTGATATATCAACGCCTATGAGGGGCGTGACAAATTGGGAATGATATAGGATCTATATCTTCCAAAATGGTAGAGGAAGAGTTCAAAAATTGCGTGGCTAAGTTACTGAAGATTTCAGTATGAGATTAACCAAGAACGATTCAACTGTTTTTAGGCCATGAACGAGTATTATGCAGTCGGTCCCGCCCGACTACAAGATTCTTACCTGCTAAATTTCCGATTAAGTGCAACATGAAGTTCTGAATGAGCCACAGCTCGATTAGCTGAATAGGAAAGTGGGCAACAGGCGGCAAATTCCGGCCAGGCGTGCACACGTTCTGCTAAAATGCATAGTTTTTTTGTTTTTAAATAAATTAAAAAACTCGCGTGTGTTAAAAACCTTAAGAAGTCACTATAAAATAAATCAGTTTTGTAAAAGTACAAGACTAAATTAACATCTGTGGCATAAATTAAGATACCAAAATCTCGTGTTGAGTTACTCACCCGAGTAGGTTTAACATGAAGCTAGGGATATTTTGCCCAGCGTCAGAGATTAAGTAGTTCACTAAGATGGCTTTAAGCTGACTAGGAATGTTGTTATATTCAATCTGTTCTGAATAGTATTCAGCCTAACTAAAAGTATTTGGATAATACATTATATATAAATACATATAGTTTTACAGCTTGTCTTTTTCATAGTTTCATCTATTTGTCTTAAGAGACCAATTTACATTAAGTTTATCCGGAATAAGGTCAATAAAGTTTAATAAACAACCAATTCAATCGACTCACAAAGAGTCTATTATACACCTTCGAGGCTCTCTGCCTTTTCTTAAAGTTAGCTGAGTACCTTCGCCTGTTTTGCTTTCAGTGAAGTGGCCAACAGTTTGACGCCTAATTGCTGGCACTGCACCTGCTCAGGTGTATGCATTCGCCAACGCCCCCAAAAAGAAGGTGGACCTCATTGATTTGGCAATTAGCTGCAGAGACGCCCCTCTAAGCGATGGGCAGTTGCTTGATATTACGAAATGATTAGTATTCAAAAAATTTGAGACGCCTTGCGCTATGAAATATGCAACACTTTTTTTGTGTGAGCCACCCGAAACAATTGGCCAATTAAGTCAAAAGTTTTGGTCTACTGTGGACCCCTCTCCAACAACGTCTCTGGTTTATGGCAGCGAGGACGAAGCGGGGCAGGCGTGGAGGTGCTTCGCATGCCAGGCAAACATTTTGTGGCCATTTGCGTGCCGCCTCGTTGACCATGAGAGCGACAGAGAGAGATAGAGAGAGAGAGAGAGAGAGTGAGAGGTACAGGAGGATAGCTGAGCGCGCGGTCAGCTTTGGACTGCAATTGGTAACATGTTTTATGCAGATTTTGCAGTCGTTGGGGTTTTTCATGGTATTCGATTTTGGCAGACATGCTGGCATTGCAAATTGAATGGCACACTTTTTGGAACGTCGGCCGCAATATTTCATTTCTAATTTGGTCTCCAGAGGTGGGAATATGATTTATAAGTACTCTAAGCGAACCGGGCTGCATTCAAAATTATAGTGCGCTAAGTAAGACAATTATGCATCTACCTAAAGCAGAAAAGTTTCGATCCATGAATAATTAAGGAAGTGAAATCTCAAGTTAAGTACAAAATATAAATATGACTAACAGAAAGTTAAGAATCATAAATGTTTGGGTTTGCAAATGTTTAGTAATGAAATCCTTTAATTATATATCGATCTACATAGGCACTGTTCTTATGCTAAGAATGAAGTAAGAAGTGAGTTCATGAATTCGGATTATTATATTTATTATAACAAGTAATATTCTAGCAATTGGCTCAAACGACTGCACAGTGAAAACTACCTCAATTGGCTCACTTTAAACATGGCTTATAACTTTTTATATGTATAGGACGTTCTACCTGAAAAGCTTGTTTATCTTTGCTCGACAATTGTAGAATTGCTAAAAACCTAAAAAGCCCACTCAAGAAACAATTTAAGTCTCAAATGCTAGTAAAATTCAAATTAAATTTATTGAGTTCGTCCTCAACTTAAATAATAACAAATATAAACATTTCTCATAAGCTTTTCAGGAATTTGAGTGGCTGCAACAATCCCGAAAAATGCCCAGATTTTACTGGAACAACTTCTTGAAATATGAGTTTCCCGAATAACAATTTTCACGCTTAGATAAAGGATTCCTATATTTATTGTCAGAAATTGAGTGATAAGACAGTTTAAAGCAGGCAGTCTTATCTGACAAAAGATTTTTCTTCAGTTAAGTACAGAACAAGCAAGAACACTCTAGTCGGAAGGTCCCGACTAGGACATACCCTAAGTCCTGCGCAGAGCTGCTATGCCAACTAACACTGCGGTAACGCTTGGCTTTAATATGGAAAATGAAGTCTTGAATTACTTTTCTATCAGATATGTTTTCAAAATAACATTTTCAGAGCAGAAGAATGGTATCCAAATGTTTGTATATGTCAAGGTACAAATCTTTACTATTTGAAATGCATTTTCTCAAATTTGGTGTAAAGTGCTTTGTAGTTTATAATAAATAGTTAGGCTGAAAAATTCTTAAGCCAAGAATTTTGCACACAACTTAGCAATTATTAACCTGAAATGAAGTAGCAAAAGGATTTTGTTTTGGATTTATTAAAATCTCATTACTTTTTGGCTTTCATGCTTTGGTTTATTGTATGTATATATATATATTTTTTTTTTTTGGTTTTGTTTGGTATTTTAATTTGTTTTTTGAATTTGCTAAATGCCTGGCGAAATTATTGAACATCTCAGCTAATTAAGTCAATGTATTACATAATTAGTTTAAATTTATATTAATTTAGTTAATTGTTTTGCATCTTTAATTTGTTGGTTTTTGTTTAGCTTCATGGAAGAGAAGAAATTGTTGGATCACATAAGTAGGTTTTGTTTTTTCACTAAATTTTCTAATAACAAAAAAAACGTCAAGTTAAGTAACCATTTTAGAGCTTATTTACATTAAACATAACTAACAAGTGCATAGTTTTTTTCGTTGGTTTATACTTAGGCTTAGATTGAAACGATCTGAGACTCCAAAGATAGAGTTTCTTTATCTTTTTAGGTAACTCTCATTTTTTGGTTTTTGTTTTTCGTTTTTCATTTTTAAGGCTGAAGACAGAGTATTAAAATGTTATTGTTTAAGAGTAAAAGTTGTTTATAAAATATATTTATCATATATCAAAGTATAGTTATTTTCTGTTTATAGTTATATAGAGCGCATATATATTACAGTTATTATATATTTTACATACCATTGAGCTAACAATCTAATGAATTATTTCTTAAGCTTATAAAATGGTTTTCTCTTTTTTTTTATATATATTTATTATATTTATTTTAAACTCGAATAATGCCAACGCTTGATCCACTAAACAAACTAGACTACGAATCGTATATACCATATATATATATATATATATATATATATATATATATATATATTTATTTATATGTTTTATGCAGATGCATATATAAATTTTGTATAATTACTAAATTGTATTTAAGTCAATATTTAATATATTATATATATATATATATATATATATAGATATATATATATATATATTTATCCATATTTCAGTATACATTCATACCTATGTATATGTATATTTAAATATATATATATATATTGCAAATCATGAAATTGTAATTTAATCACTACGCTTTTCTCTATATAAATATTTTTGTATTTCTTTAATACTCGTATTTTAAGAATTCTTTTGGTAATTGGTCCTTAGTACACTACATAGAAAGCATTTAAAAACTGTAGAGCAATTTAAATTTCTATAGCATACATTTGAGCGCGCAGCCAAATGACATCGCGAGGCAATTGCAGTTCTGCTATGTCCCAAGGCTAGATTAGCCGTTAGAGTAGAGCAGTGAGCACTGTGGGCAATTAAGCAAATATTTCTGACAAAAATTCATTAGATAACTTAAAAGTAAGAAAAAAACAACGTAGTATATAATACATTAAGCAGTACATTAGAGCAGTGTATACTGTGGGCAGTTAAAGCAATATTTCGGACAAAAATTGAGTTTCGCTTGTGCCAAAATATAAAAACAAATATGAAGAATAAAACAGAAATATATAAACTATAAGTACAACACACTTTAATAGAAATAGTAGCTTATAGCTTAGCCTAGGCTCTGATTTATTAGTTTTTGATTATTGTTGAAGACCCTCTCCGCCCTCTACCCTCTACCGCCCTCTCAAATATCCAGCGCCAAAAGTGAAGAGAAGAGAAATATATTTTGTTTGTTTATATAAAGTACTTATTTTCCTTTTAGTATTACAGTGCGGACTGCCTGTATGAGTGTGTGGCTCCTTTGTGTTGGGGCCTCTAAAGATTAGCTGAAATAATTACTTTTTCGCCATATAAAGGAGTCATGTATCCCACAGTACCATGCGGACCACCTGTATATGCATATTTCGGCGTCCCGACTGTCCAGGCCCTTGCCTCCGTTTCATTCACTTTTTTGTCATCTACTTTAAGCAAACACCTTTTTGTGTCAACAAACATAGAGACGAGCCATGTTTCAAAGGCAGCTGCCCTTTTTATGCTGCCCACAGCTGTGACGACCTTTTCAAAAGCCCACGCAAACGTCCACGCCTCTGGGCGTAACTGTCCAGGTGTATGCTTGTGCATGTGTGTGTGTGTGTGTGTGTGTATGTGTGTGAGTGTGAGTGTGAGTGTGTGGGGGCACATGTTAATTGCGCCTGGCAAAACAGACAAAAGTTGGGGCAAATGTAAATTCTAAAAAAACCGGCTAAGCCGCACATTAGGTGTCAGCCATATATAAATTTATGCTGGCCTTGTAAAGCCTTAACACACACACACACACACACACACACACACACACACACACACACACACACACACACACACACATACACACACAGACACAGACACACCAACACACATAGAAGCGAGGCAGTCAACTGTAGCTTTTTCTGTAGCATGTTTTCGCGGGCGCAAAATTAGTTGCGGAAAAAGGCGCAAAATTAAAGTTGATATAAAAACTAAAAAAAAAAACTAACTAACTTTTTCATTCCATTTTGTAAATATAAGGGGTATATCTGAGTTGGGTCAGAGATGTTTCCTTTGAAAAATAAATATATGTATAAACATTTTTTTGTATTAAATTTTATATAAATTAAATTGGATGTGAGGGGCGGGCTGAAAGTCTGTTGCGGAAAATGCGTAAATAAGACTGAGATAAAATAAAAAAAGAACTGTAATTTTTATATAGTTTTTTTTTTAGACTTGGGGTGTTTTTATACCAAAAATAAGTGTTAAAAAAAGCAATTTGTGAAATAAGCATAAAATTATAGTTGAGACACGAATTTAAAAAAAAAAACGTATTTTTTACGAAAATTTGAGTGTAACTAAATTAAAAGTATTTAAAATATTTACTAATATATTATTTTGATTAAAAATGGAATGTGACTGCGGGGAAAATGAGCAATAATTATTGGGAACAAATTACAAAATAAAAGTTGATTTAAATTAAGACTATTTGTTTTTAAAATTAAAAAATGTTTGTTTGCTGCACTAAATTTTGAACAAAATTAAATTATTATAAGTTGAATCAAGTTAAAACTGATTGGATTTCAAAGCGACTTTATACACATTTTGCTGTATTAAATTTGTATAGCATCTATGGCCCACCTCGTTTGTGACTATGCCTATTCAGCCGATGTACAAATGATATTTAGGATGTGGCTGTGATAAATATATTTACTTTACTATTTTTAAATAAAAACTTTAATTTTGAATCAAATTATATTACTCTGTTAAAGCCTCAGTAAGAGTATACAAATAGTTGCGTCGCGTTGTTATACATTTTTTGCACCTGGCTAACACCATATTTTTGCCATCATAATTAGCAGCCGCAACTGTGCAACTGCTAATTAACTGGCTGAGCTGTGGCGCACAAACAACAACAACAACAACAACAACAACAACAACAGAAATAAAAAATAAAAAACTAATTAAATTAATCCCTTTTGCACACATGTCTATCTCTTACTGGCCGTCCGCAGGACTTGCAGCAGGATTGCGTTGCGTTGTCATTTAGTTTGTTGGAAAACTTTATATTTGTTGTCAACATTTTTTCTGCGCGTCACTTTCGAATTTATTTTTTTTTACGTGTATCGCAGCTATTTTTGACCTTTCGTTTTGGTTTTTGGTTTAATTCATTTATTTTTAAGTATGTTTACTTTGGTATTTGACTTAAGTTTATTGAGTTTCTGATTTAATGCTATATTCACTACGCTCATTTAGAAATGTACTTTTATGCTTGCCTTCGGTGCGAAGTTTGTTGCAATCAACACTGAACTGAATTAATATAACTATTAAAAATTAAATATTAAATATTAAGTATTAAATATTAAATGTATATAATATTGTATTATTGCGCTACTTACATGCAAACATACTGTTGCTTAATTTCAATAAAAATTATAATTCAATTTGGCCATTTCATTTCATAATTAATTCACTATTCAATTAAATTGATTTTTTGCACAGAGCAAAAATGATTATTTTCCCTTCTTATTTATGGTTGGTTTTTCATTAAAACTTTAAACGCATTTGTTAATATCGCGCATTTCATTTATCTATGTCTTATTTATTGCTGTTCTTTCTTATGCCATTTCATTTAATTAATTTGCAATTTCAAATATTACTGTGTGGGGGTCAACAGAAGCAAACACTTTAGACTATCTGAGCAATTTTTATACAATGAGCAATTATATCAGACTATAAATAGGTGGTTGAGTGTGCCGACTCGATTTCAAAACAATTGTTGTATTTAGTGTATTCAATGTATTTTTTGCTCAACTGAAAACTGAATTAGATTTTTCCTTTTTGCAAAAATCAACGAAAAAGAAACGACATTAAATAACTGTAAAATGTGCTTGCAGCTCATAAATTCTATGTGAGATTTATGTGGCCATCATTTGAAAAGCATTTTAGGTGTGCTCCGTTATCAGAAAATGTCATTTAAATTGCTTTTTCGAATGTTTACAAAATTGATTTATGAACATAATTTCCTACACAACATTCTGCCCGTGACCCCCACGGCTGACATTTGGCTGAGCCACCTGGCAGGCGACGACCTTTGCACTACTATATAAATATGTATGTATATACATACATATATATGAATTTGGTTATTTCATTTTTGGGCAAAATCTCATTGGAAATTTGTGCAGCAAATGCATAAAAAATTCAATAAATAAAATGAAATATGCGGCACTCCTGTGTTCTTCTCTCTTTCGGCATTTACGAATGTTGCGCGTGTAAGTTTTTTATGGCACACATTTATTGTAGTGTGCGTGTGTGTGTGTGTGTGTGTGTAAATATTTTGTTTTCACAACCATTTTGATTTTTTTCTTTCGGTTATTTCTTTTGCACATTCACTTGGTATTTATATTATTTTTTATTGCTGATTATTACTTTGAATAAAATGCCTATTCACTTTCTCTGCTGTTGTTGCTCGCATGTGGCTGTGTGTAGATGAATCAGTATTTTGTGTTTATGTGCACGGAAAACTTACTCAATCAGAGTTGCTTTTATACATATATCGAAAGATCGGCAACTGCCAGTTTCCAAGATCTGGCAACGCTTCGAACGTGTCGCGAAAAGTTTCGCACATAAACTTTGAAACAACGTGTTTGTCTGTATGTTGTGTGTGTGTGTGTGTGTGTGTGTGTGTGTGTGTGTGTGTGGTTTTTATTATAAATTACATTTTATGTAATTTACGCAAACGTTTTTCGCTCACGTTTCGCTCTCATTTAATGCTTCGCGCTGCTGTTATCAAAAATTTTTATTGCTGCTGCTCGTGTTGTTGTTGCTTTTTATTGCTGTTGCATTTCGGCGCCGCCTCCACCCAGTCCAGCCTTCGTCTCAGGCGGCACCTGTTGGCGCGTTTACATGGAAAATGAAATTTTACGAGTTAGTTTCGAATTGAATTTGAGTTCATCTGATACGGGCAAAGATATTATGTAAATTAAAGACACAATCAAAGCATAAGCAACATTCAGGTAAAATAGCAAGTGTGTGTCTCTGTGTGTGTGTAAGTGTGTGTGTGTGTGAGTGGTTCAGTGTGTTTACACCCAAGGAAAAAATAAACAGTAAAAGAATCACATTGAAATGCTTCCAATAAAGAACAAGCCCCAACTACTCGCACGCATACACACATACATAAACAAACACACACACACACACACGCACACGCACACTTACATACACATACATATACAGTAACCAGCATATTTGTTTGTGGCATCAAAAATGCACGAAAATCAAGTCGAAATAATACGAAAGTGGAAATAGACAAAACTTGCGTACGGTAAACCAAATGGCAAGAAAATAGCAAAAGAGAAACTAAGACAAAAAAGACAAGGTAAAGGCACTCAAAAACAAAAGACATGTGCATACACTCAAGAAAAAAGCAAGTAAGAAAGTAATAGTCGAAAGTGGCCGACTAGGAACTACCCTCTAGCTGATGGAGACGATTTCAAATATCCCAGTTTATACATATTGTTTTTAATTTAAAATAACCTACACTCCACCTTTGATGACTAGCTCTTTAAGTAAATTAAAATATCGATTACATATCGTGAAATGAAAAAGTTATCGATGACTGCAAGCAAAATTGCATTGAGTAAATTGTATATCTGAGGCTTTTATGTGTTTGACACGGACAGATGGACAGACATAATCGAAGCTAATCCTGCTTCTCTTCAAAAATATTGATACTTAAAGGGCTTAAAGGGCCATGCCTTTATATACTTGTCATATGCTAAAGAATTATGCCTAATATTCACTCTTTCAATAGGTATTACCAATCTACTTGGTTCAAATTGAATTTTTTCTTTAAATGTATGCTTTAATTTATATGTGTGCTTATTTAATTTTGGAAATGTAAGAGTTTTATTTTTATTGTTTTTTTATTTTTTAAATTTATAAAATATTTTTATTCATAAAACAAAAATAGTATGTTGACATTGATAGCTTTGAAAGTAAAAACTAACAATAGATCATGCTGAGATAACAGATTTAAGAGTTAAACAAATGATAGAAATTCCATTTAAGCATAATCATATAGCAGAAACTTAATGAAACCAAATAATAACATTGATCGTTGAATTTTGTAGGTATATGTTTTGCTTTTTTATAGGTAATTCCCGTAAAACGCTCAACAAGAGACATTGAAACAGAGAGAAGTCTACGACAAAAATAACAACGACGACGATTGATAACAACGGCGACTGTACCTAGGCAAAGGATTAATTGTTTAACCGCCATAGAAACTATGAAAGTCCAGGAAATCCATGGAATCTGTTTGATTTTGCTGTTGTTGGTCGAGCTACGCGCGAGAAAGAGATCGATAACAATCGATCATGCGAAATGAAATGATGAGGTGAGTTTTGAAGGTAGTTTGTAATTATTGTGGTTGAGGTGGTGGAGAGCAGGAGAAATAGAGAGTTATGGTAGGAAAGTGGTAGAATATATATATGTATAATATATATATCGTATATTTGAAAAGCAGAGCCAAAAGTGTTTGGCTGCGTAGATCTCAATTGGAGACTCACCAGCTTCTTGAAACAGTCCTCAAAGAAAGCGGTCATTGAACGATATAGATGACGCTTCACCCCGGACAAGCTGTGCCCCTCATCCGGATAGATTTGCTGCTTGTAGAGCACACCTTTGCTGGTTAGAGCTCGGGCAAGTACCATCGATTGCTGAACATGCACATTGTCATCCGCAGTGCCATGCACGAGCAGGAATTGTCGTTCGCGCAGATTGTCAACGTATTTGGATAGATCGCTCTCCTCGTACCCTTTGTAGTTGTCGGTCACATTTGGAAAGCTCAGATAGCGTTCCGCATAGGTGGAGTCTATCAATAAAAAACACAGAGAAGTACGATTGTAGTATACATGGGTAAATAGAGTGTAAAGATTAGACTTACCATATAGCTTCCAATTGGTCACCGGCGAAACGCTAATGCCGCATTGAAAGATCGACTGCTGACCAGCTAAAGCGAGAGCAGCCGTGTAGCCGCCATAGCTCCAGCCCCAGACACCCATGCGCCGAGCATCGATGAAATGCAGATTGTCACGCAGATATTCACTAACTTCCAGCTGATCGGAGACCTCAACGCTGCCCAAGCGCTTGTAAACCTCATGGAGCAGCTGATAGCCCTGACCCGACGATCCGCGTCCATCGATCTCGATGACAATGTAATCCTTGCTGCCCGCCAAATACGTGTTCCAATCAACATGCCAGCGATCGGTGACCAGCTGGGTGCCTGGCCCAGAGTAAACGTGCAATATGGTGGGATAACGTGTGATCTCATCCTCGCGCAAGACGGGCGGCAAGTGGAGACGCACCTGGGCATGATAGCCCCCAGAGATCATGACGGGAAACGTTTTCACCTGTGGCAGCGCAACCTTTGCCATTTTCTCCTTAAGTCTCGTATTATTCTGCACGGTAACAAGCAGTTCGAGAAATTGCGACTTGGGCTCAATAATTTCTTCGACAGGAGCATCTGTTGGCAACTGCTTCTCGCCCTGTGGCTGGGTCTGCTTTTTAGCCTTGGGTCCAGCTGCCAGCTTTAAGCCATATATTATGGAACTGGGCACTACTGGACCCAGGCATTCCAGCAGCACATAACGTGCTCGTAGCGTTAGCGGAAACTGTGCCTCATGGTACAGACAATCGCTGGGTGGTGGAGGCAAGACTCCTCCATGTGCATGCGGCTGTCGCTGTTGCTGCTCTACAGGCATTGCTGGAGGCGGTGGCAGCGACTCCGTCTCTTCAGAGTCCTCCCAGTCATCGTCCCATGCGGTTACGAGCTTTGGCGGCGATTTGGTGTGACCCTCGTCATAGCCATCGCTGTTGTGCATTAACGCCGGACACGTCAGACAGTCCGGTGCCTGCAGAGCCTGGCCCTGCCGAGCGGGCAATGCTGAGACTCGATACAAATGCTGCTGCGAGGGCAAACGCTCCGGTGTGCCTAAAAAATAGCTATGGGGCAGAATTTTGTTGGAGTTTGGGGATATTTAAATAATTGAACTTTCCACTGAATTTATTGCACAAAAAGTAGATGATCTTTAACTTAAACTTGAATGTAAATAACGGGCTCTTGAAATAAATCTTGCGCAGGTAGGCACGAGTTAAAGGCTCAATATCTCCACTCATTCATCTGTGAAAATTCTACTTTAAAGCTTAAAGATTTCTGACTCTCTAGAGAGAAAGAGCTTAAGAAATTTTCAATTGAATCAAGCTTTTTACTGAAAGTCGCCCAAAAAGATTAACTTTAAATAATAATAACTTTTCAAGAGGGATTTATGAGTGTTAACCATGATCCGTGTTTTTAAGTATTTTTAATTGAACTTTAAACTCAATTTATAGGTGGGCCAATAAGAATTTGAGTAATGTAAAGCAAACAATAATTTATTAGAAAAACTAGAATTTATAGCAAAACCTTAACTGAACCGTGAATCAATGTAAACTATCCAAAGGATTTTACATTAGATTGAAGCTTTATCTTTGTTATCAATGATCTGTTAGAATAAACTACCTGCTGAACTAAATTTAAAGTAAATTTTTAACTGGTTCAAGCTGTCTTAGCTGAACTTAGTTCCTAAAGTATGATATATCATTTCAAATTCTATTTTCACTAGTTCCAAGTCCAAATAATGCTTTCATCAATCTGTAAAAATTTTATGTAAACAGAATTATCTTGGTAGATTCAAGGATGGTATTTAAAAAGATTATAATCTAACTGAAATTACGTGAATTGAATTACCACTTTGATTTGTTGCACCTAAAAAGCTGAGCTTAGTATGTCAATTCGTCCCTAGCTCAAACCCTGATATCTTCCTTCAACTATCTGTAAAAACTTTACTTTCGTTACAATTGTTTTTCTAGTTTGTGCTCGTCTTTAATAGCTGTCAGTTTCTATGAAATCATTCACGTTCCATGCATTAAAGACAATTTATGTGATACTTAAATTTGTCGTTCGACAACGGTAATCGCAATTCGGGATTCAGTTTTGTGTGGGACTGTCGAATTGCTGCTTCCGTTAGCTACTTACATCCAATTATCGAGTTGATCCCAGTGCAGAAGTCGATTTACCTCGTAAGGGCCGTGGGTGAGGGGCAGCACCCGATTATTGTCAATGTCCACGTGCACGATGTGCCGGAAATAGCCTGTCCGATTGCGAATGGGAGCGATAGAGGAGGAAGGTCGGAAGAGTTGATTGTGAATCGAGCTCAAAACAAAAGCCGGATTGACATATGGCTCACTTACCAAACGAGCCGTCGCGCAGCGGTGATATGGCCACATAGAGGCTCGCATTTGCCGCAAACAATGGCACCGAGACGGTGTCCACCCAGCCGCGTCCATCGCCGCTTACACGATGCGTCTGCACACAAGGATACACACATACACACACAAACCGGCTATGAGCAGAAACACGCTTAATTAGGTCAAATACAACCTACCTCACTGCACACAAACGAGGGACTCCTGCAAACACTAACCACAGATATGTTCTGCGGTCGATTTAGCCACACCACAGCGATCTCCTTGGCACTCACCCAGCTGGCGCTGCTAAAGTAATGATCCCTGTTGGGTTGAAGAAGCAGAAGAGCAGAGGAGATTAGTTGTGAAGTAATTCGTAAGGCCGGTCCGTACGCACTCATTCTGTAGTATTTTTGGAGGTGTTAGATCTGTGATGTGTATCTTCTGGGGATCCGATAGGTCAACCACCCTCAAGGTAACTGTGGGATTCTGTGTGCCCGGCTTTGGATAGCTGCAACAAGATAGAGAGCCATGGGGTTAAAAATAGAGCTAATAGTATAGAAAATTGTACAGACTTTTAAGACTTAGTAAAAATATGGTACGATAGTTGTTCCTAACTTTTGCTAAAATTCTATTTCCTGTGTTCTACATTGGACTGCTTGCGCTCTTATTATCAACGAGTCAATTAATTTGAAAAGTTATTAAAAATATCTTAATTTTTGTTTTGATAAGTTAGGCTCTCTCTATGTGCTCTCAAATTCTTTTTGCTGTAGACAGTCAGTTGAGTATAATGATAAGTATTGATTCATTTGCTGCATAGAAGATTAAAATGTTGCTTCGTAGTTCCTATGGTTTCGCTTATTCCTCAAAGACTAATCATTCATATGTATTCATTTATTCCAATCTAATGGGATTGTTATCACATGTTTTCCTAAAGCTCCACTTATGCTGTGCTTGTGCTTCACGTTTATCATCAATCGTGCTCTCCTAAATAAATAGCTTCCTAAATTCTTAATGAAACCGTAGCTCTGCATATAATCTAACACCTCAAATATCTAAAGTAAATGTGCAATTCATTTTAATTGGATTTATTTAAATTGTTAAAGTTTTCGTGGCGATTCTAATCAGGCTTCAACTTAAGACAGCTCAATTTAAAATTTGGTTTTACACTTTGAGTGGAAAGTTTAGCGCTTATATTCGTAGCATATTCAATTACCACTGATGGCATCTACACTTATCCACACACGCACACGCTTACACTCATTTGCATAAATAATTCCCAAATGATGATATTACACTAAACCAACAGGTTAGTTGGGAATTTTGTCAGCTTCATAAGCCCAAGGGCGGGGCAAGGAATTTGAGCAAACCTTTTGTGCATTTGGCAATTTATCAAATCGAAAATGACAGCAGCTCAGTTTCGTTTGTAAGAGGACTAACGTGGCCAAGTGCCAAGAGCCTTCCACTTGCTACAAACTAATTTTAGTGTCCAGTTGAGCAGTCGAGTGCAACTGACTGCGGTTTACACTGTACTCTATACTCTGTCTAGAATGTAAGAGCTGCGAATGGTATGGAGTTTTTGATTCTAGTAACTCTTAAACTGTGACATATGTATGTTCCCAGACTTACATACATACCTATGTCTATACTAATGACTTGAGCATATCGACACGATATTTGCAGATCCTATTTAATAAAGAGTTATTCAGAATTTGGAAATAATAATCATAAGCTTAAATGCTT
Organism: Drosophila leonis; assembly: GCA_035045365.1. Lineage (NCBI taxonomy): Eukaryota > Metazoa > Arthropoda > Insecta > Diptera > Drosophilidae > Drosophila > Drosophila leonis. The sequence continues at coordinate 5,723,149 of JAWNPC010000948.1, read as the reverse complement.
AATGCTTAAAAATTAAGCTCAAGTTTAACTAGTTTAATATCATGAATATTATTATCTGTTAAATATTAAATATAAAATATTACAAAATTTAAAATTTTTCAAATTTGTCAGATATATCCAGGCGCAATGTTCTTGATAATTGGCTAGGAGAAATAACTAAGATTGATGTTCTTGAAAAGATCCATTTTGTTACTTAATGTCAATATTTCAATTATTAATAGAAACTATAATATTCTTACACTTTATTATTTACCTTTTGAGTCTCAGACTGACAAGCTTATAAGATCGTTTTCTGTTTTTAAATAGAGAAAGATTGTCCCTTTCAACTACTTTTATTCAATTCGAAACTTAAGATGAGCCTCATATACTCTCTTTTACTTTGTAAACAGTGTATGGGAATGCTGCTACACGTACACAGCGTCTTAACACCTTCCTGCATAGCTGGGCACATTTGGGTTAACCCCGTCGCGATAGGGAGTCCCAAAAACTATCTGCACCTCATGAATTTTAAGCATTCGTTTACCCGAGCACTATTTAGGGCTAATGACAGTCACGAGCACATCATTAACACCTAATCGAAAAGTAATATTGCCTGGGACATGGCACAACTTACCGTAAGGATCTAATTTCCGGATACAAGTTGGCATGCGGATTAGTGCCACCAGCTGAGCCAGCGCCACCACCGCCGCCATTTGCATTGCCACTGCCATGACTCGTGCCGCTCGTCGCAGCACCACCTGCGGCGCCTGTGGAGGTGGTGCCATACCATGCAAAGTGCTGCTCCTGCACGTGTGTATCGTTGAAGCTGGCATAGAGCAGCAGGTGCCCCTCATCCGACAACCAAATGGCATTATTTGAATGCAGAATTTCCTCTAAGAACGGGAAGATATATTATGAATAACGACTGTGTCTCCAAGTGTCTCGAATATGCTCTGCTTCTATATTTAATGATAACGATAATTGGCTGCAAGTGTTGAGTTTCCTCTATGAACGGAATATACAATATGAATGAGGACTAGACAAATATTTCGAATTTGTAATGATAGCTATATTTGGAGAATTTGCTCTTAATCAATAGAAACTTGAGCGAATAGTGAATGCTCTTTACAAAGAACAATAATATGCTGAATAATATTTAGAGCAACTTCTAAATAAAGTTGGGATATATTTCGGAATTACTTTGTATTGTAATACTATAAATGTAGAAAACAAAATAGAAAATTAATAACGATGAGCGATTAATAACTGCTTAAAAAAGTGTATATATTGGCTTGAACTATCTATAATACTTTTTACTAGGGAAGTATGGTGAAATATATTACTGATGTAGGATTGGAAAAGAAAATATTTAATGTAAAAACCACATATGAACAATAGAAAGCAACGACTTTTCTGTCATATTGAATAATGAATAGCTATATAATATATAAAGCTCATTACGTAAAACCTTTTATTTTTTTAAATATATATATTTACTAAAGCTACTTTCAAGTAATTCTCTATACTAGAGATAAAAGTTCCAGTTCTTTTTCTTGAATAAGTTAAATTGCTAACTTTCAAGTGATGAACAATATCGATAGTTTAATTTACTAGTTCAGTTGAAGCATCGGTAAAATAATGATTCTTGTTCAGTTCATGAACAGTTGGAACTGCTCAAAAACGAATCGTTAGTGATCCATTGAGTAAATGAGCACAGAGTTCATAAATCACAGATTCTATTTTTTTCAGTGTAAACTTACCTTCGTATAGCCAATCGGGTATGCCGTTGTAGACAATACCCGGCACCGCATCGTGAGTGATGCGATATGCGTGTGAGGCACGAACCTCTTGGCGATAGTAAATATCGTAGTTGTGCACCCAGATCAAACCATTTCCGGAACTTGCAAATCTGGCATAATGCATATAGGGCCATTCCTCCAGTTGTGAATTGTAGCGCAACTTGATGGCCTCGCTGCAAGAGAAACTCGTATTTATGAGAATCGCAAAGAGAGGTGGAAGTTGTTCAGTTACCTCGTATGTATATCGTAGAGCGTGTACTGTGCCAAGTACGAGTGTCGAAACAGCTTGGCCACATTCTGGGCCAGAAGCAGGTAACGTTTATCTGCTGATATGCTAAATGTGAAGGGCGCCAGGGTTTTCTGTGTACATAGAGAATATGCTCTGAATTAGTAGCAGCTCATTCAAAATGGCGGCCATTAAGTACGTTCTTGTGAATGGTAAAAGTTGATTTCAAATGAATTTTGCACTCAAGTAGGTGCGTGTGGTAGCTGTTAAGCAGCTGCCATAACAATGCTGCGTTAACATAATGGCAAACGTTGCGTATGCGTAATTTTAATTAAAAATTTGTAATTGTTTGTACAGCGCGTGCTTTGCCAATGGTTACAATTTAGCTGTACACATTTCTAATTAAGATTTGTTAATTAATTGCTGAAGTACGCCAGATAACGACTAAGTGCCTAAAATGGCATTCTGTGGCAGTTTAACAAATAAGTTTAAATATGCACAGAGTATACATAGATATCTTGAGAGTCACTTCTATCTATTTGCTTAGCTGACAAACAAACGGAATTAAGGTTGGGGCATTAAGTATCTTGAATGCTTTATTCAAATCAAGCAGACAATTTGTCTCACAATTTTTCCAAAATGTTTTTGGGCTAAACATTATTTTAAAAGATTTAAATAATTATTTGTTTTTGATTAAAGAAACTACTTCTCCTATTTTTAATTATTATTATTTTAATTATTGGCAATAAAAATAATTTTCCTAAAATAACATTTGCTGCCAAATTGCATCATTATAATTTTTTTTTTTCTTTTTTAATAAGTTGTTTTAATTTAAATTAAACTATGAAAAAGCACGAAATCATTTTTTTGCTTAGCGAAACCCTACCTTATATTTTCACTTCAATAAATATTTATTTTTAATTCATTACGTTGATACTTATATACTTAATAAGCCCTAAAAAGGCTTTTCCTATAATCCTACCCAAGTATTGTAAATACGTCGACATCTAAGGAGTTAATTTTATCTAACTATTTGCCGTTACTACAAATCTCCACTTCAAGAAATATTTCAAGAAAATACAGTTTTAGATTAATTCAATATTTTAATTTACTGAAAGTTTATCCAATTATATTTTGTTTTTGTTAACAAAAGCTTTGAGCAGAGCAATAGAATCCTATATAGATAATATAAGTTAGATTCTTGAGCCTAAGATTGCATTTACTTAAATAAGTAGTAAGTACATAAAAATAAATTATTTCTTTATATGGCCAAAACTTATTTAAGTATTGTACTGCTACATTTTTCTAGTTGGTCGCTAAGTCGATCATTTCGATACAACCCAAGTATACTACTCTTACACTAACATCACAATTTTTACAGAGCGTAGCCTAAGATTATTGCCATAACCTCAAAAGAATAATTGCATTATTTTTAATATAATTCAACAACATTTATCTAATGTTTTTTGTTCTTCTTTTCTTCGTGTTAAAATTATAAAAATGTGTGCAATAAAAATGTTAATAAACTTAAATCAAACTTCTCTTTCAGTTTAAATTATTCCTACAAAAAAAAAAATAAAATAATAAGAATATTCCATTTTTCGCAGAGTATAAGCTACATTGGCTATGTAAAGTCTCAAATGATATCTATTTTGGCTGACTGATTCCTTTCTACTGGCTGCTCATTAATTATTTGCCAAGTGTTGACACAAGCGATTGTGTTTGCTTTGCATGTTGCAGTTGCCAGTTGGCACTTTGTGGCACTTGTTGCTGCATTTGTTGCTTGAAGGGAGCAAGCAAATGGTTGCGTCTTCTTCGCAGCTGTCAAAAGTTGGCTCTACTCCTTTGGGCGCCTTTGGCTTGTATCCATAAAACATTTATGTTGCCTTATTTGTTTGTTTTTCAATTTCAGAACGCGCATTATTCATTAGAAAATCGTTTCAGCCGAATAGCTACCCCAACCCTTAAATATAAGTACATATATATGTATATATATATATATATATATTTCCTGTCTCATGTTTACCCAAGCATTGACATAAGAATCGTTTGGCTTTTATCGTTATGGCGTAGCGATAACTTGGCTCATTTGTTTTTGCCTACTTTACTGCGTTCGCTATAGTCTGTCTATGTGTGTTTGTGTTTCTGTCTGTGTGTGTGCGTGTGCGTGTGCATGTGTGTGTATCAGTTAACAGTGCCTGCCAACTGTTTGGCTGCCAAGTCAAGTGTGTACACTTGAGATAGCAGTAGCCGCGCCCCCTTGCCGCCCACACCCCCAATCGTAAATAACATGCTGCAAATATTTATTCAGCTCCCCAGATAAGCAATAAGCATACACTGCAGGCCCATAGCGAAGGCTAGGGCAAGGGATAAAAATGTACTTACAAATGTCACATTAGACATGAGAACGCGTTCCGTGCGATTGGTTGCATTCAGCAGGCAGATGCGACCCAAATGATCCTGATACAAAAACTCCTCAGCTGCGAAACGAGAAAAGAAAACGAAATGTTATAAATCCTGATTTGGGTACATTTTCACAATGTCCAGTTAAGGATGTTATTTAACATTATTTTTTGTTATGCTAATGTCAGTTTATATATTAGTAATTTAAAGCTCTGTTATTTATCTTTATTTTTTTATAAATTTAATTTTATTAATTACATTACATTTACATTTCTTTTTTTATGTACATAGCATACGCAGCATAATCAAACAGAAAGAGAAGGTAAACGTAAGAGGGATAAGGAAAACCCGATCCAGGGCACTACTTTTCAAAGTCAATAAAGTGAACAAACTGTAGCCGGAACTTGTAGAAACTAAAGGCAAGGAAACAAATACTGGAGCTGACTTGAAGCCCATTGAAGATTACAGTTGAGCTCCGATATATATATAAGCGGACGGAAAACGGATTATGGTTTGAGGACAAAATCAAGACGGTAATGGAATTAGATTGGCCGAATGTCATCCACTAACTCTTTCAGAATGAAAAATAATATATATAGTTGCTAGGACCGGGCTAGTCTTATGACAACGCAGATCACACTTTCGTTAACTTCGTAAGGTGGATGGAAGAAAGGACCGTGCTCTGTTAAAGCACATAAAAGAGATTTAACTGCAAGGTTAACACGGGGTAATTTTAATTTAAATAAATAAATAAATTTTTAAAAATTAAATAATTTAATTTCAAACCAGTAAAAGTGCTCCAGTCTGGACGGACATGATACATGGTAAACCACATATGTAAATTAAGATTTTTATTTTGGTGGTATTTTAATTACACGGCCTTGCACAATGAGACTTTGTTATATTGAATAGCGTGGCGGAGCGGTCATCGCGGTTTATTTCCAAAAATCAACTTACTCTAAAAGTTACATTAACTAAGTACCCTTGCCCTAAGACCTCAAGACGCTGCTATTGCACTTTGTGCAAGAAGTCATATTTCGCTGCGAAGCATAGCTCGCAACATAGTTGCGCAACGAAGCTGGAGCTGTTGTGCAACATCCGTTGGAACTGTTGATCTTGCATTGGCTCATGTTGGCAATGCGTGATTGGGTTGGCTACTTCTGTTCTGCTGGTCGATCGTGTTAACTTGTACACACACTTACGTACACACGTCCTAGCACGCGCTCTGCTTACTGCACTTATGAGCTTAACTATGTATTTTAAATAAATTCCTTGCTAAATTTACTTTTTTGATTAAGTTTCCTATACATATTAATGGCATCTAGAAGTATGTCTTTTGCCCAGTCTAGTAGTTAAAATAGGCTTTTTGCAAAGTTATAAAATCTCTGTTCAATGCGTGAACAGAGAAAGTTTTAAATCTGAAGCTTTTCGGTATTCACATTATACTTAAATGACGCTGTTAATTTATCGATTTTGATCGATATTAAGGGAATGCGATTAGTTATCGAACAAAATATAAACTTGTACATCGTATAGTATAAACGAGTATACACGTAATATTTCAAGGCTCTTGCTTTTGTTGTGGTTTTCGAGATCGCTGCGTTCATATGAACGGACGGACGGATGGACGGACATAGCTATAATATATCGACTCGTCGTCCTGATTAAGGATATATATATTTTTTGGGGTCTGTCACGTCTCCTTCCGCCTGTTACACACATTTTGCATTTTAGCAAAAAAAATAAACCCCGATTTTCAATGGGCTCAGGATATAATAATTAATTTTTAGCACGCGCAGGTCATGTTTGTTTCCAAAATTCGATAACTATTTCCGTTTAATGTAATATTTTGATCAGCAGTTAAAAATTTTTTTTTTCATAATTTAATTTTACACGCTTACATTTTTTCTGCTTTAATAAATACAGAATTGAGTATATTTTAAAACGCAGATCAGACGGGGTTCAGGGGATCTCCTACTTGCTTTTATGTGATTTCACTTATCTCAATTTCACTTTAATTGCCTACCAGCTAGGATAACATTTCATTGAATATGCATATTTTATTTTAATTAATTTTAATTTTGGTTTTTTTTATTTAATGAATAAAAATTTTGCGTAACATGCAATCAATTAAGGAATATTTGTATGCCATATGAATACTTTACGCTTATTTTATGTAAATTCAACCTAATTTAGAATGAACTCTAGTTAGATGTTGTAAAGACAAATCCTGCGCAAGAGATTGAGTAAGCGTGAGAAAGTTTTTGACGATAGTTAGAAAATCTTGCCAGAGAGAAACTATGGGAGAAATGCCATATATAACTTCTGGATAAATTGATTCACATTCTTCTTTTTAATAGAAACCAATTCATTATGAAGGAAATCAATTAATTCCCAGCAGTTTTTCTAGCGTAAGTAGCTTAACTAATAGTTAGCTAACATCAAAATTGGGATGAGTAAAACACCTTAACTAGACATTGAGGTAAGCACTAGTTTTATTATCAAAAGAGAATTGGCTTTATCTAGTGTTAGCTGTAAAACTTACCATCGATCCAACTGCCATTTGCACGTTGTGGCACGTAGAGTCCATCGACAATGTCCTGCAGCTTGATGCGTTGCCCCTTAACGCGCGGTCCCTCATCGGGGGGCGTGAGCAGCACCTTTTTTGATAAATGCAGAAATTTTATATGTTGTTTTCTATATGCGCAGTAGGACAACACATCACAACAACGAACAAGAGAACAACATCAACACAAAATGGAAACAATGGGAAAATGGAAAAGGAATTTCAAAGAGGTGCACAAATATCACGCAGCCAGGTTGTAAAGAAACAAAAATAAATAAACAAAGAAGAAGACAAAAATGAGCGAAACGTATTTACACAAATAACATTTGAGGTTTTCAATTGTCATAATACACTGTTGACAATATACAAGAGAGTTTATTCATACTTAGTATTCAGTGCCAAAGTCTGAAGGCTCTGTAGATCGATAACTGTGAACAGAGTATTACAAAGTCGGAGCATCCGACATGTTCAACATATTTTTCATTTGTACATTGTGACCAGAAAACAAAATACAATTGCAATGGACTATTGTGAATATTGTGGTTTTATGTGTGTGTATATGTACAGCTGTGTGTGTCTTAGTAAATATTGCATTCGCATTAATTTCATTTGAAACATTTTTCTTTTGTACACAAAAGTTACAACACCGAAAATTCTTCAAGTTCGATTTATAATGAACATTTTCATGGCATTGCAACATACAATTGATTTTCAGTCAAGGAATATAAAATTTTCACCGAAAATATTTACCATTAGGTTGAGACTTACCACCGAGGTTACAATCAGGGCCAGCACAATAATAATCACTAACAGGGCGATGAGAATGCCGCGCCAGTTGCGTTGATTCGGGTTGCTAGAAACCAACTGGAAAAAGGAAATACAGAATAGAGACAACAATGTTCTTAGTTTCGTTTCACAAGCTTTAACAAATATATATACGTATATTCATTAAAAATTCAAAAAGGTATATTTCGGAATTCATTAAAAATTCCTTTGAAACTTTTCTCAGCATAAAATTGTTATTATTTTGATTTTATCATTGTTTAGTCTCTTAACTGACATTTGATTCCAGTTCAAAAAAATATTATGTAAAAATTAACTTTTTTTGACAAAATTGTATTTGCTTATATTTCAAAAATAGCTTATAGCTTATGGATACGATACTTCAATCACGACCCCTCAACGATCACTAAATTTGTTGTGTAATGCGATAGACATTTAGGAAAATAATAATTGTACCTTTTTCTAATGGCATTTCGCAAAAATATCGCAATTAAAGCCACATGCTGTACATTAGAGACCCGAAAAAATTTGTGGCCAAAAAAAAGAAGCAATTAGAAGCTGCCAAAAAGGATGCAACGGAAAGGCAACCATTTAGGCCAGGCCGTCCTCAACTTATGATTCACCAAGCATAAGGCTTGCCTCAGAATATTCAAGGCTGTTGAACCTCTACGCAAAATAACTGCTTGACTAATTTATAAGAAGGCAAAACTTACTAGACTGAGCACGCACGCACACACACACATAGAACACAAACACTGTCACACACATACACTCAGAGCAGGAGTCAACTAGCATTTACTCAAATACGGCTTTAGTCTCAATTTCTTCAGCTGAAAACGAAATTGTTATTTCAAGCGATGATTTAAATTCCAAAAATTGGTTTATTTAGTCTTAACAAAGAGAACTTAATTGAAAAATAATTAGTTTTATTTGTTCTAAGGCTTAAAGTAGTTCTTCTTGAGAAAATTCGAATTCTTAATTCTTAAGAACCAATCGTTAAATTCATAACAAGTTTTTCAAAATAAAATAGTTAATATGATATACATATGTTTGTGTAATGAAAGCAACACTAATTAAATTGTTCTTCGTATTCAATATCTCATAACAATTAATATAACTTTTCTCTCAGTGCACAGTTGGTAATATAGATGTCTGCTATTATGCCTGTATGCATACAAATTGAGCGGCAGCCAATTCTTTACAATACCCACGCCTAAAGCATACTTGATGTAGTCAACAGGAAAACAATAACTACAACCAAATTCAACAAAATTTTTGTTTTGCTGAACAACAACTTTGCGAACTGTGGCATTCTTGACGAGCGTACGCTCGTACGCGCTGACACCGACTTTTACCCATTTTATTGGTTAGCATAATCACTCAGTCAGTTAGTCATTAAGGCAGTTGGTTAGTCAATCATGTCAGCCATAAACATATACATACATACTCACATACACATGGCTACACATACGCATACAGCAGATTTCCATTACAGGATAATTAATTAATTATGCTGAACCAGAGCTTTTGCCTAGCAGAAAAATATAATTACGTATTAATTGTGCACCGGATCTAAATCACGTGGCAAGCGTGTAATGCGAGAATAAGTTATCGTAAAAAATCCGACAGAAATTAGTTACCTATTTGGACAGAATTAATATTCCGAAGAAATAGCTTATTTCAATGTGCATGCAAAAAACAATGTATATAATGTCTCTTTATAGTATCTCTTAGAAGAGCTATTCGATTGACAACGATTATACGAATATCAGAATCGAATACTATACGAAACCCATTAGTCATTTAATATCTAGTAAAATTAATTAAGAACACTTAAGTTTTCTTTATGTAGATCAAAGAGTAATGAAACTTGCTAATGTTGCCCTTTGTGCGCATACATTATTAGAACCTTTTCTGAAGAGCTAATGCAAGTATGTATAAAGTATACAGAACAATATTTCATATTCTATTCAATTTAATAAAGAAAGATCAAAATTATAACTTTACCATAGTGAAAAGTTAGTAAATATTGTAGAAAAATACATATACAAGGCAATTGGGAGTATGAAACGTCATCGTTGGGTTGATAGTCTGTGATATTTGTTCATTGGAGATAGACTGCATAAAGCTTACCTTGTTGTTCGTCCGGTAGTAAGTATATAATTTAGAATATATATTTCTATGGACCAACGTCTTATAAAGTGCTAATATTTTGTAGTCAATCCATAGGTGAGCAACACATTGATTTCTCAATCAATTTACCTGTTTCAATACCATGAATGAGCATAGTTTAGTCGCTAACGAACGTTTTCACGTATTTTAAAAAAATGTTATTCGATGCACCATTAAATTCGCATAAATATTTGCGGCAACCATTGCAATTAGAACAGTTGTATGTGAAGGTCTGCGGGTTACAATTAACAAACAGCACAGGTGTTGCACATGTGCTGCACAGGTATTTCACTGCTATTGCACAGATATGTTCATGTATATTTATAAGCTACACACACTCGATTTTATGACTGCCTGAAGCAACAGCAAGGTGAACCGAAAACCAAAAGCTAAATACTAAAAGACCTCGAAAAGAAAACATAAACCAAACGAAACGCAGTTGTAGCTACAAGTTCCGCTCAGCATCTATCACATTTAATAGTATCTGTAATTTTCTTTTATGTATATTTATGTAAGTTATTGATGACATAGCAAAGAACAAGATGAAGCCACTTCACTGCTTTGCGAACAAAGTACTCTTCGTTAACATCTGTAAATTTGACTATATGTATACAAATATATTTAATAACTCGAGGGTTGAGTTGATACTCCATTTAATTGAATTGAATGTATGGGGTTCGTGTTTTATGGGTTCAGGGCAGTCACCACCTTAAGGAATTTATTTTAGCATGTGCAGAAGAAAGCACTCAACATGATTGCAGTCGAATCGCTCGGCAAGTATGCAAATATAACGAGCATAAATGAAATTTAAATACTCAACTTGATGAGTTGCCGTTAACGCTAAAAGAATTAAAAGTAATTTGCCGTCATTCATTTTACTCGCAGCTCAAATTTTACCAGGCTATGCAGAGCAGCCCACGGGGCGTATGCGTGCTATTTATTTCAATAAATTTTTAATGGCCCGCAATTAGGCGAAGCTAAAGGTCCTGCGGCAACCAACAACTGCTGTCAAAACAAAGATTAAGTCAATATTCAGAGCTAGTAAATCAACTCTAGTTAAGTCATCCTAACTTTGATAACAATTTGTATGCGGCGAAACGACGAACTTCCATTCACCACAATTATAATTCTGACTATAAGTCGAATGGATTCAGACTTTTGGGTGATTGATTGATTGACTTACTTTAAAATAGTGTTTTTGGTAAAGAATAACTTAAGTGGCACAGCTTGATCTAAGCTAGTATAAATGTTTTTGTTTGATTCAATCCGATAGGTTGATTAAATGACTGATTGAATGGATAACTAACAATATTTTTAAAGTAAAGAGTGCAGGAGTTTTCATACATTAATATATATAAATTTATTTGTATTTATTGAATTTATAAGTTGAAGTTATTCAATGTTCTGATTGAGATTGATTAATTCACTGGCTGAATGATTGTCCAACTGCCTGATAGTAATCAACTGATTGATGATTGACATACTGCACAAGCTATAAAAGCAGATGCTAAGATTTATTGGTTGACTGACTGAATATCATCTTAACTAAAAGGATTAGTTAGCTGCAATTTGATTTATACTTCTAGTATTAATATACGAATCATCAGTCCATCAATCCAACGATCTGCTAAAATACAGTTGAATGTTGTATCAGATTGATGGATTGACAGACTGCTAATTAACACTTAAATCGTTATTATTCACAATATTATTTAATTTTCGATTGTGAGCAGAATCGATTTAAGCTTCTGATTGATTGTCTGATTGACTAACTTTCGATAGCTTAAAAAAAGCTAGTTGAATATGCTAATGTTAATGTGGCTGTCTTAGCCAATATTTTTAAAGTAAAGAGTGCAGGAGTTTTCATACATTAATATATATAAATTTATTTGTATTTATTGAATTTATAAGTTGAAGTTATTCAATGTTCTGATTGAGATTGATTAATTCACTGGCTGAATGATTGTCCAACTGCCTGATAGTAATCAACTGATTGATGATTGACATACTGCACAAGCTATAAAAGCAGATGCTAAGATTTATTGGTTGACTGACTGAATATCATCTTAACTAAAAGGATTAGTTAGCTGCAATTTGATTTATACTTCTAGTATTAATATACGAATCATCAGTCCATCAATCCAACGATCTGCTAAAATACAGTTGAATGTTGTATCAGATTGATGGATTGACAGACTGTATTACACTGATCTGACGTTATTATTGACAATATTATTTAATTTTTGATTGTGAGCAGAATCGATTTAAACTTCTGATTGATTGTCTGATTGACTAACTTTCGATAGCTTAAAAAAAGCTAGTTGAATATGCTAATGTTAATGTGGCTGTCTTAGCCAATTGATTGATTGATTGACTGACTGATGATTAATGCATATCTGAATAAGGGACTTCGACACCTGAATTTCTTAACGTTGTTGTTAGCGCGGTCTGTTTTGATTGTGTTGGGACTGAGAGTCCACAATGAAATCAACGACACTATTAACTCATTTTCGATTGACGCCCCCTAGAGAAATCGTGCTGTTTGCTAGTGGTCTTGATAGTTAAGCCACAACACAGTTAAAGTTAAAGCGCTAACATTCACTTTGGCATCGAGTTAAAGTTAAAGTTCTGGAGCTATGCACAAATTAGCTACAATACGCTGGCACACTCCAGCAGGAAAAAGTGGACTAAGAGCGTATTTATACATAATGCCCATAATGGACTCTCTGGCCCCGGGGCAGTAACAGATACAGGGACGGGTGTCCGTAGGACGGAACAACTAGTCGTTGGGATATATATCCAGCTGCCACTCTCTCTCCTTAGTCTACTCTACTCTACTCTCTAAGCGCATTAGCTGCTTTTGCGGTTGAGCTGAGAGCATTGCCAACTTTTGCAAATTTCTTTCTTTCTTTTTTTTTGTTGTGTAAAAGTTCAAAGTTGCCTTCAGTTATTTGCATTAGTTTCCAGAGTTATTAAGCTGTGAGCGAAAAATTTACGCTGCATACACTTAAGCGCATTAAAAATAGACACCGATTGGGGAGTGAGAAGTGGCTAAATCGCCCAAAGGACATTTAGTGACGTTCACGAGATCAAAGTGAAATTTACTCAGGTGCTAAGCGCATTTAACAGTCAATGAAGCAGACCTTATGTGCTGACAGTTGCATTACTTAAATAGAGGTATATAATAGCTTTTTTTTGCTTGAGTAGAAGTATTTTAATCGGCTTATGTATATAACATAATATATAATGACCTTCATGCTAATTAAGCTTTCGTAGAAATATTTTCACCTTTGCAGAACTGAATGAAAAATTGTGTTTCAACAGAAATGTTTTAGTTGACAGCTAACAACATTTTGTTAGCTTTATTAAGTTGCTCGGATAGTAAAGGAATATTTCATCTTTAACAAAGACTTGACCATTTTTTAATTTCATTTTTTATTACGAAATCAATTCAACTGCTGCAATCGCTTCAGTTTATTGTTGAAAATATCAAATCTGTTGTCCTTCAATATTTTGTTTCTTTTGCTTTCTTTCTTTGGCGTCCCTTACACGTTCTAAGAGTTGGCAGCTCTTGTAAATGCTGAAAGCTTCCAACAATATTGCATTTTGCAACTGGGTGACATTACAAGCCAATCTTTATGGCTTGCTGCCTTCCTGACAAACATGAAATCCATAAACAGACCCACAGGGCACGATTGCAAAGGATACGCAGACACATCCTAGCATCCTAGTGCTGCAATTGGAAAGGATGATGCGAACTGAGGAGGGAAGGTGGTCGCATTAGGCAACTCTGTCAACGTTGTCGTCTGTGTCTGGCTTTCCGGTGCGCTAGTACCATTGTCTGTGTCCCGCTTCGCACCGTACCGCATCGCACCGCCCTCAACGGCTGCCGTTGTCAACAACAGTTTAGCTCAAGGCCATAAAGGCATAGCGTTCGCTATAACTGCCACGCGCGTCTTTAATCTCTCCCTGTATGTGTGTGTGTGTGTGTGTGTCTGTGTCTGTGTATGTGCACACCTCTGTGTGTATCTAGCTCTCTGTATTTGCGTCCATGTCAACACATACTCAAGCTTCCATTACATGGCCATGATTGCTTTTTTCTCTCGTTCTCTTCCAGCAGGTGTCGCGCCTGTCAAATGTCGTTAAGTAACATGAATTTGTCTTCAAAAAAAGTATAAAACACATATTTAATATGCTAACACTGATAGTTCAAATGAAACGTGGCGTTTGACAGCGAAGGTGTCAGATATAACAGTTATTTATAATAAATAATAGTATATTACGCCTTTTAAGATTATTTGGTCTGATTGAGTGACTGCGGAGCTATGCACAGTCTTCAAGCTTCTTAGAAAGGAAAGCGTTGAGAAAACTTGCAATAGCAAAGCTTTACAAATTAGACACAAATTGTTGAAGATTTTTACCCTCCTTCATATGGTCAGCTATCATATCTTCTACAAAGTTTTAATTTATTCTTGACATTTCTAATGATATTTAAATATTATACAAATTGATGGATTTTAAAGCTAAACTATCATAAATACACAATATGCTCTTGAAACTTTTCATTGAATCCAAAACTAATTACAAACTGTTCAGCCGTGCAATATCTGCTAATTATATACAAAACTCTTAATCAGTTGCCTGCAGGCCTTTGAATTTGACTGTAATTCGACTGGGTGGCAATTGTTCGGAGTCATTAGCCCGGAATAATTAATGAAGACAGTCGATTATGGCAACACTGTTCCAATTGAATAGAATATGCCTGGGGGTAGGCAACACTTTTCACTATGCAATTAGAGTGGAGAGTGGGTTAGACTCTGTGTCGATTATTGAACCGAGCCATTGAAATGTGCTATGAACTTGTTCAGTTATCATTGCATGCATTATAGTTCAGTCTGCGCTGAATTGTTCAATTGGTTATGAACAATTTGCTTTGTTCAATCGTTCATGAATGGTTCATTCTGATAAGCTAGTCTGCTGTTCATGAACAATATGTTGATAAACAGCGGAATAAGTTATTCAAACGAATCGTTCATGACTGAACGAGTGTATGATGTGAACGGAAGTTCATGACTCCAAAATGAACGTTATTCAACAAATGGATTTTGTTTTAATGATTGAACTAATTCGCGACTTGAGCTCTACTCGCAGCTAATTGCTGCGATAGTGGCTGACTATGTTTTAGTGTCATTTCGACGGGCCGTTTATCTTTGCGCACTTGTTCAACACTCAACTTTCAACTTTAACCTCTGTCGCCCCCTGCCTACTTTTGTCTTCTTTGTTTTTGTATGCAAATGGCCAACACACGCAACGCTTTGATAATTCAATTTTGCAATTGTTGTCAGCGTCCTGTCAGCGCTTTGCATTTGAATTACATGCGGAATTTATTTCAATTATCATGGCTGCCGGCTGCACAGTGGTTTGCCTTTGGCCCCTGGCCTTTGGCCCCTGACCCCTAACCCCTAGCCCCATATCCTCTATTGGCTCACCCTCTTTCGGAACGCCGCTAAGTGTGCAGCGATGCGTAAGAGTGCCTGCTGAAGTTGACCTAGCCATCAGCATCTGCATTAAAAAGCTAGAGGATGCTCAAGTTGGTGTTCCCTGCCAGTTGTTGAATCAACTTTTTTTTGGCCAAGTGTTGCACTTAGTCAAGTTAAAATCTGAATATTGAAGTGCTGCTCTAGCAGACCAAAGAGATTTTTCACTCACTTATTTTGCGAACTTGCTCAGTTTATAAACAGCATTCTAATTTAGAGAATTTAATGCACGGCCAGCGCTCAAAGCCAAAAAACTGTGCATTTACTAACTTTTTCTGGAACTTATTCGAATTAAATTCTACAATGCGGAACGTTTATCCACAAAGAAAACTGAAATACGGTTTGGTTTGATAATCTCAGAAAAAGTCAGAAAAGTATCTTTTTTATCTAAGACTAATTTCAATTTAGAAGTTAAGTTAAAGCAAAGCCAAAGCTGAAAGCCAAACTTAAACTTCAATTAAACAATTAACGAAATTAAATTCTGCTTTAGAAATTCTAACGAATACCTCGCAGTTTTTTGCACTTATAAAGATACCTAAAAAATAATTTCTCTTTGTAGCTATCTTTCTTCTTCTATAAGAATCTTGTCAGCAAAGAACCTTAGCTTTAAGTAACTGTAGTTTTAAGAACGTATTCTAAAAACATATTTGCTCAAGCGCTTGAGGATTAAAGGTCATTGAATGCATTATATACGGCACTCTATATGCTTACACTCAGAGAAAAATACTATATGGTTAAAAATTTTGGACAATTTGCTATGCGCAATTCCAGTTATGATTGCTCAACAAATTTTATGCAGACTTGCAAATATTGACTTGAAAAAGCTTTTAAAATGTTTGTTTATTTCTCCGAGTGTATGTCGAAATAATGTATAAAAGCCGACGACTGAGTAGGGAGAGCCATACGCACACGTGTTTAAATATTTGTTTTAAAATTAATTATGCCTAATGATATTTATGCATAAAACATATTTATTTGTCAGCGTGTGTGGGTGTGTGTTGATTGTTGCTGGTTGAACAACAATGAAAATTACCTCATCATCGTAATTATCCTGCTCAGGCATGACTTGGCTTAAAGCGGCTAATGCGTGGAGCACAGGATGTAAATTTTCTTCTACTTGTTTTCACACAATGCCACCGCAGCTGCTGATGGGCGTGTGGGCTTGTGGGCTGTGTAGGGGTGTCCGTGGGCGTGTCCCGTGCACTGATAAATTGAAAATGCCACCGTTATCTCCTGCTGCTTGCCTGCGCTTCTTCGTCTTCGTCTTCGTCTTTGTCCTCGCTCAACTTTGTAGATTGCTAATCGAATATATCAATTTCCCGACAACAATTTGCAAGTGCTCTTAATTTGTCTCCTCTCTTCCTTGAAAGGACTTCGTCTTCGTCTTCTTCTTCTGCTGCTGTTGCTGGTTTCTGGAGCGCATCAGCTCGCCGGCATCCTGCAGAGCTTTGAGTGGCACAAATTACTTCTGTTTGCTGCCCAAGCTATGTTCATGCTTTACTATGAAGCGGGCCTGGGGGCGGGGCGTGGGGCGTGGCCTTGACTTTTTGCTAGGCACAGCAACTGTATTCTCCTTGATGTTGTTGCTGGGCGTAATTATGAATGCTTTTTCTGGTTGTCTAAGTTGACTTAGGAACTTGTCGTTTGGCCCTCGTAATGCGCTTTTGCTGTTGCCCTAATGAGCCGCCAGCCCAGTTTTGGACTTTCTCGCAGTTTCACTCTGGCTGAAAGTCTGGCCAAAAGCTTGACACTAATGATGCAGCATACTTTTAGGTCGAGCGCTAAATTGAAAGAGAATGGAAAACACATTTTAAACACTGCATCAAAGTCAAACATGAGCACAATTCTCCAAGTGTTGTTGGTGTTGTTTTTGTTGTTGTGTTCTTGCATTTTCCAGCGTGTGGTTAGTGCCAATTTTCGTGTGTGCGGGTGTGTGTGTGTTGACATGTTGTGTGTATGTGTGTGTATGTGACACACAGCTGCAGCAGCTGATATCGTTGTTGTTATTGTTGTAGAACATTTGTTAGTGCTTGTATAATGCATGCCTCATATACAAACGTACGTGTATGGGTGTGTGCCTGTATGTGTGTGTGTGAGAGTATTTGCTAGTGTATGTAGGTTAAGTCGTCTACACAGTAAAAAACCAATGTTGCCTTATTTTTAATTCACTAATATTCTATTTTGAAATTCAAGTTCAAAGAAATAACTTTTGAAAGGCATCCTGAAAGTACTTTTTAAGTCTCGGCTAGCTCAGCGGCAATGAAGTTCAACTTGGTTTATGTTAACTATTTATTAATTAAACAAAATAAGCAAATGTTTTATTTGTAAAAATATCTTTCCTTATCTTAAGCCTTGCCAGCGGAAGATTCATGTAGCAAAATAAGTATATCCTTTCTGAAAAATGCTTGTTAAATTCATCTTGGTAACTAATTATTGCCTAATTAACTATGCAATGTCTTAGATTTGCATAAATAATAAAAATGAGCCCCAAAAAGTAGGCAATGGGTTTTAATGCAATAATATTACTCTCTTTCGATGTTTCCTTCTCTTTCCATTCTGTGTCTGCTAGATTAGCTCAATGAAATTCTTTTTGGTTAAAAAATAGTTTTTTAATTAGACACATTTTGTTTTTGTGTAGCGTCTTAAATTTACATAAACAAAGGACAGCGCCAAAAAGTTGGCAATGTTGTTTTCTAATTACGAGTGTGTCACACGCTCTTGTTCTTCATGTTTTTGGATGTTACTGTCATTTGTTGTTGTTGTCGAGGCCAGCATGCTGTTAACCTTAAAAAGTAAACGCATTTGGTATGCAAAAGTGTTGCATGCAATTCGGTACGTAAAGGGGGCGGAGCAAAGCGGATTATTATAGCTGGCGCTTTTATTATATGCAAATTAGTTGATCAAGTTGTGCGAGGGCGTGTGTGTGATTGTGTGTGTACGTGCAGTAGTGTTGCGTTAATAGCATTGCATTTGCAATTTAAGTTATGAAAAGATTTTTTTTTGCACTGCCGCCTAAGCAGCATTTTATGTAAAATAACTGTGCAGAGAGTGTGAAAAAACAGTGGAATATAAGAGAAAGGAGACTTTGAGCAAAAAAATGGAGAGAAAAAGAGAGAAAAATGTGGATAAGAAAGGTATGCATAACAATTATAATTATTCAAGTTAGCGATTAAGGAGTATTAAGGGCCTCTAAAGTAATCTAAAGTGTAGCTTATGAAAATAATGGATAATGGACAGGTTAAAGGGCACTAAAGTAATCCATAGAATAGTATATATTAAGAGAGGTAGAATAGAAAATAGAGGGAATTATATAAAAATAATTGTTGGTATAGAATATATTCTAAATATTATACAAAAACAAGACATAACAAATTCCTTTAAAATTTATTACGCTATATTCATTCCTAAATTTGTGTTCTTTTTCCTCCCTAGCAGCTTCACTAAGTCAATTTATCTACTCATCTAATGCATACAATTAATTGCATGTGTTGCTAACCTTTTACGGTTGGCTTAAGTGCAATGAGTACAATAGTTTGTTTAGCAGATGACATTTCAAAGTATTTGGTGCTCGACTCCACTTGGTTCGCTTTGTTAACCAATGTGCCATAATCTATACAAAGGATGCTTTATGTCTAGGGATTTTCGTAGTCATCTCTCTCGCATTCTCTATCTCTCTGTCTCTCTCTCTCTCTTTCTCTTTCTCTCTGCTGCTATTATTGTTCGCTTCGAGTCATGTTAAGCAGGATTCACTGTGCGCCATTCTGAATACAACAATATGACAATGCAAAAGTTTTGCTTTTATTCGCTCGCTGTTGGGCAAGCGTGGCATTTACTTTCTGACTTCCATAGCATAAACCTTCCTGCGCGGCTATAAATTAAAAAAATAACAGTTTTTCATTACGAAGCGCCCCCGCAAAACAATGGAAACTGTTTGATATAACAACAAGCAACAAGAACATAAATTTCATTAATTTTTGCGTAGCCAAATTGTTCCACAAGTTTTTTGTTTTTGGCTTTTGGTTTTGTGGCAGGTCAGCCAAGCGCCTCGACGCTTTTATTGTTTTCATAAAAATGATTATCATTTTTTAAGGCAACGGCACATTGCACACTTGTCGGGCAGTGAGCAAAACACAAAACACAAGTTGAATTAAATGAAATGCATTGCACATTTTTGTTGAAGCCAGGACTCACTGACTAACTGCCTGTTGTTTTACGTAATGTATGAAAAATACATATATAAAATATATATATAAATATATATTAAAATATATATATATATAAATATATATATATTCGGTATATTACTTAAATCATTTTTATAGTCTCTAGTTGTAGTTTAAGATTCAAATTCTTAGCTCGAATCAGTTAGTTTCGAAGAAAATAAGCCATCAATTATATATTTGTTAGATTTATGACAATTTTTAGAGAAGTAGCTTATACAATTATTGCCAACCCACATATATAAATAAATACAAGTACCGAACCAAGTGATTATTTTCATTAATTTTTCATAGTTAAACATATACTTTTATTTAATCTAATGCTAACTCTGATATATTTATAGTTTTGTATATATATTTTTATAGAAATTCCTAAATGAAAATAATAAAAATCGTACAGAAAATGATTCCAATTTTCTCTTCACTCAAACTTTTTGATAAAATAAAATATTACTTTTATTTGAAGAGTAATATTTGCTCTAAATATTAATGTTTATACAAATTGAATAACTAAAATACGAGTTTCGAACCACAAAAGTTTCAACAATAGCTTTTAAAATATTGAAGAGCATTCAAACGCCAGCATTTGCAGGCTAAACTTTCATATATTTATATATATATGTAACTTTTCATTGCTGCATTGTGTACACTAAACAAAACATTTTGTGCAAAGTGTGCGCTTGTATTTTGTTATCAACATGTTGACATTCGTTCGAGTTATGTGCGCCTCTCGCACTCTCACACTCGTTCGCCGTGCCGTCCTATCTCGCTCCAGCTCTCACCCTCCGGCTGACTTCCGGTTGTAATGCAACCGTGCGTAAGCTGCTTCCGCTTGGCAGACGAAGGCTCTCGAGCGCTACGCATACGCATATATATCATTGTCAAATGTTTTCATATCGTTTCATGGCATTTTGTAGAAATTTAAATTTATTGCTTCAATGAAGCGACAAAGCATATGAATTGTAAATTGTTTATAACTAACACACACATTCAAAAATAAAATATATATATATACTTATTCTTATATACACTTATACTTTATATTTATATATATGTATATACATACATATATATATATATATATATATATATATATATGTATGTGTGTCTAGAGCAGTCAAAAACTTCGTGTATTTGTTGAACCGTCAAGTGCAAAAATCAATTGCAGCTACTCGGCCACAGAACGTGTTGCAGCCAGCAATTTGCCAGGACACTTTTGTGGCAGCTGCCTCTGCCGTTGCCGCAGATACAGCTACGTGCCACTTATGTCGCTGCCGAGTTTAGTGGTGCAGGCAGTCAGGCAGTCAACCATGTTGCACGTAAGCCGTAAACGTTTTTAGTGGATTTGTGCGGCGTGGCCGGGTTACGACAGCCATAATGTTTCATTAGTGGGCGCCTAGCTGGTGCTGCTGCTCCACCTCTAACTGCTCCTTGTCAGTTTCTGACTTGGCTCAAGTATCCTGCGGGGCTGGCAATCAGCCTTAACTGAACTCAAGTCACGTTGTAGTTGTTGCTTTTGCTGCGGCTACTGCTGCTGTGTCCAGACGAGTGTGCTAGAAGTCATAACGATCTATGTGCTGCACACTTGCTTGTGGCCAGGCTAAAGCGAAATGAATCAATCGATAGCTAATTCAATAGAAATTGACTTGAAGCAGCGCGTAACTAAGGAGCCTGTGTAAACGTTTTTTGTTTCAATTAAGTTCAATTCAAAATTAGACAATAATCAAATACTCGGGCTAACTAAAACCTGAGTTGAATACATTTTTACCATTTCAATTCCTTTAAGCCGTTTCTGGAAAGCCTCAATGACTAAATGAGGTTTCACCTCAACTGAGACAAATTTCAAATCAAACAAAATATTTTAGCACTAGTTCGAATCTCTGTTCTTAACTTTTTGTTCTTTTCCAATCCTCTTTTGATCACAAGCTTGGTACATACTTTAGACATATTTTGTTTACTTTTACAAATATTGTCTTTAAGTTCTGTATTCGAAATATGTATGTGTATTCTAAGAAAATGTAATAATTTTAAATATTAAAGAAATAGATATAAAAAAAAATAACAAATATTCAAAAACAATTATATATTTTAAATATTTGACGTTCATACTGATACATATTCTTCAATACTCGGCATTAAATAATATAATATTTATTGATTTTGTATTATTGTATATACATTTTTATTCTGGTCAATTTAAAAACAACTTCATTGCTATGAAAAAATGTTCTTAGATTAAATACTGTCTTCTAGTTTAAATTTTAAGTTTTTTATTTGAAAATTTTCGTTAAATGGAAAAGATTGATATATCTCTAAAGAGTTTTTCGAAATTCAATTTCAATTTTAAGCTTCCGATTTATCAAGGTTATGCCAATATTTTAGTGCATTTCCATAATATGAAATTTATCCTTCATCATTTACTATTCATTAGAATAGTTAATTAAATTTCGTGCAGTGCATGCGCACCATGCTGCTTTAAGTTGCGATAAACACAACTCCTTTAATTATGACTAGATAGAAATCTATATATAAATATATATATACCAGGTATATGTATATAAACGGTATCATCCATGGCATAGCACGCAATAAAACGCAAATGTTCTTGTACAAATATATATTCATATTTACATACATATATATAATATAATATAAATATGTATGTACGTTTGTATAGTGCGTCATAAAATTAGGCAGAGACCATTAACAGTGACTCGGCTCCGCTCGACTCGGCTCGGCCTAGCTCCCAGTTGAATTGAAGGAACGGATGTTTCGCTAGGCCTGGGAGAGAGAATGTGGAGTGGGGAGGATTGCAAGGATTGCACATTAGTTTTAATGCATGTTTCATGCGCCATTAGGCTTAATTAGTGGCGTTCGCGTTGATGTCGCCCGGCTCAACTGAAATGGGTTTCAATGTTGTACCAGCTCTCAGGGGCAGGACCATGGCCTCAACAGCATGTCGTTTCACATGCAATTGCAATTGCATTGCATTGGATTGCATGCATCCAGGGGCTGTATAAATCTATATAAATCCATATCAAGGCCACCACTGAATAAAGCGAACTGAAGATTTAATTAAGAAAAATAATAAATGCGTGCCTCCAAGCGACTGCCAACTGGCGACAGCAACAATAACAAAAACAACAGCAGCAGTTGCCACATAAATTGTCGTTGGTATATGGCAGAGTTTGCGGCTCTGCGGCTCTGCGGCTCTCTGAGTTGCCAAGTTCAGTGAGCTTTTGAGGTTTCCATTTACATTGCGATGGCCGTATCGTAAGTTAGGCAGCAAATACCAAATTTAGCTGCTCATTGCTACCGGCACTCGATTTGCCAAACACAGCCAACTCACAGACTCCCAGCTTGCCAGCTCAGAACAAAGAGTGCTGCACAAGTTAGCCTTTTTTCGGCTAAATTTAATGATGGCTA
Source organism: Drosophila leonis (assembly GCA_035045365.1). Classification (NCBI taxonomy): domain Eukaryota; kingdom Metazoa; phylum Arthropoda; class Insecta; order Diptera; family Drosophilidae; genus Drosophila; species Drosophila leonis. Next base: position 5,700,038 of record JAWNPC010000948.1, on the reverse strand, counting down.
CTGAGGCACATTTAATAAATTGAAACATTAAATGTTAGCTTTATCTGAGTGCTTAATAAACGTTCAAGAATGTTTCGACTATCCGTAATTGAGTTATTCAATTCTTAGGGATTTTTATGAAAATCAAAGTATTTTCTTTCGATTAAAAATTTTATTTCACATTGCAATTATTGTAGGAATCATTAATTTTCTACAGGATTTTGATGTCCTACATGTGAATCTGAAACTATATACCAGACTTTTCAGATATTTGTTGGGTTAATTTAATTTAATCCCTTAACATTAGATAACACCAATAAATTCTAATTTCATTTTCGGATACAGCATATGTAAAGCCTTCGGAAAAGTATTGACATATTTTTGGTTATTGAATGCTGTTGGCCAGTGTTATTTTTATACAGCTTGAAAACCATTTTCCATGTTTAAGTTGTGATGTGAATACTTAGCCAACAAATTATTTCAACACGAGCAGTGGTTTAGAGCTAACAGTCTTAGAGACACAGCTCAAGACATAAAAAAAAATTATTTTTGAATATATACATATATATGTATTTCCTCTCAAATTATTTTTATCTACAAATTAATGTTTACGCATTTTTTCCTATTTCCATTCTTTGTTTATCGATGGATCTACAATTTATTTGTTTTCTTTTTTAGCCCACACAAACATATTTTTATTTACAGAATTAACTTGAACTTGAATGTTGATTATATTTAAAAAGACAATATTTATTTTTTTTGTATTTAATAATTCAATATAATACAAATTTGTTATTTACAGAATTCATAGATTTATTAAATTTAAATTCCATTTAAAAACGCAATTAATCGATGCATAACTTTTTCTTTTTTAGACATATAAATCAAACAATAACAATAACATAAACAAATTGTTACTAATTGCTTCAATTGTTTATTGTTTTCAATTTAAATGTGCTCAAGGCGTGAGTCAGTATTTGCAAAAGAGCATTAAAAATTCTATATGAATTATACAGCATTTGTTTAGCTATTATTTGAGTGGTTTTTTGGTTGTTTTTATTTCTTCTTTTTTTGTTTCGCATCCCCATGAATTGTGCTATGGTGTTCAGTGTTGATAGTAGGTTCTGTTTGTGGCCCAACGGCTGCTTCATTTCTGACGCCGTTTTTATGGCACAAGACTCTGAGTACTGGGCGTACAAAAACCATGCCCTGATGCCCGCCCTCAATGGACCATAAAGAGCGGCGCCCAAGTGCCAGTGAAGCAAACAAAATGCTTGACATGTTTGCCCAGACGCAAAGCGGGTCTATTTCGGTGTGCCCTGAGTCTAGCTTAGTTAACTGGCCCAAAAAGCAGAGCCATGTTGCCATTGCAGAGCAACGCATTAAAAGCTAAATTATATTCAAAGTCAGCCAAAGCAAATGAACCAATAAAGACAACGAAGACAACCAAGAAAACAAGTTCCTGTCAATTTGTCGCCGATTTTTTATTTTCCATTTATTTTTTGTGTATTTTTATTATTTCTGTAAATCTATGGCGCATACATACAATATTAAAAAAAAAACATTTTTCACCTTGTAAAAGTCAACAACAAGACATGAAATAAATTGCAGGCAAATCAAAATAAACAACAGACCCTGAATAATGTAAAAATCGGCAACGAGAATTCTACAAATATTTTACAACAATAAACAGGCCATGTTTAAATAGCTGAAACGAAAATGCCAAAAAAAAAAAGAAAAGAAAAGAAAATCTAATGCTGCTGCTCTCTGATGATCAATAAACAAAAGTGCACACCAGTCGATAAATAGAGCATTTGTAATGCGGACATGATGTGGCCAATGACTGGCAACTGAACTCTATTTCAAGTGGCGATGACCCATAGATTGAGATATACAACATTAAAAGGTCGATGCAAGATGTAAGCCCTTAATGGTATAGTCATTCAGTTGTCAGTTAAGAAGATATATGGCTTACGCGGGAATAGAATTTAGAGAGTACACTTGAAAATAAATCTTAATAAAAATGTTGTACGCAAATCCATTGTTAGCTGTCTGGACAGCCAGACAGACAGAATTTCATACATTTATTTAAAACACTTTGAACTTGCTTTTATTGTTGTATATTTATTTAAATTAGGTGTATCAGCATTTGAGTCAAAATTGAAATCAAATCTATAGAAAGTTAGGCACATTTGATATGTATGGATATGCATAAATGAAGATATCACCAATTCCAGCTCAATCAATCACAGTTTCCTCCAAGATTACATATTTCAATACATTTACCCAATATTTCTTATTTATTATTAAGCATAAGTTGTTTAAGAACTGTTATACAAATAATACTCATAAAAACAGCAAATTGTCAGCCATATTAGACGTAATTTAGCCGCCAGCCCACCCGAGCCCATAACAAAACAGCTCGCAAAATTATCCATATAACAAAACAAGCAGCAAAAAATAAATAAAAATATGAGTAAACTATAAATAAAAACCAAATTTTGGCTGGCTGGCATAAAGCTTTTAATGTACAACGCGGCGTATGCGCAATATTTTACATTAAGCCAACAAACAAACGAAAATAAATGAGGACTGTGGGGGGCTGTGGGTTGGATTTGACTGGATGGACGTGCCCGCGTCTAGGTGAAATTATTATTGAATTGATTTTTGGGCATTCTCTGTATAGTCCATAGATACATTTCTGATTGACGGACGTGAGTGCATGCCCAATGTCAAATCGGGCTAGACGCACGGGGACTAGGGTCGAGAGATGAAGACAGTTTTGTTTCCGGAGTCCATTAAACAGAAAAAAGCAGAAAGATATATGCAGTCGCGGCAATGTGTTCTGCATATTTCAATTAAAATGCATTATTAATTTAATGGGCAGCTCATTAATTAATATACATGCGAAAATTATTTATAGCATAATTGAAAATTAAATGCGAACAATGGTTAAATTAAGCAAACAAAATATATTAAAAATAACAACAAAAAAAACATAATTGAATTCTTTATTCACATGAAAAAAAACCACAAGTTTATAATACTTAAATTTTTAAAGGTAAATAAAACAAACGAGGCACATGTTGAATGCTTCAACTATCGTAAATTACAATGAGCACAATACCAATTCAGGTATTTATAAATCGCCCTATTAATATGTCAGCATGTAAATCTTGGCGAAACATTAAAGTGGACAGCTGCGTGTGCTCTTTATTTATTAGCCTAATCGATGCTTGGGCATGTGAACTTGGCATTGACTATTTAAGTGCAAATATAACAGATTACGTTGGGGATTACTGGAATAGTCGAAGTGTTTGTTAGACCTTAATGCTTTTCATTTAAGCTCCAACTGAGCCACAAAGTGTATAAAACCAAGGCCCATTTAGACAAACTACAAAAGCGACTTAATAAACAAACCACAAAAACTCATTACGCTCCACAATTCAATTGCATTTTCGCCAACAAAAGTTCTGGCAAATGAAACAAAAGCATTTGACTGACTAAATGATATTCTAGTATTCAGATAAGATTCCTATTTAAAAGCTGAATGAAGTTAATAGTAGTTAGAATAATAAAAACAATTATTATTTAAGTATTTTGAATTTCTTGCGACCTTTTAAAAGGTCATCAGCAGATGCTTTTGCTATAGCATAAATATTTAAATATATTTTATAAAACATAAAATAATTGTGAAGAGCAAATATATAAGAAAATCATAAAATCAATAGCTATTTTTAGTTTTTTTGAATATCTTTTTGAAATTGACACACTTTGTACTTTGAAAGATGGGAATCAAATTATTTATCAATTGTATTGCTGCCTTTGTTAAGTTCAGCAAATGCTTTTTGAACAAGCCTGTCAATTGATACCTTAAGTAATCTATAAGCATTTGATGATTTTGAACATATTTTGCTTTAAAATTATACCATAAATATTAACTCAAATTAGTTATGACTAAACATTTAAGGAATATATATTTCGAATCAATAGAGTAATGTTTTTTATACAGGTCATTAAAAATCTAATAAAACGCTGGCGCATCTATCAAGTCAGCAAATCGTTACTATCAAAACTGCCATTTTTATCGCTTCCTAATGACCTCCATCATTTCGAGCTAAGCAGCTCAGCTTATGGCATTTTAATGAAAGGGTATTATGTCAGCCATTTTTATTGCATGCAGCACAAGCAGCCATATTTATTATAGTATGCGTGTGTGTAGTATGCTTACTTATTTACCAGACACATGCGATGGGACTGCAGTGGGTAAGCTACGAGGATATCACAGCTGGTGGCTTATAATGAAACCACAGGATGGAGATATCATAAGTGGGCAATCCATCGACCGCTTACTCAATTGCAATTACAATTGCAATTGCAATTGCCATTGCAATTTATTGATCACTCGAACTACTACGGACTACGTGCTGTTGAATAATCCAACATCGATTAAATTTCATGTGTCGTGACAGTTAAATTGCCATCAAATTGCATTGTGTATGGAGGCAGATTCTTTATAATCGCCTTTTCAGGCCAAACACCCGGCTGGCCATAGCCAGGACGGCATGGTCATGTCAGCTGGGCAACTGTTGCCACAACAAAAGTGTCACGAAAACTGTTAAAAAGCGCTTCAGCAACTTTTACAATCAACAAACATGACAAAAACTGGACGCACAAAACAAAAACCAAGTGTCAAATACAAATGAAACAAAAAATAGGTCTTGATGCATAAGTTTTGGACGCTAAGCCGCCGGACATAGGGCCTCATGTGAAGGGGCTGGAGCTGGAGCTGGAACAGGCAGCTGGCAAGAGCAAAATGCTGCAGGGCCAACAGAGCCACAGCTACAATAAAGACAAGCTAGCTTTAGTCAAAATGACTTGACTGGAAAATTCGCTGTATCTAGATTTGAGCTGTCCTACCAACGCAAACCCTGTGCCAAAGTTGCGCTCTTTTCTCTTTTGAATGCGAAATTACTACTTTGACTAACTTTCGAGGTTGTTCTTCGCTTGTTATGAAGTTTCTTTGGCTAATATATAATATTCAAAAGTATCGTTTGCTTGGTAATTCATAAATCTAACAACTTTTAATAAAGTAATGGAGCAAAAGTAAAATATTGCTGATGTTTGTGTATCATACAATAAGCTACATACAAAAACAAACTATTATAACTAATCACTCAAATATACTAGAAAATAAAAGCTGAACATCGATAAATATCGATTTCTAACATCTGTGCATTTATAAAAACAGATTCACGGTCGAACTGTTTGTTCTTTAACTTAAAAATATATTTAGTATTGCATCGGATAAAGATTCCTTTATTTATTATTTCTAAGGTCTAGTAAAAAGAACAAAATGGGATACAGGAATATATCTCACCAAATTATGCTAATAGCCTTGGGTTTATTAACTGCTTATAAGCTTCAAGATTACATTACTTATAAATCAATAAAATATATAAAACAAACAACAAAATATTTCAAGATAATATAGTCCAAAGCCATATCTGCTTACACAATATTTGCCTTAACTCATCTGTAAATTGATCTTCTCTTTATTATATATATCTCTATACACTTCACTCTTTCGTTGACTTTGATTAAGCTTAAAAAGCGCACTTCTCTTTATGACTTTTGTAATTTTAGACTAGTGTAAACCACTGTCAACTCCCTCTCTGCCTCCCCATCTCTTTCTATATCTTTTATGTTGAGATAAAGCTGTTCTTGCTGCAGCTGAAGCTGTCAACTGCATGACATAGCCATAACGCCCTAAGCGCAGAGTATAACATGTTGGAATTGCTGCTGAAATGGAATTTTTAGTGCATGGACATGAGTCAGCGACAAAAACGACTAACCATATGCTCCTGCCCCCAAATGACAATGGTAAGTGCTGTCTTATTGTTGCTCTTGTTGTCTAGTGAACCCATTGCAAAGAGGGTTACGAATGGAGTATATTCGAATTTTAATACTGTATGTAAAAGACTACCAAATATATTTCTGATTAGCATCAAAGTCAGATGCGATCTGTCTTATTGTTGTGAAGATTGGAGGTAGTTTTCTAGTATCAATCATATTTTGATTTACAAAGTGAGGTAGGTTACTCGATCTATTGTAACTTATTATGAAATTAGATTTCTGAGTTAATGAAGCTTTATTTAAATATTATATTATATTCAGTCAAGCAGTGAACAGCTATTGAATAGTTAATATTCATTAATATTTCGTGGTCTCTGTTGCAGTGTATCTTCTAGTCAGTTTAACTTCGCATAGACTTATTGTTTTGGTATGTGTATGTAATGTGAGACTTGCGTACGCTAAACGCAAATAAAGTAAGGGGAGATGCTGGTTTAAGAGAGGGCGGACCACAGGAGAAGAGGGGGAAAGCTGCAGTCAACAAGCGAGCGTCAAATGAAAGTGGAAAGTGCACTCCACAACACAAGTGCAGCAGTCTCTAAATATGTGTGTGTGTGTGTGTGTATGTATGTGTGTGTGCATGTGTGTGGGTAAGTGCTAGCAGCTCACTACTTATGCTGCATTCTTTGGGGCGCGAGCGCGCTTAAGATAAATAGCTGCGAGCGCCAAATAAATCCCTGGTCGTGCCTTGCAGCACTGCACTATTCGCACTTTCCAACACTTGGCGCCCCTCCCTCCTCTCTTCATTATCGCTTTTGCCTTCGCTATGAGCGAAGTTTGAGCGAAGTTTTGCAGTGAGGCCAAAAAATAAAATAGTTTGCATGCCAAAAGGTACGGCAAAGTTTTGCGGTCTTGACTATCAAAAGTAATTCATAGGGTTTTCATTGCATCTGCCCTGCAATTGAGCACTGAGGGTAGCTCAAAACAGGATACTTTACCTTCAAGTAGTAGATATTTTATATAATTTACATTTGTTACTTATGTTCTACATCTTATATAAGCTCTAGGTTAAGAAACTTCTGCCTTCTTCTTTCAATTTATAGGGCTTTCGTTGAAGAGTAGCATAACTGAGTTATATATTATAATTAGTATTTATCTAAGTATTTTCTACCTTTCAAATATTCTTCAATATAAAATAAATGAACCTTATCAACTGTAATTCATAGGAACTTCATTGCATATACTCTGTAGTCAACCAACCTGTTTAGCAATTTATTTGGGATACAGGGTATTTACCCGTCGACGTCTACTTTTCAATGAAAACTTCTGTGCCGCAAATTTTCTTAGCACCGTTTTCTGGCCATAATTATGTTAATTAAGCCCAAAAAGTTCTCCACTGGCCCGCACACATATGCTAAGGCAGGCGATTTACGGCTCTTAAATGAAGCGAACAATTTAAATTTGAATTTAAAAAGGTACACCATTGCACACACACACCAGACACACACATCCACAGAGACACATGCTAGGGGTTCTCACGTACTGCAGGAGGTAGCCTCCATTTTATTTGCATATCATTTAGCGTTTGTAACGGCTGAAAAGAATGTGCTGAGAAAAAAAGGGAGGCTTCTGACAAACTAGCTGTCTGCACACCCACACACACACACACACACACACACACACACCCACACAGACACACCCCTTCACATACAACAGTTGGTAATTTGCTTTAATATTAAATGTGTAACGAACTGTAAGAAATATGAACGTGTTGTATAGTTTGATGTGAACGCATTTCGCAAAGAAATGGCCAAAGGCAGTGCGAGCTGAGCGGGAGTCGGGGGCACATGTGTCAGGGACATGAGCATGGACATGGGCATGAGCCCATGGCATTGAGCATTATAAGTAGAGTGTCGAGAGTGGGGCGATTTAAAACATATTGCCTTCAATTAAGCAAAGCTCAACAAAAAAGGCAGCACGACTGTAAAGCTTAAAAATGGTTTAAGCTCTCTTTGCCTTGTCCTCTGAATCCGTTTGCAAACCTGAATTTTATATTGATGTTCAAATTTAACTCAGCATCTGCTGCAGTTTGTCTCATATTAAACAAAAAATCCGGAAAGTTCGTTTCTTATCAAACCAAAATAGATTCGAGACTCGCATCATGTCCACTTAGTCTGGGCTGGGCAAAGTGGTTTATTGGCTCATTGCAAGTATAAATAAAAATAGTTTTTTTTTGTACATCCGCTGCCCTTTTAGTTCAATTGCTTAAATAAGTTTTCTTATTGTACAAATGAAAAGGAACTTAAGGTTTACCCAATGATGATTCTAAGCACTAATTCAACTACAAATTATTATTACAATTGTGCTTCTCAATTGGTTTAAAGTAGCACTATGGATCAAGCTTCGAACCGCTGAAGTTATTGAGTCAAACTCTGTTCCAAGAAGTCGATTCATATTTATTTCAAATTAGCAAAAGCTGTCATTTGCTTGTGAATTGATTCACAAGGAGGATAAACAAAGTTCGTTGTTGAAATTATACTCTGAGCAGAGAATTGTTCCAAGTTCAAGTTTGCGTTTAGCCTGTTAGCAAGATGTCATGTTACTAGTTCATGGCTTAAATCTACACAGTAAATTCGAAAATTAATTTAAATACTATTAGAAAATACGTATAATTCTTCATTGCAATAGAAATCTTAAAAAAATATGGTCTATAAATATAAATTCATAATAATTCCTCATCAGAACAATTTTTTGTGTACATGATTAAAGTCAGACCAAATTTCTATAGAATATATATATATATACATATAAAGAGATTATAATTGTGATTCGATAGTGTCAAAGCATTTGAATACAATACTCTGGAAGTTGGGGTGTGAGAAAACTCGTTAGCTTGTTGTTTAGTTGCCTAAAAGACTAAGCCGCTAAGACAACCCGTCAAGGACTGTGTGTGTACGTATACACATATACATAATATATTTCAAAGGAACATATGTGTGTGAGGTGTATTTCGTGTTTCTGGCAAATTTGTTAAGCTACCCACGTTGCTGTCGAGGCTTAACTAATATCGTTGCATGCTCATGAGCACAGTGTGTATGTGTGTGTGTCTGTGTCTCTGTGTGTATGTCTGACTATAGGTGTGAATTTCTCACACTCTACAACTGCTTGCCCTCGCTTTTCCCTTGCTCCTCTCCCCCTCGCTCGCTAACTGTGTATAGCATCGGAGCAAAGTCATTTAAATTTAAACACAAATGTTGCACGTAGCCCCATAGGTAATTCTATAGAGCATCTCAGCAGCTCTTATATACATACATATAGATATAAATATGTGTGTGGGTGTGTTTGTAAGTGCGCTCATTTATGCGATTTGGCCTGCTAAGGTTTAATAAAGCAGCTTCAAGACTTTGATGACGTTGACGAGCAGCGAGCGCTGCCTTCCAAAAGAAAAGCAAAAAAAAAAAAAAAATTAAAATGACAGCCATTTGAGGACCCGGAAACTGTGGTTCTGGCTGCTTGGAGGCTTCTTCTTTTTCTGCTTCTTCTTCGCTTGGCTTCAGTCGTACAAGTTATATAATAAAGCAACTTGGTGGCGTAATTGGCAGCGCCATAAAAAGCGAAACGTCAAGGCAACCCCAAATGAAATTTAATCAAGTGTTAAGCAAATCCACAGAAAAAATACTTTTAGAAATAGTTTGTTGCCAAAAGGCTACAGGTATATATATATATATATACATGTGTGTGTGTGTGTGTGTGTGTGGGCGTGCGTGTGCATGTGTGTGGAGGTGCCTTTTCGCTGTATTTGTTTAGCTTAATTAAAATACCCAATGCAAATACGACACGTGCGGTTAGTAAGCGACCAAAAATGAAATACATATTTTATATATATTTTTATTTTTGCCCCCCACTACCCTATACCCATTAAAAAGGCAACAAATGGGGTATATCGCGATTGCTGATAATGTTGTCGGCCTACCGCCGCGCTTAGGGCTTAGAAAGAAATTTCCCAATCTATGAAAATGTAATTATCAATACTCACAACGTTTCGTATTTTTGTTTGTTTATAAATAAATTGAAAATTTCATCAAATTTTATACCGAATATATATGTATTTTTGTTTAATTTTAAAGAGGTTTTAACAGCTAAAAACTTATCCGATTAGAGGACTGTATTGCTTTTTAAAGATTTGAATTTAGCATGCCAAAAACCTTCTTCGTGGTTTAGTTGGATCGTGCCAACCAAATCCTGTTGACTGGTGTTATCAATAGGTGCGATCGTTCATCTCTTATTAGTTGGTATTGATTTTGAGTAACTCTTTTCTGCATTAACATTTACTACCACATTATAAAAACTTTACCTTATAATTCTGGTTGACATCATCTCACACTCACACTTGTTGTATATTATATTTAAATTGTAATGATGCTCTTAATAGTGTCACGAATGATACCTAAGATTAAACATTTTGTTTTGCACAGTTTGCTTCGCTACTGCTGTAGTTCCGCCTGTGTCTAGGGTATTGGCTGGTCTGATTATTCTCTCCACTTCTTCTCTTGCTTATTTTCATGCTTTTTTTGCGTTGCATTCACAGCGCCCGGCACTGGTCACCTGCTGCTAACCATAGGTCTGCTTTATAGTCAGCAAAAAGCAATTTGGTCGGGTGGTGGCTAACATGAGCCAGCCCACTTGCACCACGAAACCACCTCTGCATGCCTGCCTCACCAGCCCTTTGCTGTTGTCTGTCGCTCAGCAGAAGCTCAAACAAGGCATTTCGAGCTTCTGTTTTTGTTGTTGTTGCTTTGCTGCTGTTATTTTGCGGCGTTGATACCCCGCTGGCTTTGGCACTTCAATTTTATAACGACAGCAACAGCAAGCGACATCAACCACAACAACAACAACACAACAACACAAGAGCAACAGAAGGTAGAAGAGAAACAGCCACGTTGTCCGCGAATACTTGGCACCTGCCTAATGGTCTGTGGCTGCCTTTGAAAATTCGACAACCCCCACGTAAAAATGAACTTTTTAGAGGTTGGATTATTTTTTAGTGACATTAAGCAAATGCAAACTTTTAAGTGCATTATTTCGGCTATTAAATTTGTTATTTTGGCTGACGTTGCGTATACTTGATAAGCCATTTTTAATGCCAGCAAATACAGTCACTAAATTTATTATGATGGCTCAATGCATCATTGAATTGCAGCCAAAGGCATTAAGCTTTGTTTTTTAACTAGCTGTTTTTTTTTACATTGATTGAACTGCTTAAAATATTTATTTATTTGTTTAAAATTTGAGTGCCTAAACATTAAGTTAATCACTCAGCTTTCCGCCAACTAAATTTGTTATGTGAAATGCTGAGAATAATAATTAAAATTCAGGAAACATGTAAATTTTAAATAAAAGCCTTCGCTCTTCGAAACGGCGATCAGTTCAGCATAGATCAGCATAGATCACTGTAGTTCATACATCTGGTTTTTCCAGTGAGAGAGCAGTTGAGCATAGATAGTTGTATTTAACTCGTCGGACTACAGCACGGATCACTGTAGTTCATTCAGAAGTTTTTAATGCTTTACAAGACCTTTTAAGTTCCGATTTGCCACACCACCTTGGATGCAACCAGACATTTGAATACATTGCTTTATATGTGGACAAACAGAAGAACGGATATACGAATAGACTGGCGAACATATACCTCTTTGGGAACGAGTGTACAAGGCTTTAGATTCATTAAAAATCTAGCTACCCTCGAACCTGACTGTTAGTCTCTTCGCCTGCCGCCAACTAAATTGCTTATGTGAAATTCTCAGATTAATTAATTTTGAGTTAGGATTTTTAAGACCAGAGTTTCCGATAAAAAATGCAAAGAGAAAAAATTAAAATTGTGTGCATATCTTTGTGAACTCATTGAGCCAGTAAAATGATTCCAAGTGAAAGCCAACAAACTCTATGCAAAGTGCTTGCCATTAACAACTGTGAAAACAACTCTTTCCGGCTTTCTCATAATTTATACGAACAGGAATAATACACATACAAGTTGTTGTCCCTCTTGAAGTTGGCATTTGGAATACTTTTGCTACTTTTAAGGCATCGTTTCCGCAATCTTGAGCACAACATAATATGTTCTTCCGTGGCATGTCATTAATCAAGAAAGTTGCCAGCCAACCGCATATATTTCATAATTTTTTGGCCAGAGGAAGCCGAACGGAACTTTTGCTAATGATTGCATGCCACGGCCATAGTTTAATCCCAGCAATCAAGTAGAGAGAAGAAAAATTTCCCTCTGGCTGGAGCTGATTTTCACACTCGCCATGCAGATATTTTTCTTTCTTTATTTTATTTTTTTGTTTGCCAACAGCTCAGAGCGCACTGATTAAGCTTGGCATAGCATGATGAACAGTGGCGTGCCACGCCCACTGACGCCCACGCCGCACTTTAATTAAAGGCGAACAAACTGGATGAAACGCCCGCATTGCCGCAAAAAATGTCAAGCTTATGCCATCAATCAAAATGCTTAAATAAAATGTTTGTTTTAGCTGTTTGCCAGGACGCAAACAGGCTAAATCATGCTCAAGCAGTCCGAAGGAAGAGCTTGACGGACAGTGGGAAGGCAGGCGGAAGGCACGACGTATACTTAACAATGTATGTTATGTATTTTCCATGCCGATTGAGCGCTGAAAACGCAGAAGTCAGCAGATGGGGCTTCACTTTTGATACAGCCCCAAAAAATGAAGAGACACTAAAAACATTGCTGTTTTCATTTTGATGTCCTATACCCAGCTAAAAGACTAAGTGGATATATTACCGAAATGTCTAAGTTTGTCATGAATAGAAGAAGGTAGCTGCTGATCATAAATAATCAAATGCTTGTTTAATCTCGAATATTTAGGCTTTTATCAATAATAAAAGCATTCAAGTCAGATATTGCATACCTAAGTTTAAGAAAGTCACAGATTACAGATTACAGAGAGTCCCCAGAGTATATTCTAGTCGTGCAAATTTATTTAGAAAATGTTTCATTTCATTCGTTGTTCTTGTTGCTTCCCATAGAAGATCAGCAGCGACAACAAGCAAATGAAATTTATTGCCTTGTTGTGATAAACGTGACGCGTCTGTTTAACAAGGACACGCCCCAAAATGTAACCAGGCAAGAACAGTGGGGCAGTCAGACAGGACATTTCGAACTTACAATTGGATTTGTATTGTAGGAAGCGAAAATGCCTAGACATCGAGGCCAGCGGGACAACAGGTTAATGTGCTAACAAAAAGTGTATAAAAACCTATGAGCGATGCTATGAAGAAAATGACCCTTAAAATGGAAATAAACATTTTGCAATATATATGAAAATATGAGTTTTAAGCCAAATGATTTTTGAGAGTGGAATCTTAAGAATGGAATCAATAAACATTATATATAAACTCTTTTTAGAGATTTCGATGTTCAGTAACAAATATATAAGATTATCTTGATTCTCTTGAGAACAAAACCTTTTTAGGGAATACCATTATTCCTTATAATAACTATATTGAGCAGACAAATTCTCCTCTGCGAATTAATTTTTGATAGAAGGGGCTCTATCAAAATTCATTGTAATTTTTCCCTCTCATCAATCCTGCTAACACCCGTAAATATTACGTTAACAAATGCTTATCAATGACTTAGATGATGTTTGTCTTTACATAAAGGATTCAGATCAGTAAATGTTTTTTAAAATCTAGACAGAACTGTAGGATCAGGAGCGTTTTCCAGTCCAACATGAGTTTCAAGGAATGGGAGTGTTGTTCTACAAAGCGCGTCATAGGCGCAAGCGTTTATTCATAGAGCTCTCACTAAACACTAGTAACAGAAACAAGCTGCGCTTGCCTAAAGTTATGCGAATGAGTGTAAAGAATGTTCAACAATGCAAAGTGAGACAAATTAGGCTAGAACCAAATATAAAGAACATGGATAATTATTCAACTTAAAACTAAATATTAAAGATTTTGCTCCAACAAAAACTTATATTTCATTCAATCTATACCTAAATATCTAAACGATAATAGACATCATTTAATGATATCTGATCAAATATTATTAAAGTGACCAATTTAATTGGGATTAACATACTTTTTTATATGAATGCAGCTATTTTAGAGCAAATCGTTTGTTATGCTTACAACTTTTTTTTTATAAATATAAATTTGATCACGATTTTCCCTATATTAACATTTGTATCTATATTTTATGTTTACTCTTAACTTACATGTGTTTATTTCAGTATATTATATTTATATAATTAGGGTTTATTTTCAGTTACCTTTTAGCCAGTAAAACATTAAATTTGTAAGTTGAAACTCCTTTCCAGTTCAAAAATATTTCCCCTTATCGAAAATCGCAACACAAATTCTTTGGGTTGCAACAGGGAGTATTCTTGATATTTGCTCGCTTTATTGAAAGCTTTTTACCCACTTAGTCGCTTGTGTTGAAGCTCCCATTTTTCCTCTTTTTTTTGCCATAGCGCAATTTTCATGCCGCCAAAGCCTGCAAAAATTTCGAAATACCTGATGGATTAAAATTGGCCGGCAATTCAGAAAACTGCATTTGCATTTCTATTTCTCTCTTCGCTTTTTTTGCATTTCGTGCTGGCGAATTTGGCGGCCAGCTTCAAGGCTTAGATAAGACCTGTTGGAAATTAAGGCGCAGTGGCTCACGATTTTTGGCAGTGAGCGCGGCTAGCGCTGTCTTTTGATAAAGCCATGCCCATTCCCCTCACCAATTCAGTCAGGGCAAAAATATGTGCACAATTCCTTTGTCCGTACGGCTCTGTTCGCTTGGCTGTCATTTTCTCTGCCTGCTGCCTGGCCGGGTGTCTGTGAGCGCTTGGCTTTAAAGTTAACCTCAACAATTTGGAGCAGTAAACATTTTTGCCCACACTTTTACATGGCCTCATATTGCGCATACGTCACGTGAACGTTTGCCATTTTTTTTAGTCGTTGGGCAATAATCGTAAAAAAGTAGAAAGAACTTCTGGGTAGCAATGCCGAAGAATAAATACTCTTACAGCTAAACAACATTATTATTTAAATAGCAAAAGATTCAATTTAGATGACTTGTAAAAGTAAAGAAGCAATACCCCTGAAGACATATAAAAACTGTTGATAAATAGAAGATATTAATCTTATTAATCTAAGAGTAACATATGGCTCCCACTAAAGTTGGAAGTCTACTATGCCTCATGATTGCTGAGTGTTTATTTAAGGGCTCAAATTTCGATTGATAGCTTTTGCATAAGCTATGTCTGATCCGAATAGCCATACAGACAGGTACTCACAAAGACTTAGAAATTCAATTGAGCAGCACAAGCTGACTTAGTGCATTACCTTTAAAACCTAGCATAAGCATTTTGTAAATGTCTCCTACGAAATTATATTTAAGCCAGGAAAAGGTACCGTTTTTATTATTTTGGCAAAGATAAAAACATTTGCGCATGTTTTCTATGTGATAACACAGCTTGAAGCGATTTATAAACGCATTGAAATAAATTGCTATGAAGATGCACAAACAACTATGCACAGCGAGATTAAGCCTTATAGCGAGTTTATTTTATTACCTTTTCCAAAATTTTACAAATTGTTTTATTTCAACTTTGTGCAGAAGTTCAATTTGTTTTGTGGTTATTCACATTTGTAAACCACAAAAAGTTCAAAAAGCACAAATTCGGGGAAAAATCAAATAAATATATATAAAATAAATAAAAACATTGCAGTCGAGTAATACCGACTGCACAATACACTGTTCACAGAGTAAGTGTTAAATTAATAAAAAATACTATGAGGGATATTATTGCATGCCTCATTTAGTTTTTGCTAAATAAACAATACAGTAGCTCTTAAGCTGTGAAATACTAACATTATATTTAACAAGGGATTAAAATTGTGGAAAGTATTAATTACGAACAGCTAAAGTGTTAGTGGGCAGCATGGCTAAACATATTTACACTTTTCGTAAATTTAATTACCCCCGAACATCCGGACATACCTCAATGCCCATATACTCGCTTATACTTTGTGAACAGTGTATAATTAGCACTAAAAACAACAAGCAACAAAACTCGTGGATTTAACATGCAAACGAGTTAGATCTGAATTTGAGTTTGATTTTCCTGTGTTGGGGGAGCTTTACGGCTAGTTAGCTAAAATATTAAAGAAGTGCTACGTGCAGGGTTTAGCGCCCGCTTTTAGCGGTTAAATCGTGTTTGTGTGTTTGTGTGTTTGTATAGGTGTCTCAGGGCTTAAGACTTACCACAATGCGTCGAACACGTGTCATTTTGCGATATTCGCCCAGTTTGAGGCCGCAAAGCCAAAGCCGCCTTCTTCAGTTTTTTTTTTTTGGTTTCTATTTCGCACAAACAGCGACGGCAATTCAACGGACACTTAATTCAACAATTTGGAGCTTTTGATGCGGAACAGTTAATAACTGTTTAACTACAGTACATTCGTCCTTAACAATTAGCAGATTTTTAACAGAACTCTCAATTTGTTTATGCCCCTTTAGTTGGGTCCCCAGACACGCGTTTCGCGTTGCCTTTTGGCCAGTTAGTAATTTTTTGATTTTCTTTCCTCAAACTGATTATCGACCGCTGCGCCAAACGTCTCAGATGAAACTAAATGTGGCCCGAGATTGGCACACAGATGAAATACCCCCTGGAAAATTGTGGCCAGGCAAAACAGTAAAAAAAGAATGCGGCAAAGAGCGCAACTACAGCTCGCTTGCCTCTCTCGTTCTCTCTCTCTCTCTCTCTCTCTCTCTCTCTCTCTCTCTCACTCACTCTTTCTCTTACATTTGATTCAATACTTGTGTTCCGCACACGCTGCGGATACGTAATAACGAGCTATACGCTTTGCGTATGTACAGTGGGAAAACTTGGCAATTGCACCCCAAAAAAAGTCAGTATATTAATGTATTATAAAAGAATAGATAAGTCGATATATAAAGATTTATAAATAGGTTAAATTTAAGATAGAGAGTAAGCTAAGATAGATAGATAAACAATGATATATAGAAAGGTAGATAAATATTTCATTGACTTCCTGATTGACTTTGAGAACTTGAAATATAGATAAATGTATATAGATCAAAATATAAGTGATAAATATACAGGTAGATACTAAAAGCATTTCAATCGACTGAACTTAAATTTGTACAGTAATTTCGTTTTAGTCGGAAAAGGAGTTACATGACAATTTTGTACTTGCAAAAATATTCGAGAAAATTCATTGGAAGCATATATATTCTTAATAATATATAATATATTTAATAAAGTTTTTATTAAATATAATTTTAATAAGTAATCTTTAGCAGAGTAATAGCACATACCTAGAACACTTTTATTCATATGAAAAACATGCAGTTCATATGATATACAGGTAGAGTTTTTCGTGCTGTGTATGTTTAGCAGAGAGCGAGAGTGCGCATAACAAAGAGAGAAAGACAGAGAGAAATGAAGAGAGAGAGAGAAAGAGAGAGAGAGAGCAGGATAGAGGCAAACAAGAGGAATTGCTGAGAGCTGGCCTTTTGTTTTTGCCACTGTTTTTGCATTATAAAACTTTTATTTTGACAAACACAAAAGCACACGGAGCCAACATGAAGGTGGCGACGGAAATGAAGGCAGAAGGAAGAGAAGTTGACTAAGCGGGTGCGTAAAGGTATCTATATAGATGTGTGTGTGTGTGCTGTGTGCGTTTGTTTATTTGTTTGTTTTGTTACATTATTTTTGGTGGGGGAGCGAGAGGCCTGAGAAGAACGCGAAAGCCAGGCAAAGACTGCAAAGACAAAAGCCGAGAAATTCAAAAATCACGCGCTGCAAACTTGTTGAAGAAATATTTGTGCAGCCGCACATGTGTTTGTGACTGCGCGTGTGTGTGAGCGTGTGGGTGTGTGGGAGTGAGGGTGTATAGGCTTGTGCGTGTGTTTAGCTGCCTGAATAACTCTCAGTTGCGCTTTAAACCTGCGGCAGTTGCTTCAACTAGCAAACGGGTCAAATAAAGACATTCAAAGGTTTGGGTACAAAGGGAGAGCACACCCATTGTATGTGTGCACAAGTAGCTCACACACACAGAGACATATATATATATATATATTGTACACACAGACACATGTTTAAACATATATTGCAAAGCGCAACATGTTGATTTAACACGTGTTCCCGTCGCACGTGTGTGCTTACATGTGTGTGTACAGCTGTGGGTGTGTGTGTTGTAATTACTGCATGTCGAGGAAAATGTAATTAATTAACTCTATGCTAATTGCAATTTGATTGCAGAAGACAGCAAAAAGGGTTGGCGCATTTTCCAGCACAGAAGTTCGCAAGTTGCTAAATTATTTTCACTTGCATTTTGCAAGTCAAGTGTTTATGAAATTAAAATTTGAGTTTATTCAAAATGTTGACAAGCAAAGTTAGTTAAAAAGTTGTTAAAAACATTTCTCTATCCTGAGACATATGTAACAAGTATGCAGTCATTTTTCAACTTATTCCCATTGCTGGGTTGTTCTGATGGAAAATTTTCGTAAAATGAAGCCAACTTTTCGTTAAATTTAAACTTTTTTAGTTAGTTGGATATAAAATTTTTTAAGGATATAGATTAATATGTATGGAAATTTTATTTAAAAAATGGGTTTAAAGCAATATTTTTGATTTAACAAATTCAATGTTCTGTGACTTGTAATTCAAATATCCAACCTTTTCTTAAACTAATAATTACTATGAATTATCTCAAGTAAAGAAGTTAATTGTTGTCTACATTTCCGGTTGGCTTACTATATGGGATACATCAAATATCAATAATTAGTTAATTATCTATCTCAATATGAGTTAAGATATTTTTTTAAATACTTTTTTTCTCCTTTTTTTTTTTTTGATTATTCAATTGTTGACGTTCAAGTTCAGGCAGCGCTGTACTTAAAATTGTGAATTCAAATATTGCTTACGTACAAACTGAGTTCCTAATATATCGTTGGCATGTATAATATAATATAATATAGCAGAGTCTGCAAACAGACAGTCTGAAGTACATCTCTATAAAGACTTCAATCCATATACTAATCAGTAATCAATATTAACTTAATGATGCTGCAGCTGTTTACTGCTAAACCTCACACATTCCACAGCCGAGGCTTGGAAAGTAAGCTATGATGGTGAAGAATAGAAGATGACGACTTGCCGGCAGCCTTTGAGATGGGCATAGAGGTTGGGTGGGCAGTGTCATTGTTGCCGCAATGACCGCCATTGCGTGCCCAAGTGGCCTCAACACACGATATTCACAGCGTGCCGTGTGTAATCCGCCCTCGCTACAACGAACTCCTTCCTTTAGTTTGTCCAATACTTTTGCACCTATTTCGCTCGAGCTGTATTTTTAGTTTTGCATTGTGTTTTTTCGTTGCCTGCTGCCTTTTCTTTATTTTCCTCGATGTGATTTTTTTGTGTTTTATTTTTCTTTTGGTTTTTTCTGTTTTTGTGTGCTCGCATTCGTTTCTGTTGAGCTTTGGGGCTTTTGGGGGTTTTTCTTAGTTGGCTTTGATTGCTTTAAGTTTTGCTTTCGGATGATTGCCAGCACCGAGCAGAACGCATACTCAGATTCAGATATGGCAGTGATAGCTCTTTGAACTAAACGATAGCCTTATGGATAAGAGGCTCGCCATGGCTGAACAGGATTCAGGACAGGGGCTTTAATGGGGATTTTCTGTCCGGCATTATGCTGGCTTAGTGTATATGTGTGTGCGTTCTATTAAAGATACATATTGTGTTCAATAGAAAATATATTTCATT
Organism: Drosophila leonis; assembly: GCA_035045365.1. NCBI lineage: Eukaryota > Metazoa > Arthropoda > Insecta > Diptera > Drosophilidae > Drosophila > Drosophila leonis. The sequence continues at coordinate 5,680,407 of JAWNPC010000948.1, read as the reverse complement.
TAAATTCAGCGTTTATTTCAAAATTAATCAAATGCCAACACAATTTCATTTATCATATTTATTAGATAGACTAACGAATACCAACACTAAATTCTATTTAAATTTTATGATAATAATGCAGTAAAATACGCATTATAAATTTTATTGCCACCGCAATTGGACCATAAATGCAAACCCATTTAAGCCAATTATCGTATTTGCTTAAATCCATTGTGAAACGTTGAAGCCGCTGCACATAAATCGATTTATATTTGCCTAAATACAATTTTGATTATTATATCTTATACACACGTTGTTGGGGAGGAAGCTGCGGTTCACAATAAATCAAACAGCATTCCAATTTAGTGTTGAATTAAAGATTTTTGTTGAGTCTGCAGGCCACTAAGTGAAGATAAATGCGATTCATTTATTAAATATTTTTATACCTTGAACCCATTGAAAACGGATGAAAATCGTATTATGTTTTTGTACAAATATTTTTAACAGGTATGGCCGACCCCATTAGGTATATATATTTATCATCAGAATCAGTAAGCGACTAGATCTTACCCTGTCGTATGTATGAAAGCTGCGATCTCGGGGCCTATAAGAGCCACATATTTGAAATGTTACACCTAATATGCACGTAGGCTCTACTGTACGCGCATATTAAGTTTTCCAGACAATCGATGTCTTACGTTTCCCTGAAATCGATAAAAGTCTATTTAGCTCTTGGCATAGAACAAGTAGTATAGTAGTAATAAGTAGTATAAACTAGGTTAATTTAGTTTCAAATTTAGTTTTATTACATTGCAAATGCAGCCAATCTTCAAATTAAGAGGTGTTTTATAGACAAACTTAAGCTGTCAACTACAATTCCAACTTAAGCTCTGTGTTTTCACTTCAATTGTTGGTGTAAAAAAAATTTAAGTAGAAGATCCACATATGACTTGCGGTTTGTTTTAGTCGTGCACTTCCGTTTAAAGCTCTCCCACTTGTTATTTTCGTTTTAAATTTTTATAGCCTCGTTTAAGCTTGTGTTGTGCTATATGAAATTCCTATTTTGTCTGTGGTCAATAAAAATTTAATATCCTCAACTAAGCTTTCAACTATTCGAAGCCAGAGCTTAACAAATCCCATATGTTAGTTCACATGACCATTGCGAAGCATAACAATAATAATAATAAGAGTTGGGTCAATTAGCCAGCAGCCAAATTGGCAACTTGCAATTTATGCGCATACAATCAGCAGCCACAGTGGCGTTTATATCTCAACTCTAATTTATGCACCGTATTGTCAAATACATAGCTCTTAACTGCATTTGCTTTTAATTGTCACACAACAGCTGTCAGCCTAACTATTGTATGTGCCTCGAAAGTGGCATTCATTAAAAATATTTTTAGACTATTTCTATGAACATTGAAATAGGGGGCTGTAGCTAATTTGCTCAAATAAAGATAAAAATAAAGAAGAGAAAATAAATTACTGACATGCATCAGTCAATATAAGCCATGTCCACTTTTTAAGCCTCTTTCAAGCTTAGAAATCCTAAAATAATTTATTATTGTATTTATAAATCGTTTAGGAACAAATCGTTATGAATTTTCAATCATCTTTCATAGTGCAACGCCCATTAAAAAAAAACAACAACAACAAATAAATTTTCCTGGCTTTTGTCGGCTTTTTGCCTGTTTGCCCATTTGGTTTCTATTTTCACTTTTAACTTTTCCATTTTCCATTTTCCGGCTTGACTTTCTGATTTCAATTGCAAATGAACTTTCAATGGCAGCATTTCTGCATATTGTTTTCCAATCTTCTTGTCTAACTGAAGACGCCTCAGGATGCGCACACCGAAGCGAGCATGAGAAGCGCATGTGTATGTGTTAATGTACTGCATGACAATATAGCTACACACTCACACACAGGCACACACACGCACGCACATGTACATCAACACCACATGACAGCCACAAAAAAAAACCAACTGCAGCTGTTGAGTGGTATTCACTAAGCGGCTTCCCTTGGTATCCTGCACCCCGTCCGCATCCTCGTCCCGTATGCCCTCCCAAGTTATTTCTAATTAAAGCGTAATTGTGTAACATCGTGTGGTAGGAGCTGCCTGGCTTACACAATGGTCCACACAATTAGGTTAAGTACTAAAGCTTCAGCTTGATGCCAGATGCTTCCAATAAATATACAAACCTAAAGAGCCAAGAAAATTGAATTGGTTTCTTCAATTAGTTTAGCTAATAATGCCACGATTACAATGCTATCAAACTGACTTGATCAGCATAAGAGCTACAATACGAACTAGTTCTTTGACCTCTTTTATTTTAGCTACATTTCACATATATTATACATATATTTGAGTATAACATGATATCATAATTTCTAACGAGCAATACTCTTTAAAATATTTCTTTTTTATATGCGTAAATCTTGAAGTTATATTTTTCAAACTAATTATATTATTCTAGCAAATTTGAATTTTTGTTTTATCCTTTTTCTTCGATCTTTTATTATATTATAAATATATATAGCTTCTACTGTACTTTTTATACTCTGTTCCCAAAGGGAAAAAGAGTATATTGGTTTTGTGCAATGTCCGTCTTGCTGTCCGTCCGTCTGTCCGTCTGTCCGTCTGTCCGTCTGTCCGTCTGGCCGTCTGTCCGTCTGTCCGTCTGTCCGTCTGTCCGTATGAACGCAAACCATTTCGACGCTATTGAAGCTAGAGACTTGAAATTTGGAACACATACTCGTGTATACCCTCGAATTATAAAGTGTTAAGATTTTCCCGATACGCCCACTAGGGGCGTGGCAAATCGGAAAATGCATTTTCCGGTATGTCAGAAACCCTGTTAGTTGAAGTGCTAGAGAGTTGAAATTTGGAACGTATACTCGCGTTGACAACCCAAGATCAAAAAAGTATGGCGGATATATCTACGCCCATTGGGGGCGTGGCAAATCGGGTAAAACTGTATCTTCTGCAGTTTTAGAGCTAGAATGCCCAAATTTGTCATGTAAGTTACTGTTAAGATCCTGTAAAGATCGATGGAAAAATTATATATCCACGCCCCTTGGGGGCGTGGCAAATCGGATCTGACTATATAGTGATTTATACATATTCTTCTATATCTCGAGCACTATTAATGCTAGAGACTTGAAATTTGGAATATATACTCGCGTTGACATCCCACGATCAAAAAGATATGGCGGATATATCTACGCCTATAGGGGGCGTGGCAAACCGCAAAAGTTTATATCTCCTAAAGTTTTAGAGCTAGAAGCTTCAAAATTGGCTAATTGAGTTACTGGTGACCGCCTTTATCGATGATCCAAAAATAAAAGTTACGCCCCTTTAGGGCGTGGCACACCGAAAAATACCCTGTAATTTCCACATTTTTGGAAGGTAAGCTTCCAAATTTGGCATTTATGTTACCTTCGACTACTTCCAAAGATTGGCCAAAAATAACGAGTCTACGCCAATTGGGGGCGTGGCAAATCGGATCTGAATATCTAGATTTTGCACAAAATTTCCTTTTATATCTCCTAAAGTTTTAGAGCTAGAAGCTTCAAAATTGGCTAATTGAGTTACTGGTGACCTCCTCTATCGATGACCCAAAAATAATGGTTACGCCCCTTTAGGGCGTGGCGCACCGAAAAATACCCTGTAATTTCCACATTTTTGGAAGGTAAGCTTCCAAATTTTGCTGTTACGTCAATTTAGACTCCTTCTACGAATTGGCCAAAAATTACATGTCTACGACCACTGGGGGCGTGGCAAATTGGAATTTTATTTTGCAGAGCTCTTGAGTTAAAATTGCAGCAGAATCACCATCACAAGAATAATCCGGTAGGTGGCGCTAAACTGCAATAAGCATGTACCGCCTACATAAATAAGCTTAATTTCTTGCTAAGTAGGCAGAAAAAATTTTAAGAGACATATAAACATATGTATTTCGACTTAATGTTTAAATAATTGACCACCTAATATTAATATAGTTTTCCATAGCCTAGGTCAGTTATTTCGTTATTTTCGTATGTTGGCAATGCTTCAGACGATTCCCAAGTGGCACTGTTAAAAGACTCAATTGGTTATGTAAAGAAAATCAATCACACTTTCAAATTAACAGACAACTCTTAAGTTAACAGACTGCTTTGCATAAAAATTATAAAATGCATGGTGCAGTTATATTTTTTTGTCTAGCTCATAAAATTATCATATTCATACAAACGATTGAAGCGAGCCATAATTTATAAAAGTTTTACTCATTTACATATATATATTTTTAGAATTTTAATAAATATATAGTTATTTTGAGTCAGAAGCTAATTCGAGCGGCGACTTTAACAAATTAAGATAAACTTTAAAATGTAATATGCCAGAAGCCCCTATGGGAACAGAGTATCACGCAGTCGGTTGCGCTCGACTGCAACGTTCTTACTTGTTATACCCTGAACCCATTGAAAATGGGAAGTCAAGGTATAATGATTTTGCTAAAATGGGGTCTGCCGCGCCTCCTTCAGCCTGTTACACACATTGTCAATGAAGTATATATATTCTTGATCACGGAGACGTGATCCGTCCGTCTGTCCTATCCGTCTGTCTGTCGATCTCAGAACATATAAGAGCTAGAAACTATATATATTAAATTTGTTTTAAAAAATCGATAAATATTATTGTTTTATTGTTATCGATTAAACACCTTATCGAAATCAAGTTATTAAATTATATCTCGTACATCTTTCGAGCTAGAGTCTCCAAATTTTGTGTTTGGATTCATTTATATTTTATACGATTTTGATTTTTGTTATATTTTGGATACCAACTAAAAATAGTTTTACAAGCTGGCACTTTACCTGCGTTAATAAATACATAACTGAGTATATTTTAAAACGCAGATCGAACGGGGTTCAGGGGATCTCCTAGTCGGACACCACCAACTAGAGTTTTCCTTTTTTGGCAATAGCATATAATATCTCAATTTTTATTGCTGAAATAAAACTATTTTATTGATTTTAAAGTTTGTTTGTTCTACCTTCGTTTATATTTATCATATATTTCATCATATCATAATTACATTTTCAAATACAAATATGTTATTATACCCTGAACCCATTGAAAATGGGAATTCAGGGTATAATGGTTTTGTTAAAATGTCAAATGTATGTAACAGGCAGAAGGAGGCGTGGCAGACCCCATAAAGTATATATATTCTTGATCTGGACGACGAGCTGAGTCGATATAGCCATGTCCGTCTGTCCGTCTGTCCGTCTGTCCGTCTGTCCGTCTGTCCGTCCGTCCGTATGTGTGAACGCGTCGATTTCAGAACCTATAAGAGCTAGAGACTTGAATTTTTTTTTGAAAGTCCCTGTATATCACGCGCATATCGAGTTTGTTTTAAAAAATCGATAACTTTTCCCGTTCTTTTGTTATCGATTAAAAACCTTATCGAAATGAAGTTAATAAATTATATCTCGTACATGTTTGAAGCTAGAGTCTCCAAATTTTGCATTTAGTTTCATTTATATTTTATACAATTTCGGTTTTTGTTAGATTTTGGATATTGGTTCAAAATTTTTAAAAAATTTTCAAATTGAAGGTTAATTGCAAATATAGCCAATATGTGAATGAGTTTGCAATTTTATACAACTGCAAGATATTCAATATTATATGTAGATCATATGCTGAAAATTTCATTGAAATCCATTAAGTATCACAAAAGTAATTAAACAAAACGTTTTGTCAATTGCAACATGTGACCAGAAACCCACCCCTGTTTTCGTTTTTTCTATACATGTGCACACATACATTGAGACATTCGAATGCGAGCATTCTTGTCTGTTCTAAGAATCACAACAATAACAGCTGACTGGGTGAATTTTGTTATAATTCTAAACTGCCTTTAGTTTAAATTTGCTACTGCTTGTCTAAGCAGTGCAGTGGCGGTGTTGATAGAAGCGGGGCACGCCGTGCCTTGCAGGTCTGGGTTCAAATCCAGCCGATGCCAAAAAATAAAAATTTATGTCGTATTTTCTTAATATTTTATTTTTATTTTTCTTTTATTAAATTATTATTACTCTTAAAAAATTATATTAAATTCTTTAAAAATAAAAACATGCTATTTGATTGTGAAAGTGCAAGATTAGCAATTTAATTAAATTTTGTATATTTTTGTAATGTATACAAGATACGGAATATATTTAAAAACGCATATCGGACGGGGTTCAGGGGATCTCCTAGTCGGGTACCCCCGACTAGAGTTTTCTTACTTGTTTTTAATATAATATTTTCTAGGGTAAATATTTTTCTTTTCTTGACTTCTCTAATAATTATAACATTTGATTTTTGAAATATTTTGTTAGTTCTAGTTCTTAAATATGGTATATATTTTTTTAATAAATAATAGAATGGTTTCTAGTAATAATTTTATGTCTCAGTTTGTTTATACCGTATTCACTTTAAAGTATATTTCAATTTAGTACAATTTTGACTTCCATTGTGCTGTATAGGCATTTCCATCCACTTTCAACTGGCTTACCATAGAGATAAGCCAGCACAATCCCAACACTGGCCACCAAGACTGACAAATTTCTCGAAATGTATGCTCACAGTAGAAGGCAATATGCGACTGTTATTTAAGTGCGTACGTGTGTATCTATGTTTATCCATGTGTGTGTGTGTGTGTGCGTATTCGTTTGTATTAGTGCACTGGCCCCATCTGCCAAAAGCTGAGCTGCAACAATACAGCAAACAAGCCAAAGACAAACCGATGCGGCCTAGTCTCACATTTAAATAAAGAGGAAAATTTCGAGAAAACCAACCAACATGCCCAAGTCACGTTTATCGGTCACAGACGGCAGAGTTATTGAATCGGTTGCTCCGAGCGAGTCGCTTTAATCTGAGATGGTAAATCAAAATTAAATTTTACTCTTTCATGAGAGGAATGCGTAAATGAAGCCTAAATGAGGCTGAAATAGGCAGCAAACTTATTGCTTGAAAATATTGCTTAAAAGCTTTGGCCAGTTCGATGAGATGTGGACTGTTGAAATTCAAGGTTTAATATATCTTTTTACTTTCAAAATATAATGCATATGCCGTGTCAGCCCTTATTTTGGAGAATTATTATGCAAAATAGCTACAAAGCAATTCGAGTTATAGAACTTCCTTAAGAGACTAACTATTTATATTATTCTGAATGATTTCTGTTCTCCTAAAATATTATGTATACGTCGTATGAGCCACACATTTTCAATGATAATAAAGCTATAAAATAATAAAAATAATAAAGCTGATAAAATTTCGACTCAGCTGACGTAACTAAAACTAAGTGAAGACTATCTCTTACCCAAATCTTGTATTCTGTAAATTAAATACTAGACTATAGCAAATATGTTCAATAATGCTTTATGACTTATGACCAAATATAACGCACACGCAGTGGCAGCTACGAATTCCTTGAAATAGGATCAAATAGGCCATATTTTAGTGCAAATTTGTAAAAAACTTAAGCTGCACAAGTGACTGAAATTTCAGTGGAGTTTTCAAGATAAGCAAATCATATCATCACATTATTATTATATTTATCATCATCATTCATTCATAAATCGAATCAGTTGCCTAAAAAGAAATTGAAACTTTTCGAAATACCAACGAACCGTAGTGTGACTTAGAGTTTCTCCCATCGCTTTTACTGGATTATTTCACAAATTTGTGAGCAACTTTAAAGTGAAGTCCTATCGAGAGCTAAAGTTCAAGTATTTAAATATGCATATGTTTGTCCTGCAAACTCGATGGATTACATTTGGCTGCACATTCGTTTGACTTTTGAAAGTCAAATAAATCATTTTCTAGATATTTGCCAAAGTCCATTTAAGTTGCAGCTTGCAATTTGGAACTGTCAAACTTGTGGTTTGCCCAGATATACGTGATATGCTCCTACAAAGACGTATTTTATTTATTTGCTGAAACTTTTAATTACATTTTCTGGGGTACATTGCACATACGCCCCATCGTGCATAGCAGAATTTATTTATTATGCATTTTTCTGCCATTTTAATTAAAATTTATTTTACACACATTCATCAAGAAGTCTATTAGGTATATTCATAAATTAAACTAACAGACAATGTCAGGTCTATTAACTTGTAATCTTTGGCTTAATAGTATCCCTAATTCTCACAAGATAACAAATTAGAGAATCGAGTTAGTTTGAAAGTCGTTTGCAATTACTCAAACTTCTAACCACAGCTAAAGCCCGTTTGTTCACAAACGAATGACTGGAACCGCCTGCCGAGTTGGCCCAACTCCGTTTACTTGTAAAATACCCCGTAAGAGTTGGCCACGTAAGGTATACAGCGCCTATGCGAATGTAATCAACATTATTTGATTGAGACTTCTAAAGCAAATGAAATCGTGAATATTTTCAATAGTTATCGATGAGCCAAATTCATTTATTTTCAAATATGAGTTTCATTCGTTTCATTAGTTTGTTACTGAATTATTCAATATATATGGATTACCTGAAAACTATCTTTTTATAAATATAAATTACCATCCTTCCATCATTTGTGACATTTAGAAATAAAAGAATAGTCGGTAGGGTATTAAGCCTCTTTTCTTGCTAAGTTCAGGGTATTTGCTAGTCTAGCAGAGTTGCATTTTTTTAACAATTTGTTGCTACTTTTGTGTTTTTTTTTTTTTTTGTTATGGCAGTAGCCAAGGAAAAGTTCTAACAAATATTTTTGGTATCGTTTCTCCTAAATTCCAAAGCAAAGCCACGGGGGCTTCGATGCCTCGATGCTTCGACTGTCAGTTGCCGACATGGGAAATTTTTGTGATTTATATCACAATTTACTCGCATTCGTTAGGCGCAGGTCCTTGCCGGCATTCGTTGGCGCTCTTGTTATTGAATTAGATGTGGTCGAGGTCTAACCTTGCCTTAGTTCTAGCGCCAACTCTGTCGATGATAAATCAACGTGCTAACAAATTCTTTCGCTTTGTTACTATCCCAAACAACAACAACAATAGCTCACGTGTCTTCGGGTTAACAAAACTTAAGCCTTTTGTTTTATGGAATGGTACGCAGCTTTGTTTTTTTTTTCTTTTTTATTATTATTTAGGAACCAGTCGGTTTCATAAATTGCCAACGCTTTTGTTTTCAAGCGTTTCGCTTGAGTTATTTTTAATTTCATGGGTGCAATTTCTCAGTGTCAGTTGCTGGAGAGCCTGTCACTGGCAGAAGACATGGCAGGGAAGCGTAGAGGTGGGAGTCAGGCAGAGGGACCAAGAGAGCAAGTGGGAGAGCTGAAGAATATGGCACTCATTAGCTGGTCATTTTCTTTTGTTTTGTATATAAATATTTCATTATAAAACCGGCCCAAAAACTCATGCCAAATGTTTGTGCTGCTTGTGTGAAATTAAATTAGAGCCGCCTCAGTAATTAAGTTAGCCTCTTGCTATACCCTTGCCAAGGTCAAATGCCAGCAGCCCAATTCAAAGTTTCTAATGCTTCATAATCTCTATGTATATTAAACGCTCAGTAAGTGAAAGATACGAAACGACAGCTTACGAAATAAACTTGTAAACTTGTTTTATAGGCTGTAATGAAATTTTCATGACAACTGTCGTGCTTTGTGTACTATGCTGATTGCAATATATCTGTTTGATATTCCTTTTAAAATTTTCAAAAGTTGTCAAATTAGGGTTGTTGCCGTTCTATGCAAATCTCATGAGCTCCGGTAAGTTCAAACTAAACTCAAACTGTTATGTTATTCTATAACTAAGCAAATGGGAGTAATATAAATATAGCATATATAAGAACCCTTTATCTTATTTCCACTTGAATGCTTAAGAACACATCAATCATAGCAAAGACACATAAAAAATTAAACTTTCCTCTGATCACTTTACGAGTGTAAGAAAATTTTGCAAAAAAAAATTCTTTTACAAAAAGCCACAAATTTCTGAATCTTATGTTGGCATAGCAAAAGATTTATGGCCAAGTTACCAGGCTCGGAACACATGTGAGCGCAGCAATTTACGTCGCAAGACAACAAACGAAAGCCATCAAAATCCCCACCCGGATGGAAGACAAACAAACAAATGTAGTTTTCAGTCGCATTTGGCTGACTGATTGCTGAAATGAGACGGCATGCACTGAAAAAAATGTGTTTATTGATTTTATAGATATGCACTTTGGGAGCTGTGCGCGTGCTTGTGGCTGTTTGTGTGCCGCCGCCCATTGACATGCGTTTGATTGATTGACCAAGAAGCAACGGCCAGAGGGCCAAAACAATGGCCAAAAGGAATTACATAACCCACCATTACATGCCGACAACAACAACAATAACAACACTTTCGGGGTATCTGGAGAACAGTTTAGTTTGGTTTATTGCCCGCATGCTGCTCCACATTTTATGTGTCCCAAATGGAATTTACGTAGATAAATTGTTTGTAATTACCGTGGAAATGGCGAGAGAGGTAGAGACTCTAACAGTTTAGCTAGCTGTATAACAGTTCTCTCAATTAGAAGGGATATTGGGCACATATAAACAATTTTCTGCACTGTTTTGGTATCAAGCTCTCGCTCTCGCTCTCTGTTCAAGCATGAACATTGTATTAACGACCACCTTATTCGGGTCTCTATATCTATCTGCAATGTTTACGCCTTTATCTTCAAGTAGACTACGGGAGAGCATTAGGTTAACGATCGAGTCTAGGGACATGGGAATAACACTCCGTGGGATAGAGATAACTTATATTTAGAGGATGTTTATTGTAAGAAGTATGTTCCCAGCTGATAAAGAATTTTAAAGGCAGTTCACCAAAAAAGATGGGAAACTTAAGATCAATATATATTAAGTTTAAAGAACGAGATTTAGTAAAGCCTTAGTAGTAGTAGTAGTAGCAATTGTAGCAAAAGTGTCGAATTTATTTGACTTAAAGTGATACATAAAAGTGGAATCTAATTGTGGATCGGTGGTGTATGCCAGTTGCAAAGTAAATGTGCGATCAATAAATACATAGTGGAAACCAGCAATGTGGCCACCGTTATGGGAACGCCCAAAACGAAGAAATTTTTATACGTAAATCGGTAGCCCTGTTGATGGGCAACACCGGCTGCTATCACATTGGCCAAAGAACTAATTAGGTTGTTATTTTCGCCGAAACAAGAGCCGTAGACGATGGACCACATGAGTGGTGCAAAGGGTATATCGCAGTTCACGCTCAAATTGATGGCCTCGTTTACCATCATACTTTTCATTATTATGTTGGGCATGAAAGCGGATTCAAGGGCTGTCACCAAAGTCATCACTAAAATGCTGACAGCCAACTGTCGGTCCTTTTCTATACTGATGATAAGCTTATGAACCATTTTGATTGTCCAATATTCCATGCCCAGATAGCGAATCGACTTGAACAGTACAATCAGTGCAGCGAAAAATATCAGGGACCTCCAATCAATTCGCTCAAATAATACCTCTAACTCCTGCACGTTGCTCAAGATAAACAGAAGGATTACAGTGAAGAGCGATATCCAGTTTCGTGTGAGGGTGCTAAAGGTGTAATTTAATGGGATCAGGCACATAAGTAAGTCAAAGCCAAGGGCCACACCGCAAGCAATGAGCAGTGGTAAATTCGTCACTGTACACTTGGCTTTCATCTCGGATAGCGTCTCATGGAAATCCCTCTCAGTTCTTTCCATGCTCTGGTCGGTCTGGATCTTCTGCAACTGCTTAATACGCATCTGGTGATATTGACTTAAATGGGTACTGACTTTGGCCAATTTGTCGGCGTGAGCTTGAAGATCCGTTACAGATCCAAATGTTTTACTTGCGCCATATATTTTTTTTCGTAAAAACCCGTAGAGCACTGCGTAGGCAACCACCACACTAAAAATCACGCCCGGAAATATGTGCAAAATATATTCGCCATAACTGATGTGCTGCTTCTTGATATACGGATCGGCATTAATCACCATCATTGAGTGTGCAGTCAAAGGAGATAATGCGTTCCCAATGTTGGCAAACATCGTAATGCTCATGAGCACCATTGTTGTGCACAACGCTAATTTTTGACATAGCCGGAATGTAATTGGGCCCATTAGCAGTATCATTGTTACATTGTCGAGTATGGCAGACCAGAAGGCCGCGAAAGCGCACAGGATGAGTACAAGTAGCCAGATCTTACCACGTGACAGCTGATACGTAATGGTGGCTATGAAATGAAAGATAATCGTCTCCTCCACTACGATGACTATTAACATCAGGATGAAAATACGCATCAAGCAATCTGTGTCAATCCACCTTATAATATCAGTCAATGGAGGACGTGCGTTCATCATACAAAGCAATCCAATTCCACCCATCGACACCAGCAGGGCAACAAACGCACGATCCGCTAGATCCCATATGATCAGCACATAAAGAAACATAAGCAGCATTATTCCACCCGCAATTCCAATATACGAGGTAACCGGGTTATAATTGATGACCACAAATAGGGCCAATGCATCAGTATGATAATTTGTCAGTATAACATGCAGCTCATGAATTCCCCCGTCGCCTGTCGATCGCGTTTTTTCTGGTGAAGTTTTTCTTGCTTTTTTCAGTGTGAATTGCTTATTTATCTTGTGGCTCATTATATCCTGATTGTCAAGCAGAAAGAGAGGCCAAGATTCCGATTCCAAATTCGTTTCATTGGCGAACGCATCGAAACTTTCGACTTTAACTATAACTCGTGGATCTGAAGCAGTTACCCGGTCGGGATTTCCAGTCAGCATCTTATTGATAGGACCGGCAAATTCAATGTCTACATCGCTGTATTGTATTTTCTCTCTCGACTTTATCACATACCTGTTGTATGGCATCAAAGGCACGAGATAAGTACTTGGCACCTTCGGCGTAGTCGTGATAATATATACTGAAGTGTACACCCAGACTAATATAAATAAAGTGAACTTAACAATATTGCAAATTTTCCAACAAATTCTGGAACTATTCCCTTCCGTGTCCATACGATAGGTACTTTCAATAGTACCAAAATTAGCCATATGTATAAATAGTGGAGTAGATAGTGACTGTAAAATATATTGATAAAGACCACACATCCGACTTAGCTTTTACCACTTTTATTGGTAGTTTCTAGCAGCTAAACGATATATCTCCCATCCTTCCTTCCTTAAACAATTCAATTTACGATCGATTATATTCATGGCAGCTGTTCAAATTTTCAACTCAATTAATGACTCGAAATCTATGGCACATAACTCTATGATATACATACTAATTTTAACTAGTCGGAAAAATGCAAAACGAAAATAAAACATGTAAAAAAACTCTAGTCAGTGGTGCCCGACTAGGAGATCCCCTGAACCCAGTCCAATCTGCGTTTTTAAATATACTCAGTTATGTATTTATTAACACAGAAAAATCTAAGTTTGTATAATAAAAAAAAAAAATTTTTTTTTTGCCGGTATCCAAAATATAACAAAATAACATAATTTATAACTTGATTTTGATAAGGTTTTTAATCGATAACATTAAAACGGAAATAGTTATCAATTTTTTAAAACAAACTTGATATGCACGTGCGATACAGGGACATACAAAAACAAGTAAGAAAACTCTAGTCGGGGGTACCCGACTAGGAGATCCCCTGAACCCCGTCCGATATGCGTTTTTAAGTATATTCCGTATCTTGTATACATACATACAAACTTATTCAAAATTTAATTAAATTGCTAATCTTGCACTTTCACAATCAAATAGCATGTTTTTATTTTTTAAGAATTTAATATAATTTTTAAAGAGTAATAATAATTTAATAAAAGAAAAATAAAAATAAAATATTAAGAAAATACGACATAAAAATATTTGACATCGGCTGGGTTTGAACCCAGACCTGCAAGGCACGACGTGCCCCGCTTCTATCAACACCGCCACTGCACTGCTTAGACACGCAGTAGCAAATTTGAACTAACGGCAGTTTAGAATTATAACAAAATTCACGCAGTCAGCTGTTATTGTTGTGATTCTTAGAACAGACAAGAATGCTCGCATTCGAATGTCTCAATGAATGTGTGCACATGTATAAAAAAAACGAAAACAGGGGTGGGTTTCTGGTCACATGTTGCAATTGACAAAACGTTTTGTTTAATTACTTCTGTGATACTTAATGGATTTCAATGAAATTTTCAGCATATGATCTACATATTATATTGAATATCTTGCAGTTGTATAAAATTGCAAACTCATTCACATATTGGCTATATTTGCAATTAACCTTCAATTTGAAAATTTTTGAAAAATTTTGAACCAATATCCAAAATCTAACAAAAACCGAAATTGTATAAAATATAAATGAAACTAAATGCAAAATTTGGAGACTCTAGCTCCAAAGATGTAAGAGATATAATTTATTAACTTCATTTCGATAAGGTTTTTAATCGATAACAAAAGAACGGGAAAAGTTATCGAATTTCTAAAACAAACTCGATATGCGCGTGATATACAGGGACTTCCAAAAAAAATTTCAAGGCTCTAGCTCTTATAGGTTCTGAAATCGACGCGTTCACACATACGGACGGACGGACAGACGGACAGACGGACAGACGGACAGACGGACAGACGGACAGACGGACAGACGGACAGACGGACATGGCTATATCGACTCAGTTTGTCGAGCTGATCAAGAATATATATACTTTATGGGGTCTGCCACGCCTCCTTCTGCCTGTTACATACATTTGACATTTTAACAAAACCATTATACCCTGAATTCCCATTTTCAATGGGTTCAGGGTATAAAAATTTCAAGTCTCTAGCTCTTATATGTTCTGAGATCGACGCGTTCATACATACAGTTTGTCAAGAAACTCTTTACACTCTGAAAAAAAAGTAAATTTTTCGACTTTAGATGCAAAAATCATGGCAATTTTTTCAAATTAACGAACAATTTTTAATGCTAATCTGTTTATTAGTCATTTTTAAGCTAATTTCTAAAAAACAGGTAGCAAAAATAAAAATGTGTAACAAAATAATCAACAAAAACTAACATTACTCATTTTTCAAGCTGTCAAGAAACTGTTTACACATTGCGTTTTCCAATTCTTGTTTGCTCTAATTCTTCGAAACAACGGTGCTTTTCCGTAATCTATGCTTTTTCGTCTCTGCATGCTTATTTTGGCATATCTTTCAATATGATTTACAAATTTTGCTGAATACGCAAATAAGGGTGAATTACTCTAATTTTTTAAATACCTTGCAAGAGATTAGGCTTATTTTATTATAATCACCAGTTGGACTAATCTTATACAGAATTAGTTGAAGAGTTTTCTGTATCAAGGAAAGACACTAAAATCTTAAAAATCCAGCGGAAAACGAAGGCAGACTTGGAAAAATGGGTACAGGTGGGCGTAAAAGGAAGATTTACAGTCGGCTATACCGCTTAAGATTGGCCAAAAACCAAAAAATATCAATACAGAACTTTCACAAGGACCTTAAGGAAGAATGTGAAATAGATGTGTCACATGAAACAGTACGCCAGACCATCCTACGGCATAGGTTCTCTTCCAGAATGCTTTCAAAATTTTACAGTCGGAATGCAGTTCCTGCTTTCAATGCAGTTAATGCCATGCGCCGTGCTTTAGGTGGACCATTGTTGCAGTACAGCATTATTTTTGTTTCCTCGCAAAATATGAGGGTTTCCCAAATTTCTGCCGGCTGACTAATCATGTTCTCAGCAAAATTTAAGCGCTTTTCTGCATTTACCGATTAAAGCAGCAGTTTCTTTCTTGCACCTCTTGAAGAGTACCTATGCCGTTGGATGGCCATGATTATTGCATCCAAAGTCGAAAAATGTACCTTTTTTTGAGTGTGTAAAGAGTTTCTTGACAAACTGTATATACTTTCTGGGGTCTGTCACGCCTCCTTTTGCCTGTTACATACATTTAAACAAAACCATTAAGTCCTGCATTCTCATTTTCAATGGATTCAGGGTAAAAAAAACGTGAAAACATGATTAAAAGGACATGCTTAAAACGTTGGCTTTTAAATCAAACTGAAAAAAAACACATACGACTAATCAGGAAAACATTGTTAGTCAGTTTTCTGCCTATGCATACACTTCCATCAGTCAATCGGCGTTGGCCACGAGGTCATACAATTTTCCTCTACGCAATTAAAACAGTCCAGACTTTACGATCGATAGAAATGTCGTTTCCGACGAATCCAAGTGAATTTCATAAGATACAACAGATTCTCTGCTTAAGCAGTCAGAAATTATAAGCCTTCAAATGATACTGCGCTGTTCCCCACTCATCATCGCGTGGTCATACAGCAATCAACACAGTCGAAACTTTGTGACGGAGATATTTGTTAAGTGCATTCTTAGCCAATCTCTTCTACAATATAGTGCGCAATTTTACAATTTTATAAAAAAATATATATTTAATTAAGCAGCTCTCCCCAAATTGCAACAACTCGAACTATATATTTCAATATCCCATATACATACAGCTGTACTGATTTTATCTGTCATCGCACTTTATAAAAGCAACTTTTTATTTACTGAACATTAATGATGTATTTCGTACAGCAACGTCACTGTTTACCTTTCTGTCCGTCCGTTGTTTAGGTGTATTGTCCAGAATTCTTTTTCCATTCATCGATCGGGACATGCTACACAATTGACGTTGCATGAGAGACAGCTGTTTGACATGAATAGAAGCACAAGTTCTCATGGCAACTGGCCAGTTGAAGTAATTCTCAGCTCTACACGACAATTGGCCATTGATGCCAGTTTCCTCTTACTGCCTACGCTCTCAAATGGCAATGGGCGTGGTCAACAGATGAAAAGGGCATTGATGTCCCGTGATGAAATAGACGTTCAATTGCTGCTTATTTAAGTTATTTAACGTCACAGCTGTTCCAATTTTTTAACTATTAATAAACATCCAATTATAATATTATTTATCAGCGAGTTTTGCTTGGGCCACTTCCGCATTTCATCTTCCTACTTCTGTCTTCCCACAACTTTGTGCGGCAATTTCATTTTGTCATTAAAAAGTTTGCCAGCCAAAAAAAGAAAATGTTTGGGCCATGGAAAGTTTTCGCTGGCCAAAGACAGTGGGGGACAGTGCATGAAGGTTCTCAGGCTAGTGCCAAGTGAAAATTCCGTGTGCGATAAGCAGATAAATTGAAGCTATACTAGAGGATATAAGCGAGACAGGGAAACCATATTTGAAGAACTCGAAAAAGGTGATCTTATAGCCATGTTGATTGGCAATGCTAGCGGCTGCTACATTTGCGGTGGTGGAAAACAGGGTGCCATTGCCAGCGAAACATATCCCATACGAGAGAGCCCATATCATTGGTAGCAAAGGTATGTTAATCCGATCACTTAGGGCCACTTGAATGGTGAGCTTGAGCATCATTGTGACAATTGGTATACTCTCGATAAAAAGCGAGAAAAAAAGGCTAATCCACAGAACAAGAATTATGGATGTGGCGACCTGGTATTTGGGTTCCACACTCAAGATAAGAGAAATCGTGAGGTCAGTCAACCATTTGATAAAGCCCAGCTCCGAGCAAGCCTCGATGAGCACAAACAGTGCGCTAAAGAACAACAGCATCGACCAATCGATTTGCCTAAGCACAGCAGTCATGTCCTGAGTATCGTAGAGTATCAACAGCAGCATCGAAGCCATTAAAGCGGTCCAAGCTAGCGTGGCACCCGAAAAGAATGGAAACGAGTGCAGCGTAAACAGAATTATGGCAAATACGAAAGCAATTGTGCTCTTAATTAGTAACGGCTTGTCCACCACCTTGTATTTGGCCTCCATCATGGCGAGCGTTTCAATATAGTTCGATGCAGCCAAAATTCGAAAAACAGTTGATTCCGACTTCTTTTCACG
Organism: Drosophila leonis; assembly: GCA_035045365.1. Classification (NCBI taxonomy): domain Eukaryota; kingdom Metazoa; phylum Arthropoda; class Insecta; order Diptera; family Drosophilidae; genus Drosophila; species Drosophila leonis. The sequence goes on along the minus strand of JAWNPC010000948.1, from coordinate 5,662,510 downwards.
CGACTTCAAGTCTGCCATGCGCAATGTCGGATTTTGGGGAATTGGTCCCTCGCCAAATTTGTTAGCTCGCTTGGCTAAGTATTTCAACGAGTTAAGGGTTTGCTCTTCAGCACCGTCTGTCAACGTCTTGCGCAACATCAAATATAAATAAATCCAAGCAGCGAAAATGCTCAAAGCGACGCCCGGAAACATATGCATGACAAACGTGCTGAAATCGACGCCCTTATCCATGACATGTTTATTCGTTGCAATTATCATATTTGGTGGATCACCAATGGGGGTCAATGTGCCGCCGATATTCGAAAAGATTGCCGCACAGATCAACACGGTTGTGGTACGCAATCTCATGCACTCACACAGCCGAATCACAACGGGCACCAGGAGCATCAATATGGTCACCAATTCCAAGAATGCGGATAGTACTACGCTTATCAGACAGAGGAGGCCAACTAACAGCCAGGGACGACCTTTTGACAAACGGTAGGCCACCACCGAGATATAGCCAAAGACTCCTGTCTCAGATATAATGGCCACCATTATCATCATACCGAAGAGCAGGGCCAATGTATGCATATCGATCCATGATACAATTTCGGATATTGTTGGTCGATTATCAAACAGGGACAGAATTGCGATCGCGCACGATGCTAATAGGATGGAGGCAAATGTGGGATCCGTAATATCCGCAATGATAACTACACATAGAGCACAAAGCAATGTACCTGCTGCTATAACGCCATATTCTATCTCCAACGGAGCTGTATTACTTTTGACTTTGAATGCCAATATATCATCGATGGGATTTTTTAGTGACAAGTGAATGTGACACTCTCCACGTGAGGATAGAGTCGCCATATCTGGACTTTCAGCGTAACTCGGCTTCAACAGAAAGAACTTTTTCACACTTGCTAAATGCGAACGTGACTGGGCAGATCTTAGCAAATACACGGTCCAGATAGCCGACGACCATTCTGTCTTGTTCAATACAATATTGTAGACTTCCACATGGATTGATATAAATTTTTGTGAATCTGTTTTCAGGCGTGGATATTGGGTGGTCTCCTTATCGAAATTTCCTATCAACTCAACCTTTATCTTATTGCCTTTAAGCTTCCCGTCGATTTCAACCGTTTTTGTTGTATTCCGCTCCAAGGCTATAATTTTCTCATTTGGAATCGGTGTTGGCGCCATACACGTAACAATTATACAAAATAACCACATGAGAAGAAATATGATCATCTTTGTAGTTAAGCATGCGTAACGCAGAATGCGACGGCGACGAGCTTGCTTTGCAGTTAAGTCGATTGGCTCATCGTTAAGATGTGAATGACGAGTATGATATGAAGTTGAGGAATTCATATTGTACTGGATCCCAAATTCTCAACCAAGTTTTTAACGATACTCATCTGAATTTAGAATAGTTCTGACATTTTCCTTTTCCAATACTCGAAATGCCTACTATGTAATCTAACCTATTCGCAGCTGGAGTCCGGAATCAGAAGTATGGAAAACCAGAGTACTTGCTACTAGAACTGAGAAAAAATAACTTACTTTAGCAACCTAACATATTTTTATCTTCAAACTACAATATTTTTTACTGGACTGCAAAGTACAACAAGTTAGCTATAGATTCTTATCGATATTTTATTTAAAAAAGCATGTTGGAGTGTTACAGCCAGGCGCTACCGACTGCATAATACTCATTCACGCTCCAAAAACATTTGAATCTTTTTTTGTAAACGAGTCAGCAGTCAGCAGAAGTCACTAGCTTAACTGCCCCATTTTAGAGCTCTAACTCCAATGCATTGGAAGACATATTTTTTTCCGCTTTGCCGCGCCCCCAAGAGACATATATATCAATTCCGACCAATCCTTGGGGATAAGGAATCAAAACTGTGGAAATTGCAGGAAACAGGGATTTTTTGGTCTTCGTTGAAGGAGGTTAATAATAACTAAGTTTTCGAATTTATAAGTTTCTAGATTTAAAACTTAAGGAGATATAGATTTTTACAGTTTGCCACGCCCCTATGGGCGTAGATACATCCACTATATTTTCCTGATCTTGGGCTGTCAACCCGTGCATATAATAAGTTATAGCGTTACTGAGATACCAGATATGGAGTTCCCGATTTGCCACGCGCCCTTTGGGTGTATCGGGAAGATTTTAACACTATCAGACGAGGATGCCCACGATTATAAATTCAAAATTTACCGTCTCAAACTTCTAGCGGCAAAGTGGTTGGCGTTCATATGGAAAGACGAAAGAGATTGCGCAAAACTAATATACTCTAATATACTGAATGAGTATAAGCACGGAGAGTACGGTATATTAAATTAAATTTCACCATTCAGGTTCAGGCGGAAATTGTCTCAAATCGCCGTTCTGATCGAGAATATATATTTTATATAGGCTCGGACCCACCTCCTACTCCTCGAACAAGGCCATTACACCCACCTCTTCCTATTTTAATCAGATGTTTGCCCGCAACATATACTTTATGAAAAGCATTAAGCTCACTACTCCCATTTTCAATTAGTTTAGAGTGTTACAAGTCTCACAATCAAATAGTTTGATGAGCATTCGATTTCGTAGGATCCTGGAATTTAGACTAATTGGTTGATCGGACAATGAATTTAAGGAAGTTTTCGTTTCAGTCTAGCCTACTTAATTATGTTTATCTCGCATTGGCTTATAATTAAATCAGGAGGCAATAAGCTCTCGTCCCTACACACACACACGCAGAAAATATGAGCCATACATGCATACATATTCAGATGTGTATCGCACATAATTCATCGTCATCCGTTTGCTACGTTATGAATTACATTTCAATGTGCTTCAACGTGCTCATCATTTATTAAAGAGACTCTACTGAAATGCCAATAAGATGAGCAGCAGCAGCAGCAGCAGCAGCAGTAGCAGGAACAAGTCCTTGGCGAATACCTTTGCTGCAGCCGCTGCTGCACAGGAAGCTGAAATTCTGTTGAGAACGTTGCGCAGCGTCGATTGCAATTTCCGTTTGTCACATTTGTCTAAATGGAAATTTATGCATCTGGCTCACTTTTGATTCCCAACGAGGACGAGGACTATCAGCCCGTTCGTTCGACCTACCTGCCCACCTGCCCACCTGCCCACTTGCCCGTTTCCCCGCCTGACTGTCTGAGTAGTTAATGCTTTATTCACGCTCGAATGCCTAATGAAAGAGTCATTACACTCATTCATTCGTTCATTCATTCGCGTTGTTCCTTCATTCATTCATGAGAACACGTGTGTTTTGTTCTTTTTATCCCGTGCCTAATTAATTGATTTTCACTGAGGCGGTTTCAGCGTGGACTGCATTAATCATACGCCCTGTTAACCCACACCAAACCATAATTAAGTGAATACATGCCTTTCCTCGCGGCTGTTAACTATTTGCAAAAGGTTGACTATGCTGTGGGGGTTAGAGAAAAATAGATAGAAGAAGAGAGGGGGAAGAGAACAAAGAATGAATGAATAAAAGCTATATATGAATGAAGAACTTTAATCAGTTTTTATTTATATTAATAGAGAAAGGCGATTGCATAAATATTTGTTGAACAGGTTTGCTTCTAGATGGACTTTCGTAATCAAACTTTTACAGCGTAATAACGACATTCATTTGTATGTATTTGCCAAAGCACAAGTCTCTAGTATTTGAAATACGTTTTCTTCAAATCGACTCAGTTTGTCGAGCTGATCAACAATATATATACTTTATGGGGTCTGCCATGTCTCCTTCTGCCTGTTACATACATTTTCACAAAAACATTATACCCTGATTTCCCATTTTCAATGGGTTCAGGGTATAAAAAGGAAGGAAATTCAATCTTCTGTTCGCAAATTAATTATCAGCCTTCGAAGTGATAAAAAATCATACGATGAAATCGCGGATATAGTAAAATTAAAAATAAAATTTATTATGTTTTTGTTGTTATCTATGGTAAATGAATTATGAATTCAATTTTTTTTTTTTTTTAAATAAACTTATCTATTAAGCCCCCAAATAATAGCTTACCGACTTTTTTAATTTTTATTGCAAAAGCCCGAAATATCGCAAACTTTGTGCTGTATGTTCACTTTTTTCCTTGACTGTAGGCTCTAAGATCGACGCGTGCATACATACGGACAGACGGACAGACAGACAGACGGACAGACGGACATGGCTATATCGACTCAGTTCGTCAACCTGATCAAGAATATATATATTTTATGGGGTCTACCACGCCTCCTCCTGCCTGTTACATAAATTTGACATTTCAACAAAACCATTATACCCTGATTTCCCATTTTCAATGGGTTCAGGGTAAAATAACGTTAAAGTCGAGCGCTGCGGAATAGACAGGCATTGCACAAAACTAAGAGACTCATTTCAGTTCGTGAATGAGTATAAAAGAAAACAAAATTTTATCAAGAAAACACAAACCTGCTTCGTATACACAGAGTTGTTGGAGAACGACACTCTCGCACTTTACAGTTGTTTGGCATTGGATAAGCACAAAGAGCGTCTCCGGTGGGTTTACTCGGCATTGCGCTCTTTGCAAAAGCTGCAACAATACAATTCTCAAATGGCTAAAACTTGGAAAGAGTAGCAAGGCGATGACGAACGAGCAGTCTATAGCGAAGTCTCCTGATGATAGAACCAGGAGGTGTTTGAAATAGCTATACATACAACCTGTCCACATTTTGTGTGCTAAGCCGGTAAGGCCATTTACAATAATATGTTGAATTTATACAAATTACTTTTTTTCTGTTCTTTGTTTTGCAGAGCTCCATCTCTTATTGCATGGTTTACATATGTATGTATATACAATATATCTTCTACAGTTTTACAGCCACATCTAATGGGGGTGGAGTCTATTGGGGATTACATACAGAAATGAATATTCGTAATGCAAAATATAATATTGATAATTGATTATTATTATTTATTTAAGATACGGAAACATAATTCAACCCGGCAACAAGCTAGAACGACTTCGTATATAAATTATGCATGATTTATGTATGTGGCAGCGAGTATCATATGCAAGATATGTGAACACGCGAGCAGCTATTCTACTATATGTATTGTATTTGTGTATGTAAGTATATATAGTAGATGTATATATTATACAGACATAGATTATATAATGTCAAGTTGTGTTGAATATGCTTAATACAATGAGAAGGAGGCTGCTGATGCTGCTGCTGCTGCTGCTGTTGCTGCCAACAGGACTTTACGAGAATCAATTAAAGTAGCTTTTTGGCCATGGCTTTGCCTTTGACATTTCCAGCTTAGTTGGCCCGTCTCTGACAACTTGACAGTTTTATTGTTGGTCATTTACCAATGGCGAACAAGGCCCGTCCTGACCTCTGTGTCCGGATATCTCCGCGGTAGATAACGCTTAATAAGGCATTAAATAAATAAATAATTGTTTTGCACCAAGTCAAGTTCAACAAATTCCTATAAATTGGCAGCTACAAGCACAAAAAGCCAGATCAGAGTAAAATCGTACGAGCATACAGAAAAAATCTAATTTATGTTGTTAAGCAAAATAGTTTGTTTTTTCACGAATAATAGTTTATATGGCAGCCTTAATAAGACAGTATAAAACAAATCAATTTAAATACTTTGCTTAGCAGAAGCATGAGATTGTCCGAACTGAACCGCACTTCCTCCATTCCGTACTTAAAAGTCTGACGGAGGCGTGGAAGACCTCATAAAGTATTTATATTTATGATCAGGACATCGAGCTGAGTCGATTTAGCCCTGTCTGTCGGTCCGACTGTCCGATTGTCCGATTGTCCGTCTATCCGTATGTCTGAACGCGTCGATCTCAGAACATATAAGAGCTAGAGACTTGAAATTTTTTTGTAGGTCCCTGGATAACACGCGCAGGTCAAGTTTGTTTTAAAAAATCGATAACTATTTCTGTTTTAATGTTATCGATTAAAAACCTTATCAAAATCAAGTTATGAATTATGTTATTTTGTTATATTTTGGATACCGGCAAAAAAAAATATTTTTTTTTCTGTCTGTATATCTACGATCTCGTAAACCACAATAGCTAGAAACTATCAATTTATGTTGTTTGATATGTATGTATGTATATGTATATATAAGAAGCTCAGAATGATTAAAGAAGCAGCTCCTCCCAGGGGTCAGGGCATCTACTAATCGGGAATCCCGACTAGAGAGAGCACTTGGTCTTTTCAAATGTTATTTATTTCAATTATTTTTATTGTTTTATTTTTAATTTTCAATTTTTTTTTCATATTAAAGTTAGTTCGACATATTTTTACGTAATTTTAAAATATCTCATTTGTTGCAATCAAAGTTTAAAAAAATATATCAATTACAAATTTACCTTAAATAAAATTAGGATTATCTCAATTTTATTTTTTTCTTTCAATTTGGGTCTAAAAATATAAAAGGTTGTAAATGATTTATAGCATCTAATCCTTACTTATATAACTCAGCCAAATTATAAATAAATAATAAAAAAAATATCAAAAATGGTTCTACAGATTCATTCATATTTACCCATTAAAAATGGGATGTCAGGGTCCGTCCGTCCGTATGAACGCAGTGATCTCGTAGAGCTAGAAATCTGAAATGTAATAATTTTTTTTGTAAACTCATCCCATTTCCTTATTATCATTAAAAATCGAGCATTTCTGTTCGTTTCTTAAGCGTAACTTATGAACCGTAAAAGCTAGATATTTCAGATTTGCTGAGTATGTTCATGTAATAAACACAAAGATTTTGTAATTTTTGATCTGGGATGCCAAGCCCCCTTCCCCCCAAATTCGCACAGAACGTATTTCAAATACTAGAGACTTGTGCTTTGGCAAATACATGCATATGAATGTCATTATTACGCTCTACAAATTTGATAACGGAAGTCCATCTATGGATCTTCGCAGAGATCAGAGTATCTCCTAGTCTAGCAGTCTCGACTGGAGCACTCTTACTTGTTTTCGAATTCTATTTCTGTTTAAACAGAAACCAATTTTAAAAGGCTCAAGATTAATTCATAGGTTTTAAAATTTAAATAAATACTCCACTTAATTTTAAGCACATAGTTTCTTATACAACGTGACTTACTCATATAATTATTTAGGGTATCATGTCGCATTGCCACTGAAAAACTAAAATACAGAATTTTAATAATGAATCAATAATAGAAACGAATTAATTTAAGCGGCTCCATAATCTAAATACAATACAGAACTTCAGTAATACACCTATAAAGTGTCAATAACTTAAACAGTTGATGCCAATAAGAATTCAATGCAAACATTGACCAACTTGATAAATGTTATTCACACCAAAAGTTCATTATGCGGACGGGGCACGTATCCAGAGTGTGGCAAGTCTCAACAAATGTTTGTTGCCTCCTGCAAAGAGATTGACCTAAGGTCTCTGCTTACATAAGAGCAGAAACAGAAAGCTAATGTTTGAATCTTCCAGCTGAGGCTTGCCAAGCATCGCTAACGCTTCTTACGATTAACGTTTGATCCACACTCGTAACACCTTTGTTAAACCAGCACAAGTTTATTATATACACTATATATGTTATATATAGAAATAAAATATCCAATTTTATTGAAAATCCCAATATTTATTTCTCTTGTTTTTTTATTATTATTTTTATACTAAAATTGATATAAAAATGAATTTATAGTCAAACAGAGACTCTGTGTGCTTTCGTCTAATAGTTTAGAATAGAAGAGATTTCTATATATATCAAATAAAATCAAATCAATTATCCGCTATAATTATACAATAAAACTAAATAGATAAAATTATAAATTTAAATTCAATTGAAAATGAATTGATTTTTCCTCATTCATAGATATTAGAATAGAGAGATGATACAGATAACTCTAGAACTAATCAAGATATTAGAATATACTACTATAGTTGAGTTTTTAATGACTTCTTCTACTGGCTATACATCTATATGTATGTTATGTTTCAAGACGAAAGTATATAAAAATTTCTATTAAATATTCATTTATCTATTTGCTTTATTCTCTATAAGGTAAAGGTACACTTGATAAATGCATATGATATACATAGCTCGAAGACTAATGCTAAATGCAGAGCTCTTTCCTTTATTTACTTATATTTTTTTGATATTGTATTTCCCGTTTCGTTTATTGAACTGTCGCTCGACCTGCATAACCTGTGTTGAACCCGGACGTGAACTGGCGACTTCTTAGCTTTTTTTCGTTGTGCACGCGCAATGCTATCAAACAGCTCTGAAGGTAGAGGAATTATTATTATTATTATTGGCGAGTTATATAACAGACTGGGCCGATTCTAATTGCACTTACAATCGAGCAGCAAAGCGTAATCATGAATACAAAAAACGAGCTAATGAGTAGGGCGCCGCGACACTGCGACGTCAAATCGATTAGGAGGCCCACCTTTTTATTCACCTGTCCGGGCATTATAACGGTATACTCGATGTTCTCTTTAAAGCGCTTGAACTCTGAGGCAGCAGTGGAAGCATTATGATTCCCAGCTCGTTGCATCATTGGACTGTTCACTGTAGTTGTATTTGTAGTAGATTCTGTTGTCGATTCAATTTGTCGTCGCTTTCGGCCGTGGCCCGAGGGCTCGTAGAGATCGACACAGAAATCAGGTGTGCAATCAGTCATGTCAATGCAGGCCTTGATCTGTGAGTGTATCCAGAGTGTGGCCTTCTCCTTCATGGAGCTGAGCAAAAAAGCCTCAAAGTCGAGAAACACCTCGTTGGGTCGATCGCGATATTTGGCCGGCTGATGGGGAATGATTGTGGCCAACTCCCGATTGCGGCAGCCATTATGCACCAGGGAAACAGCGCCAGGTGCAAGTGGATTCTCTGATTGATTATGAGACCATACAGGAATCATGCATAACCAAAGCTACCCGCCACTTACCCGGATCTGGCGACACAGTCACCTCCATCAGCTTGACATACTTCCACACCGACTGGCTGATGCGCGCTCGCAACTGCAGCTTGGTGCCCAGTGGCACAGCCTGGTCCACTGTCTGATCATTGTCGCCCAGCAGAGAGCCCGGATCATTCGAGGAGCTAACTGGATTGTTGGTGCCGCTGACACGTGCTATGGGCGGCGCCTCCTTATACAGTGCGACCTCATATTCCAATCGATTCGGCATCTCTTCAACTATGCCCGAGACACGTGCACCATGTGGACTACAAAAAAAACACAAACATATATAAATGACGATGTGAATGATTCTTCTAAAGCTCTACACACAAGGAGCCCGCGAAGCCAGCTGCCTTATTCTCTATGATAGTTGGCTCTGGTGGCTTGCACATGATGATTAGCTCCTGATCCGATTGCATCACAACGCCAGGAAATTGCGGAAACCAAATGCGCACGTGAACAAAGCCCTAGAAAACAAAATTAGAGTCAATTTATGGAGTTGGTAAACAGTGAAAGACCTAAACAAAAATAACAAAGAAATAGTTTTTTACTAGTTTCTGGATCTTCAATAACTTGACTATAAAAGCTGTCGAAGATATAGCTTTTTCCCATTCGGCACGCCGCCTAGGGGCGTAGGTCAAGTGAGAGCTTTAACGGTAGCCCAGCTGTAAATTTTAGACTTTCTAGCTTTAACAGAAAATACAGTGTTTTTCCCATTTTCCCCCCAGTTGGCCAGTTGGCATATCCCAAAAATCTAAACACTATAAATTGAGGGTGCTAAGGAATATATATATATATTATATGTTCCAAACTTATTTGTCTCTAGCTTCTATAGCGTCGTTCATGCACGGAAGGGCCAAGTGACTGAACATTGCACAAAACCAATATACTCTTTTCGATTCATGAGCGAGTGTAATATATGTTAAAAATGTTATTTTTAAAATGTTCTACATACGTTTCTTTTGAGCACGCCACAGCGCGTAAAATCGTTGATTCTTAATTGATATGTTCGCTCATCCTCATCGCTAGTGTCCTTTGAGATCAGGCAATGCGGATTTAAGTCCTTCAGTCCACTTCGATCATCCGCAAACATGGGAACGCCCTTAAATCCAGCTGGCCTCTTCAGCGTTGCCGTTATCAGATCTTCAGTCTCGGAGCCCGAGTTTGAAAATGTGCATTGAACATCAGCGACTGTTCAATTAAATAAATGTTATCATTATATTATGCGATTTGTTCGACTTACCTTCATAGTCCTGGGCAGTGCAGAAACATGGAAGAACCTGTGAACAGAAAGGTGATTGAAAGGGTTATTGAAAAGTCTACATCTGACTAAGCGATACTCTATTAACAGCTTATACTGAGACTCTAAGCGTTATGAAATGGGTTGTCCGAACTTTATTGGCCGATTTATATAATTTTATATCTTAAACGGCATGACACATCCGTTTTTTGTCATTTCCTTTAGAGTCGTTTAGTTAAAAAGTATGATGCTAATACATCCCATTTAATGACAGCACGCATTCGTACTTACAATTAATATCATAATTCTTATGTGATGGATTTTCACAAACATTTTTACGAAGATAAAAATGAAAACTGATTGAGAAATATTCAAAGAGCGCTTTAAAGCACATCCAATCGGTTGAAAAGTAAGTTGCAGAATGAAACTGGAGTAGCAGTTGGTAACTTGCAATTACCTTGATCTTGGCTGCGTGAATTCTAGTTCAATACAATTGCAACATTTACGTAGACATATGTGCAGAGCCACACACAAACGTATAATAACCCAAACAAACAAACAAGTAACAAAAAAAGTTAATGTGGCGCGCTTCAGCGCCCACAGTGGTGGCGAAAATATTGGTACATATTTGCAAACACTGTCTTTGCTGCAAGAAACTTAAAAGTAAAAAATGTTTTTGTTTTTAGCGTGTACAGAAAACAACATTTTTTTTCAAATATTTGCTAGCAATATTTTATGCACATCTGCTGTGCACTATTGGTCTAAGCACATACAGCTGTGTCCAAAATGTTAGCATAGCATTTGAAAATATTTTTATCGTTAGTTTTGCTTACAAATAAATGTTGCTAATATTTCAACAATACGTATTGCTCACTATTCAAATGAAGATATGTACATATGTATGTATATAGTTGTACTTTTTATTCTATTCGAATATGTGTTGTTAATACAAAATATTATTTCGTATGCCACCATGTCAACATACAGTGGTGGCCCAACTAACACAGCTTTGCAAACCATATCTGTCATTCAAATTTGCTGCAATAACCAAAAACTTCATAAATAAAATATAATTTTTCCTACAATACAAGCTTATTAGGAAGCATATACAAAATGTGGATTATTGCCTTTATTATTTCTTTTATTCAAATATGACAATGTCCATCTGCATTTTTTCAAGTCTGCATAACAGCTGTTATTAGTGTGCTATCGATATATACTATCGATTACGATTGGAGTGAGTGAACTTATTTGTGTTTTTTTGTAAGTCCCATCACATACGTATATGTAACTTCTTTTCGTTTTTTTTTTTTTGTTTTTCTTTCTTGCTTACGAAATATCTTAGAACTGAGCAGACTGTGTTACAAATTATTTGTTTAAGCTATGATTTTTACTGCCTAGGGAGCGACACATCTCAGCCTCAAAAAACCAGCTGTTTTGCGGAAGATTTTGCGATTCAGTTTGATAAAAACAAGAACAAATAACACCAGCAGGGAATTATGTTCAGGAACGCCGGCAGTCGATTATTTCGTGGCTTGCACGTAAGTGAAATCTAGTGCAGCTGAAATGTGAATTATTTGTAATGCATCCCAACATTAATTCAGGGAAAATGCAATACGCCAGCGCAGCATGTGAGGGGTATCAATTTGATACCCATGGTGGTCGAACAGACGGGCAGAGGAGAACGTGCATATGATATATTCTCTCGTCTCTTGAAGGAGCGCATCATTTGCCTAATGGGCAACATTACAGATGATATCAGCTCCACGGTCGTCGCTCAATTACTGTTTCTTCAATCAGAGAATGTGAACAAGCCCATACACTTGTATATCAATTCACCCGGTGGCGTGGTTACGGCGGGCCTTGCAATCTATGACACGATGCAGTATGTGAAGCCACCGATAGCGACGTGGTGTGTAGGACAGGCATGTTCGATGGGTTCTTTACTGCTGGCAGCTGGAGCACCTGGCATGCGCTACTCTTTGCCCAATGCACGAATCATGATACATCAGCCGTCCGGAGGTGCTCAGGTAAAGCCGACATTTCCGAGCTAATAGAATGAATGATTTCATCCGCTAATTGAGTCGCACTTGTTTTGCAGGGTCAAGCCACGGACATACTTATACATGCCGAGGAGATTATCAAGATAAAGCGTCAACTAACGAATATATATGTGAAGCATGCTAAGAATTGCTATGATGAGATGTGTTCGCGTATGGAACGTGACCATTTCATGACCCCGGAAGAGGCCAAGACCCTAGGCATAATCGATCATGTGCTTGAGCATCCACCAGAAACGGTATCAGACAGTGGACCAACATCTGATGGCGGACCAGCAACAGGCAAGCTAATCTCCGAAACAAGTACAGAGAAGAAGAGATCCAAGCAGCAGTCGGGCTAACTTATTGAATTTTTGAATTTCCGAAACCAAATTTGAATTTTAAATTGTAACTAATTGGAAAGGCCACATTAAAAATTCATAAAATATTCAGAAATTTAGTCTCAAAATTTCAAAATAAATGATCAACTCAACTCAAAATAAATGACAAACGCTTGAAGAGACATGTGAAAACCTGTAAATGTAGTCGTCATAATAATGTATATATAGATAAATAGTTGAATGCCGGAGGAGTCCAAAGGGAATAGAACTAATCTTGACTTTCACTTGATACTTTTCATAGAAAATTTAAACTACAAATTGTAATTTGTTACTAAAAATATCACTAAAATACAAAATTCAAAATCCAGTTTTCATGAAAAACTTTATTTAAATGCTAATTCATTTTATACTGCGCACCTATGTAAATGTTGGAATATATATCCTTTATCATAATCATAATATAGTATATATATTTCAAATCATTTGGAGCAGTATTACAAATCGGTTTTATTGCTTAGTTTAAAAAACTAATGGCTGTATCAGATATAGACGATACAATTTTTGTGTTCACACATGCTTATTACATTATTTATCAATAAAATTATAATATTCATAGAACAGCGCGCGCTATAAAAGCACAATATTTAAGTCTGGTCCATGGCAATGTCTGAATTGCCAGTAATGGAATCCTTCTGCACATAATCGTAGATTTTACACAGTTCCGGAGTCTCTTTAATTGACTTTAAAAAGTCTAGTAACTGCTGATTTTTATCTACAAATGAAGTTCAATCATTAATTGGCATTTCTTTTAAGATATCTGATTTTAGATACTCACTTGCTTTGGGTATTTGAGAGAGCGCAGATACCGCTCGTAGAGCAGAGCGCTTTAGTTCGTCTTGTTTCTCGTACTCTTGCTTCACCGAATTAGCCTTTACCTTGTGGGTGCAAGTGTCACGCAACTGTTGAACGAATTGATCAAGTCCTATTTAAGGAAATTATAATTAGCATAGATTTTCTTGATTTAAAAGGTGAATCACATACGTAGCAAAACCTTATCTGGACACAAAACGGCCAGACGCGCTGTCATGAGGTACGTCAACATTTTAATATCATAATGATCACACAGGCCAGCCTGAACGTGATCCATGAACTGCATAACATCCACACGATCCAATCCTTGTTCGAGCAACGTATACATGCATTCGAATGCCGCTTTTCGTATATCCAATCCGTCATCTACAGTGTGCTTAAAGGGACCCATTTCGACTTCACGTATGAGCTCACTCTTGACCTTCGTCTCAGAATACAGCCAGGGCAGCAGCGTGGGCAGCAAATCACGGACCAAGCTCGGCTTATTGTGCACAGCCGAATTGAAGGCGACCAGAGCGACGCGACGTACTTGCGGATCCGGATCACGAAGTGCGAATAGAAATTCACCAATGCTTTGCTTTAGCAGCATGTCAATTGGTTGCGGCTGGTCGGATATGGTGAATTTAACGGACGACACTACAACAGTGCGCATTGTAGCACTCTCGGAACGGAGTGCTTGCTGCAATTGAGGTAACAACTCCTCTGGATTGACGAGCACAAGCTTTCCCAAGCACTCGGCCACCACGTTGCGTGAACCTTCTTCTGAGCACTCACAATGCTTAAACAATTGTGCCCATATCGATGGCACTGATGGCAGCAACTGAGCTAGCCCGTTGGGCGTAACAGAAAGCGAGGAAATGACCTCTTTCAATGAGTGGAGCAATAAATATTGTCGCTTAGGCTGTGCCTCGATCTCTTTCAAAATGAGCGGCAAATATGTTTGCAAGCTACCCACAGAGACGGCGCCTAAAGCATGCGAGGCTGCCGCTTTCACATCCTCGGAGGTGGCACCGAAGCATTCAATGATTGTCTGTGGCAGCACTTGAATGGAGCTCAAATCGAAATGTCTGCCAATTTCGCCTATTGTCAGCAAGCAGAAAATAATCTGTGTATCCTTGTTGCTACGCTTCTGTAGCTCAGACATCAGCTGGGTTGCCAATGGAGTCGCCACCTGCGGACACTGCTGGGTCAGCGCCGCAATACACTTGGCCGACGAATGATATGCCTGCTTGTGCAGCTGCAGCTGTTCATTGGGATTCTTGGCTGCCGGATCGCTGCCCTTTAGGACAGGCTCCATTAACTTAGAGACGAGCGAATGATAGTCTAGCCCAGAGAGCTGTGCCTGTACCAAAGCTTGGAATAGATCCAAGGTACATTGCAATGCAGTGCCCTGAAAATGAATACAATTATTGCGTTATGCTTCGTTGTGACTCATTGTCTATATATAAAGCTAAGCTACTCACCTGCAACAAGGGCGAACGCACTAAAATTAACACCGATGGCAAAAACTTCTCATGTATACCAACCAAAGCTTGGGGCTGGCGACGAGCCGTAGTACTGAGTAAAGTGAGCGAGTATTGAGCCACATGCAGATCGGAATCGGAGATAAGTCCGGGTATTTCGACGATGGCAGACTGCAAAACACTTGGCTCAAAGTTCGACGAATAGTTGATGACAATCTTATTGATAAGGTCCAGGGAGTGCAGCTTCAAGGCACGATGATTCTTGCGCAGGAAGGTGCCCAAAGTCGGGAGCACATCGTGAAGAATGGGCGAGAGGTCGATACGCAGTGGAGAAGCAGCAATCATGGTCAAAGCTTTAACGCTGCTCAATCGTGTGACTTCGTTCTTTAAACGTTCCATAAATATGGGCAAACAGACGTCTAGTTCGCTCTTTAGCAGATCACCCATGTTGGCAATGATTTGACCCATGCAGGCGATGGCTCGTTCCTTCACCTCTTGATCGACATCGGTGACCTTTAGCTTCTGCAAGGTGCATGCGTACACCTGCCCCACAAAGGGCGTAACATCGAAATCAGACTTGACTGCATTGTTGCCCAACGGACGAACCACCTTGACCAGCTGCTGCAGCACCAACAGCGCTTCGGTGGCAATCTTGTAGAACGGATCGAACACCGATGTCACCACCAGAGGCACCAGCAATGGAATATGCGGATGGAACACATGTGGCTGATGACCCTGCAGCAAAGAGCAAAGGAAGCCCAGAGACTCGATTTTCATGTTGCTCGTGGAACCCTTGTCGTTCAGCGAATAGCTAATGCCCGGCACAATGCTCTCTAAATGGGGACCAAGTGCGCCTGGTAGACTATTCAACAGTTCACGCAGCAAAAGGAAACAATCCTGACGTGTTTTCATCGATTTCTCTCGCATCAACGGCTGTATGGCTTTAATGATCTGCGGCAGCTGTTCGATTAGCAATAGAGTCGGTCCAGATACCTGATCCATGGAGTCGGGATCATGCGCAATATCATCAGCAGGACGTGTATTACGTAGCAGTGCAACGTACGCATGAAATATATCAGATTTAACATTCTCCTCGCGTTCCTTGAAGCGAGCTATCAATGCTGGACTCAGTGTACGATAGAATTCCTCAAGTAATTCCTGACGTGTAGCAATCAAAACTTCGAGACATTTAGCCGCTGCACGGCGAACTTTCCAGCTCATATCGTCATCATCGCTGTACTCCTCGCTGTCCACATATTCATCCTCTTCGGTGTCCATGGCAATGCCTGTGTCACCGTCATCGGCCTCATAGTTGTAGTTGGGATCGTATGTGACGTACTTTAGGCACAATTCGAGTATCTGAATTTAGATCAAATTAAATGTTTACTTTATCAATGACTTCTTATTCGCTGGGTCTCTTATGTGGCATACCATGGGTATATGTGGATTAATGGCGTCTGGGCAACGCAGCACAAATGCCTCACAGGCTTGCAGACAAAACTCGCGTAACTCATCATCATCCCGCTGGCTATATTGCTTTAACAAGAGCATCGAGCGGTCAATATGATTGCACAATCGATGACCAGCCTGGCGACTAATGGGAAAGAAAGAAAAGGACTAAAAATGTGCAATGATTTTCTTCATCAGCAATCAATCAAAATACCAAATAGAAGCCAAGCATTGTATATAGGTGCGCACAGCACCAGGATTTTGTGGGTTCTCCAGACCCTCCAGTAGATGATCGACAACTCCGTTGTACGCATTGCTATTTGCTTGTATTAGGAGCACAGAGAGCGCGACAATTGTGCGCTTACGTACGGCTTGACGAGGTGAAGCCAGCTGTGGATTTAGAGCCTTCAATATGGTGCTATGAAAGGGCACCAGAAACTCCCCGAAGCGTGAAAGCAAATCCGACAATATGTCTAGCGACTCCAACTTAACTGAAACATCCTCCTGCAAGGGAATTGCTTTACCACAGCGTATATATATAATTCAAATTTGTTTCTACCTTCTCAATGGCAATACTTAGTTTGCCAGTTATGCGCTGGCATACATTGGGGGCCAGCGAATTGGAAGATTGGGGCAGTTCGGCAATGACAGTTTTTAGGCCAATGCTTGAGATGTCACGCAGCTGCTCCACATTGGACATCATGTTGCCACACAGCGAGTCGACAATTGTCTCCACCTGATTCTCTTTTACTTTATTGACCAATGGGCCGAGACATTTCACAGCCAAATTCTGCACTTCACCGTTTTTATCCTCGAGTAACTTCAGCACCATACGAACCACCTTTTTCTCCGACTCATCGTCCAGTATAATACTGTCCTTTTGCAGTTCCGTCATTAAATCATTTGTTGCCATGAATCGAAAGTCCTTGTCCGTGGATGTCATCTACATCGCAAAATATATACACAATTGTAAGTGTGCCTTACCTACTGTCTAATGCATATTCTGTACATACTTTTTCCAGTAAATTTGCGATTTGATGATATTGATGCGACGCCATGATCTATATATTTGCTTCAACGGTATGTATATAAATATATATATATATATATTTATTTATATATATATGAGATTATGTACACGGTAGCCGATTACCAATATTGTGACCGCCTCACAAATTATGTTTTGTCTTAGACAAAATAAAAGGTCTACTCAATTTTTTTTTTCCGGCACAAAAATTTGCGTGTTGGAACTGGAAAATGCATAAGTAAAATGATATTATCGATATGACTCAGTTTCGTGTGCGATAGTACGTTGTATGTCATATCGATTAATTTCATTCGATAACAATGAATTATTGTTAACATACCTATATTTTCAACGATTACCCAACTCTGTGAAATTTAAAGTATACAAAAATGATGAAATGATTAAAAATGATTGCGCGGTTTCGCCAAATTTTATTAACACGTTACAGGTTTGTTAGCTACAAAGAATCCAACTGAATGTCAAAAATTTTATATTTACATATAAATCAATTCATAATATTTCCCAGCCAAAGCCTTTATGAAATAATAATCATAAGTTGAACGCTCAATTTGATTCATCAAAACCAAGCAAACATTTGTTTAAAGTGAGACCTCGATAAGTTCAACATTTTCAGCCAATTTCACAACAGAGTTATCCGCTTCTTTAACTTCGCCAATAACAAAAGCCTTTTGAACTCCATTTGTCATTTTTGCAAACTCCGCGCAGAATTCTTCAGCTGCTTCAGGGCTCAGGCAAATGAGTAATCCACCAGATGTCTCAACGGCTTTACCTGCTTTCAGTTTGGTACATTGGCCAACTAGCTCGCCAAATTTCAATACGTTTTTAATAATAGGCAATTTATGAATTTCAAACAAAAGCGACTGCTTCTGAAACTCAACCAGATTTTTGGCATGACCCAGCAAACCGAAGCCCGTGACATCTGTTGCAGCATGAGCTTCGTACTTCTTCATTAGCAAAGCAGCTAAAATATAAATTTTGTATTAGTTAATTTCAGTCATTGCTACACACTGTAGATCAGAATTTGAGATATTTGTAAAATTAAAATATTGCAGTATCTTAAAATCGTTATTAAAAAAAAAAGCACACATTTTGGATTGCGATCCGCATTCTTATTACACAACTTACCATTGCGATTAAGATATGTCATTGATTTGACTGCTATTTGAAATGTTTCCATTATATCGTCGTTCGTAAACTCCGTTAGCAACTTATCATATTTTTCATTTTTCTCCTTCTGCCAAATATGCGCACTTGTTGCTAGCTGTGTGCCAAGCGGCTTAGTTAGCACCAAGACATCGCCAGCTTTGCCGTTTGATGGTCTGAAAAGTATCAAAGGTTTCCATAGAAAATAGTGGCATTCCACTAACATGTGAGAAACGTGTACTTACAATATAATCTCTTGCTTGAGACAAACGGCTGTCGCAATACCTCCAATAATGCACCAAGGATTAATGATAATATTTTTAATAGTAACATTTCCATAACAGCCGCTACTGCTCGATGCTCTCTGGAAGCCTTTGACAATTATGGGAACCACAATATCTCGCTGCTTCTCTGTCAGATTTGAGGGCGCGCTAATTAGCATTTCGATTTTATCGATATCCGTTACGCCGACAGCGTACACATCACTCAAAACATTGGCAAAAGCTATGCGACCCATTGTTTCGGGATCATCAACTAGCGGATAAAAGAAGTCAACGGTCTGTACAAGCGAATACTCCTTGTGACGTGATAAGGGTATAACCGCGCAATCCATTCCAGAGCCTTTTTTGAAAATATAACTTTGTTAGTATTTAGATTCAGAAAGATTTGTATATGTAAAATCGCAAAAGTCAAGTCAAGTTAATCTCTGTGTGCTTTTACGATAAGCAAGATAAGCATATAATTGTAGTTGATTAATTTGAAAATTTTGCGAAATTATTTTTTTCTTAATTATTTAAAATAAAACAAAGCACTCACCAATATAGTCATCATTATCTTTAGGTGCATTACTAACTATTTCTGTTCCCGTAAGATATTGCTTGAGCTTCTCTTCGGGGACCTTGCATCCTCACCCTCGCAGTGTGGAAAACATGGTAAGACGAAAGTCGGCCTCTAGGCCGTGATCTTCAGGTTGAAACATAATCTAATGCAATAATAACAATGCAAAATTTAATAATATTTCATATTTCTTGGTAAACTTACGTTTTCTTCGACAAAACAGCTGTTAAGTCGCGTGGGGAATATTTAATCGAACTAGAGGACAGCAATGAACTTTGTTCATTTGAACTACAATTTTGCTCAATCGAATGTATATCGATTACACAACTATTTGCCGTTGCTTTAGTTTAAAGAGAAAGATTTGCAATATTTAAAAACATGATTTTATAAAAAATTTTCATTATATAATTAAGTTGCAATTTAATTATACAAATATCATACGCTCCTAAGTCAGAATACAAGTTACTGGCATTTGTCCATTTTTGGTGCTTTTGTCTTGTTTGTTTTCTCAAGCACAAAAACACCCTTAAGAGGAAAAAGCGAAGGGCGATAAAGGACACTGACATTGTCGGCAAACAAAGTTTAAAAAAACGTTAAAAACTAATTAACTTTTGGTACACACAACTTTCAAGATAATGAACAAAAACACGCCCGCAAAACGAATATAAAACATATTTTTATATATAACTGTTATTAGTGTTTTTTTTAAGCATTGGCTAAAGTCGATAATAAAGTCCAAAAATAAAATGTTTAAGAGTAAAAACGAATGTAATATTGTGTACAAGTGCACTGTTCGCCTGCTTGATGATTCGGATGTCTTAGAATGTGAATTTCAGGTGAGCTTCAACAGTAAAACACCTAATTGTGAGATTGATATACATTTTTCGGCTTTAAGAAGGGAGAAAGTCAAGGCTTACCGCAACGCTGTTTTGTTGTTCGTGTGTGTGTGTGAGTGTGTGTGTGTGTGTGGGTGAGTGTGTCAGTGTGTGGGTGGGTCTGTGTGTGCATGTGTGCGTGTCTGCAGATATAAGAATAAGGGCGTAACTACCTTATAGCTATAACAAACCCAAAAATCCAACTTAACAGCTTTTTTTATGAATTTAATCAAAATATTTATTTTCCTCATTCTGTCTCTCTCTCTCTCTCTCTCTCTGACTCCCTTTCCTGTTCTTTCTTTCTTATTATAGCCATTCCATAAAGGCATTTACCTAGTCGACCATATATGTAGGCAATTAGATATTAAGGAAAAGGACTATTTTGGCCTACGCTATGTAGATACGGGAAAACAAAGGGTAAATATGAGTCAATGCAAGGAATATTGAAATATATTTTATATGATATATTTATTTACTTTTAGCACTGGCTTGACTTGGCCAAATCCATATTAAAACAATGCAAAGGTAAATAATTGATTTGAGTTTCAAGAATAAAATGGGTGTAAGCAAAAATCAATTTTTATTTTCAGATATAGATCCTGTGCTGTTTTCACTACGTGTAAAATTTTATCCAGCGGATCCATTCCGCCTCACTGGCAATGGCCGCATCATGCTCTTCCAGCAGCTGAAGAGAGATCTTCGTCATGGTCGATTATACTGTTCATTGGGCGAGGCGGCTGCCTTGGGTGCATTGATCGTGCAGGGTAAGGCAGTGTTCTAAATGACATTTGAACAAGCTGGTGAGCTAAGTTTTTGTCAATTCCAGAGGAGCTCGGTGACTATGACGACCTAATGCACGTCGGGGATTATGTGTCTTCGCTGGACTTGGCTCTGCGCCAAACCGAGAATCTGGAAAAGAAGATCATTGATCTGCACAAGAAGCGAAAGCCTGGCCAGGACCCCTCCGTGGCCATGGATGAATTCATGGGCATCGCACGCGGCCTGGAGACGTATGGCATTGATCCACATCCTGTAAAGGACCATCGCGGCTCGCTGCTCTACGTGGGCATCAATCATGCGGGCATCAGCACCTATGTAGCAGGCAAGCGATCCCAGCACTTTCGTTGGAATGAAGTCCATAAAATTAACTTCGAGGGAAAAATGTTTATTGCACACTTAAGCTTCACGGATGCCAGTCGGGAGCCCGTGAGTAAACCCCTTCAATCTGCTCAGCTATATATACTCACAACGATATTTGTAGAAAAAACACACAATTGGCTTTAAATGCCCATCAGGACCCGCTTGCCGCTATCTATGGAGATGCGCCATCGAGCAAATGCTGTTCTTCACGTAAGTTCAACTTGTGTTTGCTGTATCCCTGAGGAAGAGGAATGTAAGAGAGCAAGCATGCTCCGAGGTCATAGTCATGTCAACTTATGAAGGCCATCGTTGGTTTCCTCTTTTCATAGCTTACCAAATAGCCAGCATGCGGCTGTTGTCTCCGGCGGTGGCTTCTTCTCCTGGGGCACCAAGTTCCGATACACGGGTCGAACTGAACGCGAGATATTGACTGAAAGCATAAACGCATTACGCGAGCAAAAAATGACCAATTCAACTTCGAGCAAGCGCAAGGCGAGCAGTGTGCCAGCCACGCCCTCCAGTCCACAGGGCGACCTAGCACAAATACGTAAGCCACACATAGCAGCATCCAAAGTCACATTATATCAATGATAAATATTTATTCTCTTTAATGTTTGCAGGCTACAGCAGTTTGCCACGTTCCACAATGTCGGAGCCATTGGGCTGTTCCATGGGTCCGAGCATTCTCATCTACGGCCAGGACGGTGGCGTCAACGGCGGTCTGCAAATGCCTATCCTGGAGCCCGTTTGCGAAGAGGCGCGTTTGCGCTCCTCCAATATAGATAGACTCAATCACATGGGTACCGATTTATCCGGCTATGCGTTCCGGGACTCCATGGAACATTCGTCAACGGAGAGCGGTCTCACAGCGAGCGGATACGATGTGGCTGGCAAGCCGCGTGGCAATCAGAGTGACTCCAAACAGCATCTTTATTATTCATCCAAGCAGTACTATGCGCTGCCCAATCCCGCCTTAAATTCAAGCTCTTCCGTCGGTATTGCCAGTGGGAAACATCTAGGCAAATTTTCGCGCACACACTCCAATTCCAACAACGGTGGCAAAAGTTTGCGTAAATTCCATTTATTACACGCCTTTATACCATCCGTCATCTTCGTTGTAATCGCAATGGCTGGCACGGCAGTCTTCATCATGGAATCAGAGCTGGAAATGTTTGAACGCGTGCGCAACTCTCCCGAAATGCTTAGTTTGCGCTATCAGTATTATCAGCCCCTAAAAGAGTTTGTCATTGAAAAACTAGGCAAGAAAGTGTAATTTTTGAATTGACAAGAAGACTTCATATATACATATATATATAGAGATATATGAGTTATAGTCATTTTAAGTTTTTTAAGAATGTTACAATTGGAATATCTCTGGAAAATAAATGGCAACAATTTCTGATTCCAATATCTCCTACAGCGAAGTCAACATATTTCAAAAACTGGTGCTACAATCAAGAGATATCCATGTAGATCCTTCCAAGATCGACTCTCATTGGGCCGAGATACAGCCATTAGAAATTTGATATGAGCTTTACAGCACCAGCGGCTGCTGCTTAACAGTCTTCTGTTAATAACGGCCGCACTTTTTGGGTATGCAATGAAACATTTTCGCTTATTGAATATGAATCTGTTAATTAACATTAAACATTCTGCTATTCACTTATGTTCGTATGACATGTATTGCGGTTTAACAAAAGTCGCGAAATTTAGAGCCGACTAATTTTGATTTTTAAATAAATGTCTTCAAAGTAGCCTTTTTAATTAAAATCAGAATTTGTTTTGGGTATTGAATATAATTTATTTATTTCTTTAAGCATTTACATTATGCATCGGTCAGGACAATATTAGTTTCCAGCACCAAAACTACTATAGTTTTAGCTATATCTGAAATATTAGGACTGATCCTGTTAAGATATTCCTTTTCGCACTTGTGGATGTCTGAAGTAACGATTCCATCTGTAAGATAATAAATATATTAAAATAAAGTATAAAGCGAAATAAAAATCTATTTGATAAAAGACATCCAAATAAGCTAAATGTCTATTATATCCTTAAGGATTGAAACAACATCATTTATTTATTAGGAAGTACTTAAACAATTAACAATAATACAAATTACTAAGCAATTTGGAAACAATCTGACTTAGCAAAAATAAACTTCTTTTCGGGTTTCTGCTAAACTGTTCAAAAATATATCGATAACTATCGATAGGAGTGCACACGATCAGTTGTAGCGAGTGCGAGTACTAACTTACGACGGTCACACAATCATGTTGCCAACCACATAAGGAGCCTATTTTTTTTTTGTAGTATGATGATAAAATCTGACAAGCAAATCATTAAATTTGTACCTTATCCAACACTTGCGACAAAGCTTATGTACGATCACATAGTGAAAAATTGCGAACCGATATAATTGAACAGTGCGCATACGCGTAGTCGGCAATGAAAATTACAGGTTGGTTTTATTGTACTCAACAAGTTGGACACTTGCAAGCGCATATTAATGCATGTGTATATAAGTAAATGCTTACGTGTGTAGCTAATTTTTAGCTATTGTGAGTTGGCGTAGAGGTGTGAACGCCATTTTATAATTATTAGATAAAAATACAGATTGTCGCAATTGAAACATCACAAAAGACAAGTGAGAAAATAATAAATTCGAGAGCGCAAGAATTTATGTGGCACACTAAAAAAAAACATTTACAGTTGACAAAATTTCGTTCACCCATTTGTAAGTATGTATGTATGTCGTGTGTGTATGTGTGTATGCGTGTCGTTTGTCCACAGTCATTTAACGGCTTACATATGTATGTATGCGTATATACATATATTAATTATGGGTTTCAAGTGTGTATACTCCTTGTACCACTTGTAAAATATGCACATACAACTCGCAGGTAGTGCTGGGAAAAAGATCGATCTAAAAATGATACATCGATGTTTTGATAGGTATCGAAAATATCGATACGGCTAACTTCGATACTCGATATATGTCTTTATAGAAATGAAGCAGAAATTGCGCGAAATTCTTGATAAGATTGAGTTCTGCGCTGTAACTACTGACGGCTGGACTTCAAGAGCGAATGAAAGTTATTTATCAGTTAGTTGTCATTTCATAAGTGAAGAGTTTGAAATGCGGACAGCAGTTCTGTCAACTAAGAAACTTAAGGATGAAACAAACCATTCAGCACAAAACATTGCGAATTCTTTACGCGATGTATTCAATGAGTGGGGAGTTACACAAAAAATCACTGCAATAGTTACTGATAACGCACCGAACATAAAAAACGCTTGCGAAATTCTTTCCAAAAGGAATGTTCCATGCGTAGCGCATACAATTAATTTGATTGTTCAGGAATGGATAAAGTGAATGATCTCATTAAATAATATAATCATTGTTACGTAGTTTAGTTTAGTTTATATGAAACGTTGTTTAATTTTAATAAGAAATTCATCTTTTGTTTTTTATATGAAAACTTTGTTTTTATTTTTTTATTTTGGGAGTTAAAATATTTTTATGAAAAGATCGATACATCGATCTGAGACCCATACATAATATCGAAATATCGATCTAGGTAAAGATCGATCTTTTCCCAGCACTACTCGCAGGCCTAC